>JAJGRX010000090.1:0-556130 GCA_025461125.1 Carex kokanica | reverse complement strand
ATATCTGCTTTCAGAGTCCAAACAATTGATCTGAACCGTTCAACATGATCTCTATATGAATATGTACTGTGAAACGAACTTTAAACTTTTTTAGATTTTTTTTACTATTTTTATAGATAGATATAAAATCACAACTTTTGAATATTCTAGAATCTTTAGATCAACTGATTTTCTACCTATTTAAAAATAGTAAAAAAAAATTCTAAAAAATGTAAAATTTTGATATCTAGAGATCATGTTAAATAGTTAAGATCAACTATTTGTGATTTCAATTTAAGTCAATTTAAAATGAACGTATGAGATTTACCTGAATTCACCCCATTGAGATCCTCTGTCACAATAAGATCAGGGCTTGATTGCACATCACCATGTCCAATAAGTCCAAACAATATACTCTCCTACAAATGAAATTTATTTTCTAAATTCACTGGTGCAACTTTTGTGCATATTCTTTATTCAAAATAGGAAATATTTATATATATAATTGCCTTGTCTATTTAGAACTTACCAGTGATACGTCTGAGTTTGTGATCACTGTATCCTAATCAAGCACATCAACAGAACAGAGAAATAAAATGTTAATACAAAGTGACACTAGTGGAAAACAGGAATCAGGATCGGCCTATCTGGATCGGCTATATGAAACAACCGATACAAATACCTATCTGGAACGGTTTTCTTAACAAAACCGATCCAAAAAACTAATTCAGATCGGATTTTTTGGTCAACCGATCTTAATATTTCAACTATCAGGATCGGTTCTTGTGTACAACCGATGTTGATAGTTCGTATATTAGGATCCAGTTAACAATATAAAACCGATCCTGATACTATCAGGATCGATCAGTTGACTATATAAAACCGATCCAGACAGTAGTTGAGTAGAATAGAAAGAAGAATGAATTCATGAATTACTCACTGCATCATTCCAAAACACCCAGTCGTAAAACCTCAGACTCGATTGAATGGCCAGTACTTTGCTCCAGTTAGGTGGACGGCTACGATCAACCAAACTTGTAGCATCAACAAAACCATACCCCATTTTCTCGGCGTAACTCTTTTTGTTTCCCCACACGGCTTTCCTGACCCCGACAAACGACCGCCTCTTCCAAGCACCAGGGTAGTAGATCTCAGACTTCTTGGACTCATCAGAGAGTGTTACAATGGCGATTTTAGAACGGGGAAATGAAGATGATAGGAAGTTGGAGGTGAAGGAGGAGAGCAATTGCGACCAAGGGAGTTAGCGCGGCGTAGGATGGAGGATGTTAAGTGGAGGATGAAGAAGGAGAGAAAGAGTAGGAAGGAGAGGTAGAGGAAGAGACGGAGGTGGCGACGCTTGGCGATGGTGCGGCGGAGGGAGCATCGAACGGGCAGGCGTGGAGGCATTGGTTTTTGTCTTGTAGTGAAAGTGTGCAATTGGAAGAGAGGGTAACTAACTGGTTGTAGACTAGTCCTTTATAGATTATTTTATTTTGGGGAATTTTATATTTATACCCTCAAAAGCCTTGAAATTATGGAATTCACATCCTCTCAGGTACCTCACTGAACCTGACCGGAACGGACGGTCCAGATTTACTCTCAGCCCAAATTTTTAAATTGACACGAATCTCAAAGCACAAATAATACTGCTCCCTAAGTCATCCCGAGTAATCACCGGCTAAGAGTAAATCTGGGCTGTCCGTTCCGGTCAAGTTCAGTGAGGTATCTGGGAGGATACGGATCCGAAATTATGTACCCTTTATAAATTTCAAAAACTCACAAATTTGACCTATTTTAATTTAAAAAAAAAACTAATTTTAATGTATAAACTATTTGCTTCCACGGCAAATTAGAAGATTGAATATCTCTCAAACATATATGCTACACATATTTATTTATTTTAAGAGACCGAACTTGCTGTCCACATGATGGCAGGAATTTCCTGCCCCACGTGTCACTGGCATGTGGGCCTGGGACAAAACTATTTCTCAATATAAATGCCTAAACTTGTTGGGTCCCACCTGTCAGCTACATCTGGGGCAGGAAATTCCTGCCCCCATATGGGCAGGAGATTTGATTTTCTTATTTTAATATAGGATAAGATTGGTACTTTGTAAATTTAAAATGAGCTTTAATAGAAAAGTCAATAAATTAAGTTGATTTGTGAATTTTTAAAATTTAGAAAGATAAATATGATAGTATAAATTTTTGAGGAGGAGAATACAAAATTTCAAGATTTTTGTTTGAATTTGGAACGTCCAATCAGAACTCACACGATTATTAAAGTGCCCTCATACTTTTCATCTCGAGTTGGATTGGTCTGGATTCTGATTGGACGGTGTGATCCAAACAAGAGATTATAATATTAAAAATTTCAAGTATATTCCATAATTAATTTAATTATAATATTATTGACAAATAAGAGATTACAAATGAGATGTGGTGTTGAATTAAAATTACTATGCCCAATTAATGCAACAACAATATTCTCCTACGATTATAAAAACAAATTAACACCAAATAACATAAGGTCATCGATTATTCTTTTAAAATAAAATATGTGTTCCGTATAATTCCGTGAAACAACATGGCAACAATGAATATACGACGACTTGGAAGTCTAACTTGAAATTGTGACCATATGAGGTTACCTAATTAACACGCCTCTTGTTCATTTTAACCAATTGAATTGAAATGTCAAATTCTAATCTACACAACCAACATTTTGATTTGCTTGCCAAGATTAGTTATATGTCAAGATGTGTAATAAATACAATCAGACGCATACATATATACATACATATATATAGGAGCTGGCTACGGTGTTACATGTAGCATAGAGGGCCTCTGTGCTACGGCTCAATATTTGAGTTTTCAAAATTCTAACAGTCGATTCAAATCATTCAACATGATCTCAATGTTAGCATTTTCCTATATATATGCTTCATTTAATAAGACCCATGCACGTTTGCTGCTCTGAAATAAATATCAACTCAAATTTTTAGTGTTATATCGCAAAAATTGAAGAAAAAAAAACCGAAATTTTTGTACTTACCACCCTGAAATTTTAAAATTCTGACATTATTACCGTTTTACAAAATATTCAGAAGTTGACACAAACACAGACTCAATCTGCGTGCCATTTTTGGCACGTGCACAGACTGGTTGTACACAATTTTATATTTTTTTTAAAACAAATTCTTTTTTAGGTTAGTTTTGATCAGATTTTATTTAAAAAAATAATAAAATGGTGCGCAGACTGAGTCTGTGCAGCTTGCACACCTGGCAAGTTTTGATTTTTTTTTTTTAACTCGGTAGTAATGTCAGAATTTTGAAATTTGAAAATAGTAACTTAAAAAATTTGGAAAAAAAATAGCACTGTGAACAATAGTTCAACAAATGGTACAAATAAACAAACATTTGACCAAAATTATGGAACATGGGGGCATAAACTTTGATAAATCCTGATTTTTTTTAAAATCATATTAAATGAGTCGACCCTTTCGGTTGGACTGTATATGCTTTGCCACAGAAAATCCATACGTAGCTAACCATATAATATATATCCCCTGTTTTTTCAACACAGATTAACAAATTCTCTGGTGTCTTTTTCCACAGATTAATACATCTCCGGTTATAATAATTGATAGAGGTAGGTAGGGATATTCAAACGGTCAGTTCGGTTGTAACCAAAGTAAATTAGTTAAAAAAAAAATTCAAGGTTTTAGAATATAGCTAGAACCGAACCGAACTGATCAAACTATCCACCGAATAAGAATCAAATTGAACAAATTGAATTTTTTTAAAACTGAACTGAACCAATCAAATCATCAACCGAATAAGAAGCAAACCGAACAAACCGAAATAAATTTCCGTTTGTTCGGTTCAAACCGAAATAAATTAATTATTTTTATTCAGTTCAAACTGAAATAAGGCCCATGATTATGGAATCATCTCAAAATTAATAAAATACAAAAGATAGGTACCATTATTAACAAAAAAACTCTATATTTTCAATTTTTCATACACAACAAGTGTAAGTTCTATGCAATAATACATAGCAAAACCGAACCGATCAATTTTATTTCAAAGTCAAACCATTATAAACCGGTTGGTTTGGTTTAATTAGTTTTGAGAATCTAAACCGAACTGATCAATTTAAACCGAACAACCGAACCGTTTGAACCAAAATTTTCCGGTTCCGTTAAAAGCCAAACAAACCGAACCGTTTGAACATCCTCAGAGGTAGGCATATTCATTTAACAGAGCAACACTACTATTAATTGTCTTTAGATAAATATATAATATAATTTTCTTAAAGTCAGATATCTATTGATGTTACTTTAATCAACACAACCCATTTGTATGATAAAATATAATATTAATTGTATTTGATAGTGAATTAGTTAATCAAATACTTATGTATTTTTTTCAAACAATACCAACGTTCTACTTGTGTGCTAAAAAAATATTTAGGTAAAAAAATGAACTTATAATAAATAGTAGATTTAATTAATTAAAAATTATGAGATTTATTGAAGATATATTTGTCTAATGTATTTAGTTAAATTAGTTTACAATTAACAAAAAATATAGACAACATAATTTTTTATCAATTGATTAACATAACTAGAAATAGTTACATCTACAAAAATAAAATCATTAGTAATAATTGGAGGATATTATTTTAAAATTTGATTAGGTAACAATAGTAAATTATTTTTTTATCAAGGACGAGGGGGTGAAAGGAGAACAACAAATTTAGACACTGATACTTAAGAAACTTGTCAGTTAAAAAAAAAACAAATGATAATTTAATTGAAAATCTAATTGAGGAGTAAAATTGTCTATTCATTATATAATATTTAAAGTGAGTTGTGTTAATAACATTTTTTGTAGTGTGAATATGAACATCCTTCGATTGGGGTAGATATATCGACAGAGCAATTTTTGTATGAGAAAATATATTTAAAATATATTTGCAAACCAAATTTTATATATTTTTTCTAGATAGGTAAAAATTACTTGATCTAAAATTCTAAATCATCTAAAACCAATGATTTTCTGTCTATCTAAAAATATATTAATAATTATAGAAAATGTAAAATTTAGTCTGCAAGTACATATTTATATTGAGATTGAATGGTTTGGATAGACCGTATTAATTAGGTCTCAGTAAAAATTATGAATTTAATGTATGAATAAAAATTATAAATTATGAATTTAATGTATAAAATTAATTTCCGTTTTGAGACTGAACCAATAATTTTCCACACTGTTAATCGTTGTTGACGTGAAAGTCAGGAATTTGCATCCTCTGAGATATCTCATATTTTGCGTGACTTCTTGGAAAATTTCAACCGTTTAAATACGTTATGCACAAATCTCAAAGCTCAAATAATACTGGCCCTGTGCTATCCCCGAATAGGCACCAGACACATCGATCACGCAAAATATGAGATATCTCAGATGATACGCACTCGAAAATCAGAAATTTGTATCCTTTGCATTAACGGAATGTGCGTTAATATATAGGGACCGTTCGATTGAGATCCACACTAATATTAAATGACACCGTGCGTTATAGGCGTGGGCCGAATTGGCTTCGATAGTCCGAGATGCAATTAACTTAGAAGATCCTCTTTTGAGTTAATGCAGAAGATGCGGACTCCAAAAGCCAGGGGGGCGAAACCCGATTTTTTTATTAATAGAAAAATAAATAAATAAATATCAACAATGGAGAACAAATCTGTGTAATTTCAAAATATAGGAAAACCATAACCGTTATGGTTTATAACGTCCCGCGGACGTTATGAATCATGACGTCCCTGTAATCCAAAATTCTTAACCCCAGTTCAGTAATTAACAAAAAGAAAAAATTCAGACCGTTATGATGTATAACGTCCAGACTACAAATAAAAATAAAATAAACGGGCTGTTATTCTACATGATGTCCAGATCAGCAGAAACAAAAACCTGCCCGTTTTACTCTTCTCCTACCGAGTTTTACACAAATTGAAATAATATCCTCATAAAGACATTGCTTAAAAATGAGGCGTCATTTAATGTGAATTAATTATATCAATTAATTGCTCCCTGTAAATCCGCACAACTTTGAATTAATTGATCCCTATATTAATTAATTGCTATACATGCCAAGATATATTAATTAAATTGTAGAGCTGGGTTATGGTGAGTTGCGAAGTAAGATGTCATTTTTACTTCACGCTCATATTTTTATTTTGAAAATCTAAACAACCAATCGAACCGCTCAACATGTTCTCCATATTGAAATGTGCTTGGAGACCAAATTTTATATTTTTTGGAATTTTTTTACTATTTATTAAGTCACTTTGAAAATCGCTAATCGAATGGTCCAGAATTTTTTACTGTTTTTTTACTGTTCATCCGGATCTGCGATTTTCAAAGTGGCTTAATAAATAGTAAAAAAATTCCAAAAATGTAAAATTTGGTCTCCAAGCACATTTCAATATGGAGAACATGTTGAGCGGTTCAGATCAGTTGTTTAGATTTTCAAAATGAAATATGAGCGTGAAGTAAAATGACGTTTTACTTCACAACTCACCATAGTCGATCTCTTAAATTGTAATTATATAGAGCACTTACTAATCTAGCAAGTTTATTAAAAATAACAATTTGTTTCTATAAACATAAAAAGTTGTAATTACTTTACAAATTTACAAATAATATGAACATCTACATTTCTGCAATTCCAAAAAAAAAAAATCTCTGTCAGTATTAAAATTATTATTTCTTACTGTATCGGTAAAATTGAAATTTCAAAAATGGAAGCATTCTTAAATTGATGTGAGTAAATTTCTGATGTAATAAATAAATTCAATTTTTTTGTAATTACAATAATAATAGAAATGCTCTAACAGTGTTAAATTTATTGAATATATCACGGCATGTATAGCAATTAATTAATACAGGAAAAGTTGTGCGGATTTACAAGGAGCAACTAAATGATATAATTATTCACATTAAACCAACTCATTTTTAACCTATGTTTTATGAGAATATTAATATAATTTGCATAAAAATTAAAGGCTTCAGACATTATGATAAATAACGGGCAATTTTTTTCCTGTGGTCTGGACGTCATGGAGAATAACGTCCTGAATTTTTCTTTTGTTTAATTAGTAAACTTAACAGGTTAAAGATTTTGGATTTCAGGACGTTACAAACCATAACGTCCGCGGGACGTTATAAACAGTTTTCCTATATTACGAGATTCGTTCCCCATTGTCCATTTTTTTTCAATTTTTTTCTTATTAATAAAAAAAAATCGGAGGCGAAACGGGGTGAGATATCTCATATTTTGCGTGACCAACGTGTTCCGTGCCTATTCGGGGTAGCGCAGGGACCAATATTATTTGAGCTTTGAGATTCGTGCAGAACGTACTTGAACAGTTGAGATTTTCCGAAAAGTCGCGCAAAATATGAGGATGCGAATTCGCCGAAACGTAGGTACTATTGAGGCATTGACCATTTGACCTGTCGATGAGACTTTCCATATCGTAAAATAAAAGGGAAATAAATCTTCTGTTATTCCAATGCAATAACAGAAACCTGGTGTTCAGATCTCAACCGTTAATCGTCGTTAAGATGTGTGACTAGAAAAATTCGAACAGTTAAGATTGGAATAACAGCTTTCTGTTATTCTTTGAGAATAACAGGAGATTTATTTCCAAAACATTCCAGCAGATTTAGTGGGAAATAAATCTGCTGCGATCCTCTGGGATCGCAGGGTCCCTGCAATTCTCATCCCAACTATTCACATGTTTCGAGATTCGTGCACAAAAACTGACTTCTCAAAAGAATCCTGGATTTCATCGTTTGAATGGTTGGGATTAGAATCGCAGGACCCTGCGATCCCTTATAATCGCAGCAGATTTGCTTCCGATTTAGTGCCATCTGCCAGTGCGCCACTCCTCTGGTCCCGTGGCACTGTAACGAATCAAAACCCAATGCCCCCGCGCCTGCCCGTTCGATGCTCTCTCCGGCGCACCATCGCCAAGCGCCGCCACCTCCGTCCCTTCCTCTACCTCTCCTTCCTACTCTTCCTCTCCCTCCTCCTCCTCCACTTAGCATCCTCCATACTGCGCCGCGCTAACTCCCTCGGTCGCTGCTGCTATCCTCCTTCACCTCCCACTTCCCTATCATTTTCATTTCCCCGTTCTAAAATCGCCATCGTTACTCTCTCCGACGAGTCCAAGGAGTCTGATATCTACTATCCTGGCGGTTGGAAGAGGCGGTCGTTTGTCGGGGTGAGGAACGCCGTGTGGGGAAACAAAAGGAGGTACGCCGAGAAAATGGGTTATGGTTTTGTTGATGCTACAAATTTGGTTGATCGTAGCCGTCCGCCTAACTGGAGCAAAGTACTGGCCGTTCGATCGAGTCTGAGGTTTTACAACTGGGTATTTTGGAATGACGCAGTGAGTAATTCATTCTTCTTTCTATTCTACTCACTACTGATCACTTTGTATTAACATTTTATTTCTCTGTTCTGTTGATGTGCTTGATTAGGATACAGTGATCACAAACTCGGACGTATCACTGGTAAGTTCTAAATTCACAAGGCAATTAAATATTTAAATATTTCCTATTTTGAATAAAGAATATGCACAAAAGTTACACCTGTGAATTTTAGAAAAAATTTCATTTGGAAGTTGTTCTTACTTCTCAGCTTTTCTTGTAGGAGAGTATATTGTTTGGGCTTATTGGGCATGGTGATGTGCAATCAAGCCCTGATCTTGTTGTGACAGAAGATCTCAATGGGGTAAATTCTGGTAAATCTCATACATTCATTTTAAATTGACTTAAATTGAAATCACAGTGCCCCTTTTCAACTCAATTGTTAGTATCTGGTAGGAACTTGGTTCTTCCATTTTCATTTTCTCAGTCTCCAAAGAAGGAATTTAGGTACTTGGTAGTGATCATTCCATGTTTATAAGACCAAGTTTTTATTGTACATTTCCAAGATTTGTTTCACATTAGATACATGCCAGTTATTTATAATTGTTGCATTGTTCTTTCAAGGGGTCTTCTTTATACGCAAATCAGATTGGAGTCAGAGATTTCTAGAAAAGTGGTGGAATCAAACTTCTTTCGTGCAATTTGGTTCAACAAAGAGTGGTGACAATGCTGCTCTGAGTCACCTAATAGATTGTCTTCCCCAAGAGGAATTACAACTTCATGTTCTCATTTCACCAATGCAATGCTTGTTTAATTCTTACCCTTGGTACCCGTCCTGGAAGTCGTACCATCTACTCATCTCTCCGCGGAAGACTTGGCAAGGTATCTATTTAACTTTTAGTAATTTCTTTTTGTGATTTGTAATTACAAGGAAGTGCATGTAGATACAGGATGGATGTGCCCCTACCAGGAGATACCTGCATGTAGGGATGTAAATTCGTGCCGTGCCGTGACCAAATTAGGAGGGACAATCACGGCACATGAATGGTCATGGCATGATAGTCACACTGTGACCACATGTGTCGTGTCCAAACGTGACTGGTGACATTAAATGTCACGTTTGATCACATTTATCTATTTTTTTCGCAATTTAAGTTTGTTTATTCAAGATTCATCATTTGATCAAGATCTAACGATCCTTCGTGCCGTGCCGTGCCGGGAACGGACCAGTTCGTGTGCCGTGACCAGACCAGTTCGCTTGCTGTGCCTAGACCAGTTCGCGTGCCGTGCCATGCCTAGACCAGTTCGCGTGCCGTGCCGTGCTGTGCCAATTTTCCGAAAGATGGTCACGTCATGCGAATGGTCACGGCACGTGACTGGCAAAGGGAACAGTGCCGTGCCATGACGTATCTGATCACGGCTTGACTTGTTTACATCCCTACCTGCAGTGTGGTTTATGTGCTGTCGCTTTAGTTTCCTTCTCTCCTTTTATTGTTTGATTGATTGGTACAAAGATCTTTAGTCACAATTGTTTTTTTTTTTTTTCCAATTGAACCTGCTGCAGACTGCCTTATTTTATTTTCATTTGCAAAAAGTCAGCAAATCTTGTTACTACGGTTGAGATTTGAACCTAACCTGACAATTTTCTTTTTTGCCCCCGGAGGAGCGTATTCGGATGGAGACTTCATTGTGCACTTGGCTGGCTTAGATAACAAGAGAGGATGGGCATTAAAATTACTTCAAGATGTGTAAACTGAACTGTGATTGCCAATAGACAGTAAGCTGGCATGCATGCATGCATCTTAACCTGTCTCTTTGAAATTTATGGCAGATGATGCGCAGTAGGCATATGACATCAGACTAAATTCATGGTATATATAAAATTGTAAAACAGTCTTATGTTAATAGAAACAGTTGAAGTATAATTGTCTATTTTGAGCCCTTAGATTACTTATAAATGCATATAGAGATTTCAATAAAAGAATGAGAATCTAGTGTTTAATTCCTGGATTGCTTGCTGAAGGTATTTAAAATTCTTTAATATAAGATGTTTGTTTGTTCATAAAGAAAAAAATATATTGTATTGGCTTTTGCTTCTGAAGAAAAATGATGAGCATTTACCTGCCAAAATGACAGGATTATTTGTACTACACATAAAATGAGAGGATTTATTGTGACGAGCAAATTAATCAAATGTCGAAGTCAGATGTATGTTATATGGGTGTGCTCTTTCTGTGGGTAAATGCAAAGGATGTTCATTAGCTTCTTTTCTAGCACTGGTAATATTAAAATAATGTCAAGACATGAAAATTTGTTCTGAATACTGCACCTGATTGAAAGGTACCAAATTCAATGCTTGACTTTGTTCTGACCTGTTGTTGGTATTGTTTCAAAATTTAGGATTGGCCTACAGGAGATTGTTTGATGGTAAAATTACCTGTATTTCAGAAGCTGGATAGTATAACTGCGGCTTTATCTATGTTTTCATGTTTCCAAATGGTAACTTGGATCCTACGGAGTTTGCCAAACTTGAAGAAGCTTACAATACTACAATGTGAAGGAAGTGTAATTTTTCTCTTATGCAATACTATTTTGTTAACCTCAGTGTTTTCACTTGCATGGTTAAGTAAAGATTCATTTGTCATTGGTTGCAGATTTTTAATGGCAACAATGGAGCTGGTATGAATATTGAGTTATCGTCTAAGGCCTTATCGACAAGTGCAAATATTGAGTGTTGAAAGTACTGCAAATGTGATCTGATGGTAAGGAATTGATAAATCTTAAGATACCGTATATCCAAGTACGACAGCAGTAGTCAATATTTAAAAGAGATATAGTAGATCTAACTGAACTAGCTAGGCTTTTGGCACCGGTTGTGGTGCACTTTTTGGGTGCTTTTGGGTGCCAAGGAATAGCAGGGTTAGTTGGGTTAGCTACTATTCCATGTTTGGGTGAAAAAGTATCTATTCTCAATACTTGGGTTAGCTCGGGTTGGTGTGCTATTCCGCTAACCTCACATTTTGTTGGGTTAGCAACTATTCCAAATTTGGGTTAGCACACTATTCTCGCTAACTCACTCTCAATCCAAACGTACCCAAATTTGTGAATAAATACTTTTGGGGCTGATGGGAGAAGGGTGAATTACTTTTTGGGCTGTGTGTTATATGTCAAAATTGCCTGTATTTGACTTGCTTGATAAATGCATGGTTGAACTTTTTTTCATCTTATCATGAAATAACCTAATTACATGCTGGTAATTAAGTGTTCCATTATGTGCTGCGTTGTGGGCTGATGGCTCATTTGGCAACAACTTAAAGAAACTATTGATTGTCGTAAAATGACTCCTGATGGGCCTGGGCCGTGGGGTTCGAATCCCGTTCAAAATTTTATTGGGCTTTCTCAGTGGCGGTTCTGAACGAAGATTCTACTGCTAACAGGTAAGAGCTACCAATTTGATTCTGTTATCTATTCACGGAGAAGAAAAGTCGCCTCACAGACAGTTAGATAGTTAGTATACTTGAGGCGTTTGGCGACTTGGCGTTCATAAACAAATACATCACAGTAACAATGTAATTGTCAGTCTCAGTGACCACTTTCACGACAAGAAGAATTTTCATCGGTGTTTAACACCCCCACATAGAATGTGAGCCAATACCCATGAAAAATAACTCAGATTCTAGTAGTGTAACACGGTTTACAATCTCCGATTATGCTTGATTCTTGACCGCGTTCAAAAAGCTAATTTTTTATAATTAGAAATTGTTCAAAAATAAGATACGGAACTAGAATGATTATTGTAAAATTTAGATAGGTAGAAGAACCGGTATATATAGAAACGGTCCAAAACACTCCGATCTGACCCAATTTTTCCTTTTTCTTTGTTAAATGACGCACTCTAAGTCTCCTCCACTGAAAAAAAGAGGTGCTTTGGACCAGATCCGAGAGTTTTAGTCCAAAGTATTTTTTTTTTTTTTTTTGACAACCGACGCATTCCAAGTCTCCTCAGAAATATATATGTATATATATATATATATAGAATTTTGCTATTGTACTTCGCGAAGTAAAACCAATATTTTACTTCACGCTCATATTTTCATTTTCAAAATTCAAAACATCGATCTGACTGTTCAAGTTGTTCTCCATATTGAAATGTGCTTGGAGACCAAATTTTACATTTTTTGGAATTTTTTTACTATTTATTAAGCCACTTTGAAAATCGCTGATCCATTGGTCCATAATTTTTTTACTGTTTTTTACTATTCACAATGGATCAGCGATTTTCAAAGTGGCTTAATAAATAGTAAAAAAATTCCAAAAAATGTAAAATTTGGTCTCCAAGCACATTTCAATATGGAGAACAACTTGAACTGTTCGGATCGACGATTTGGATTTTGGAAATGGGAGTATGAGCGTGAAGTAAAACTTTATTTTACTTCGCGAAGTACAATAGCCCTACTCTATATATATATATATATATATATATATATATGAGGAGGGTTAAAATGCACCCAAATTTTTATGCTCCCAAATGCACCCAATCATTTATGTCATTTATCTCAATTTTCAAAGTCTGAACAGTCGATCCGAACCGCTCAACATGATCTTCATAATAAAATATGCTTGGAGACCAAATTTTATATTTTTTAGAATTTGTTTACTTTTTTTTAAGATAGGTTCAAAATCATTGTTTTATGGAGATTCTGAACCATCCGATAAAGTGATTTTGTACCTATCTTAAAAGATAGTAAAAAAATTCTAAAAAATATAAAATTTGGTCTCCAAGCATATTTTATTATGAAGGTCATGTTGATCGGTTCGGATCGACTGTGGACTTTGAAAATGGAGATAAAGGATTAGGTGCATTTGGGAGCATAGAAATTTGGGTGCATTTTAACCCTCCTCTATATATAGAGAGAATGGCTAATATACAAACGTTTGTTCCTGGACTCAGAAATAAACGATTCGGTTCTCTGATTTTCAAAGTTCAAACAGTCGATCCAAACCGTTAGATATTTAATCTATATTAAAATGTGTTTGGAGACCAACTTTTACATTTTTTAGAATTTTTTTACTATTTATTAAGATTGTTTGAAAATCGCTGATTTTATTAAAATTCTGCACCATTGAAAAACAGCGACTTTCAAACCAGCTTAATAAATAGTAAAAAAATTATAAAAAATGTAAAATTTGGTCTCCAAGCACATTTTAATATAGATTAAAGAGTAGAACTAAGGTGCTCTTAAGCTCACCAAGCTCTTTGTGAGCTTAACTCAAAATCTTATTGGATTGAGTTCAAACGACATTTTCAACTGTTAGATGTTCAATCTATATTAAAATTTGCTTGGAGACCAAATTTTACATTTTTTTGAATTTTTTACTATTTATTAAGATGGTTTGAAAATCGTTGTTTTCCAATGTTGCATAATTTTAATAAAAACAGCGGTTTTCAAACCAGCTTAATAAATAGTAAAAAAATTCCAAAAAAATGTAAAATTTGGTCTCCAAGCACATTTTAATATAGATTGAACATTTAACGGTTTGAAAATGTCGTTTGAAGTCAATCCGATAGGTTTTTGAGTTAAGCTCACAAAGGGCTTGGTGAGCTTAAGAGCACCTTAGTTTTACTCTAAATTAAATATCTAATAGTTTGGATCGATTGTTTGAACTTTGAAAATCGGAGAACCGGATTGTTTGTTCCTGAGTCCAGGAACAAACGTTTGTATATTAGCCACTCTCTCTCTCTCTCTATATATATATAGAGTGATGTTACGATACTTTGGGAAGTAAATAGGGTGTTTTACTTCCCGCTCATATTTTCATTTTCAAAGTTCAATCAGTCGATCTGAATTTCTCAACATGATCTTTATATTGATATGTGTTTGGAGACCAAATTATATATTTTTTGGAAATTTTTTACTATTTTTTTAGAATTTTTGAAAATCAGTGTTTTTGTGAATTTTTTGTGATTTTTTATTTAATGAAAAGCTGTGATTTTCAAAAATTCTAAAAAAATAGTAAAAAATTTCAAAAAAATGTAAAATTTTGTTTCCAAGTACATATCAATATGAAGATCATGTTAATAACTTTGGATCGACTATTTGAACTTTGAAAATAGAGATATAAGCGGGAAGTAAAACACTATCTTTACTTCCAAAAGCATGATAGCCTATCTCATATATATATACACTTTGGGCCGGATCCGGAGATTTTGGTCAAAGTATTTTTTTTTGTTTACCGACGCACTTCAAGTCTCCTCCACATATAAAAAATACATTAGACCGAATCCGAGGGTTTCGGTCCAATGTTTGGACCGGAATCGGTATACCGGTCCTAATTAATACCTATCTAAATTTCTGAGTAATCATTCTAGTTCCGTGTCATATTTTTGAATATTTTCTAATTATAAAAAAATTCTTCCTCAAATTGCAGGGTTTTTGTTGACGGAATTATTTAGAAGAGTCAATGTGAGCTTGAAAGCACAAGGTGGTTTAATTCTCAAGGTTAATAATAAAATATAGTACAAAAAAAGGTTCATTAATTACAGCTAATATGGCATTCAAAGTCTCCCAGTAGAAAGTTTATAGCGACAAAATTAACAAATTAACACTATTAGAATTTCCGCTTTTTTCATGGGAAGCAATGTTATTTCCAAGGAAAATGTAAACGGGTCGGTACCGGGTACAAGGTGAATTGTAGAATGAGGGCATGCTGAAATGATGCCATTTAGACTTGTTATTACCATGGGTTTATCTATGGATTAACGAAAATCATCTTCCCATGCAAATACTATCCTTTGGAAATACTCAGGTGGGTCTCTACGCTGCCCTTGGAAATACTTTGGTGGGTCCCACATACGTTGCCCTTGGAAATACTAAAGTGGGTCCCACGTAGGTTGCTCTTGGAAATTCTCAGTTGGGTCCCACATACGCTTGCCTTGGAAATACTAGGGTGGGCCCCATGTACATTGCCCTTGGAAATAATCCAGACAAGACCAAGTATCAAAGTATTTTCATGTGTTCTTTTTCCAAGAGTAATCTCATGAAAAAAGTCAAAAATAAGTATTTCTAACGGTATCGTTGGAAATACTTATTATTTTCAACGAGACTATTAAAGACTGTAGTTTTTTCAAAGGTGGCGCATGAAAATGACATTTTCAAGACTTTTTCTAAGAGTAATCTCACGAAAAAAGCTATTTTCAACGCATGGAAAATGAGAAAATTATAATAGTATAAGCTAATATGACATTCAAAATCATGGACTAGAAAGTTTTTCTGAGAGTCATGCCCTTATTTTATATTAACCTTGTAGTGGTTTTCAACTGAAAACCGTGTGTGTGGGGTGTGAGGAAATAAAATATATAGAAAAAATTAGTAAAAGAATTGTGGGGGTGCTTAATGCTTTCGGTGGAGATGAAAGTTCAGTAAAATAAAGTAAGAAAACCTAACAAAGTTAAAATGTATGGGTGGGTAGAAACAGAAAAGTAACAAAAAAATCACAAGAAATTAAGTAGTAATAATATAATTTATTTTACAGTTGGTTCCATTTTTCAAAATCCAAACTCTATCATCCTAAATGATTATATTATTTATTATTTAATTCTTTCTTTTTAAAAAAAAATTCTATAACAAGGTCGCTTACAATAGCGGGCAGAATTGTACTTTCTTCGTCTATGTTAAAAACCAAACTAAATATAAAAAAATTAAAGAATTCAACCAAACCGAACAATGCAATCCAAAACTTATTGATTCGTAGTGTTCTAAATAGCGCGCTATAGCGTTTTTGGACCCCAAATGCTACGCTATGACATCAAAATGCGCTATTTGCACTACGGCCGCTATAGCGGCCGCTACAGCGCTATAGCGGTCCGCTATTTGCGCTATACAATATGGTTTTTTTTTTTTTTTTTTTAAGCAATTTATATGGGTTTTAAATAAAGATAAAAAAATCTCAAACCGAAATTGATTTGTTGCTACTTGCTACAGATAAATCAATTTGAAATTGGGAATATAAATTGAAATTTGAATAGAAAAAAAGTCCAAACCGAAATTAAAATTTGAATAGAAAAAAAAATAGATTATGCCATGAATCATGATGCTTAAGATATTTTTAATAGGAAAAATCGATAGTTTATGATATTACTATGGATATTTTGAACCGCAATTTGGACTTTGTACGGGTTCAATATGAATATTATAATTTCTTAATTACTTTGGTGTTATTTATTGTTCTATGAGACTTTAGATAATGTTGATATTTAGTACAAATATTGAATATACGAAATGTAAAAAAAAAAAAAAACGCTATTTGGAATAGCTTCCGCTATAGCGACGTTATTCGCTATAATTTTTTTTTAGCCTTCCCGCTACGACGCTATAAACGCTATTTAGAACCTTGTTGATTCGGTTAAATATCAAATAAATCAGATCCAATAAACACCCCTGTTAGCTTAGTCCATTTTGTGTGTACATGAATCGAATAATTAATTTACGACTATTTTCGTGCTTGGTCAAGAAATGGTAATCCATGGGTCTACAAATTTTATCAACAAAAGCCGACTGCATCAAACTTTTGAGTCCAGTTTTAATTTTGACTTCAAACTTTGATCAAGTCTTTAGATCATAATTCCTCACCTCTTTCTAAAACCATATATTAATTTATATTAATTTCTATAAATAAAAAAATCTGGATCTCTTTTGTGTCTACAGTAGGAGAGGGTCCCAACTGGGAAATTTTTTATCTGTAGAAATTAAGAAAAAGCAAGAGAGAAATAGAAAGAGTACCTTATATTTTTAATTGGTAGAAAGATCGGTAGGATTTTCTAGCGATCCAAATTTTTTTTGATCTGATGTATAGATGGAGAGAATTCTTATATTAGATTTCTAGTAAAATATGAAATTTTTTCAAAAATAGATGGAATGTTTCTATTATATCTAAATTTCAAGATACTTTATCTATTTTTGTAAAAAAAAAATATATTTTACTAGAAAAAATTAAAAAAAAAAGCAAACTGATTTGAATCGGTAAAATTCAAACCGATCTAAAGTTTTTCATTTTTAGGATCGGTATAAATCCTACTTATCTTTCTACCAATAAAAAATATAATGTACTCTTTCTATTTCTCTCTCTTCATTTTTTTTAATTTCTACGGATAAAAAATTTGCTCCCAACTGGTAGGAGAGCGTCATCAGTGAAGTCAATCAATTGAATGTCCCCTTTATTAATTATACTCTGATAACATAGCAATCTCTCTTCTCTGTTCCTGCTTGGCACTTGGGGAACAAAATTCTCACAAAATGGCTCTCTACCTCCTTAAATTCTTCCCATACATATTACTCTTACTTTGTAATTATAGCAGAACCGCTCATGCTCTACTTCAAAATCAACGTCCTTACTGCTCTGTTAACACCTCAGATACAACCTTTAAGAATAATCTCCACAGCCTTTTCGAATCTATAACCACCAGTGCCCAATCAAACGACGGCTACTTCAACGACACGGTTGGGGTTGGCACAAGCGCTGATCGAATCTATGGCCTTGGTATGTGCTATGCCAGTGCCAACCTCACCGAATGCAACAGTTGCCTTAGTACAGTTGCCTCTAAAATCACCAACGATTGCCCTGACAGCAAAGACGCCGGTACCTGGTAATGAATAAACTATTTCATTAATTTTCTTACATTTATATAAATGGGCTCCGGGCTTTCAAGTAAAAGGTCGCAAACAATGGTACATGCTTGTAGCTAGAGTGAGAAAAACGTGCCGTGCCGTGACTAACACGCCGTGACTTTGGTCACGTGCCGTGCCGTGCCGTGACCAAGTAAATTTTTCATGTGCCGTGCCGTGCCGTGACAAAAATTACAAGGGGTGGTCACGGCACGCGAGTCACGCCGTGACTCGTGTGCCGTGACTAAGTCATGCTGTGACTAAGTCGTGCCGTGACCAAACGTGCCATGACCAATTGTGCGTTAGTCACATTTGATCGCATTTAACGTTTTAAAAAAAATTGTGAAACGATTCTTTAAAATTCAAATGTTTTAATTGAAATTTAAATGTAAATATTTTAATTAAAATAAAATTATACCTTCCTATAAGGTATGTTAGTGTATTGCTTCGTGATTGCCGTGACTGGCATGTCTTCCATGTCTACCGTTTCGTGACTCGTGTGTCCTGTGCCGTGCGTGCCGTGATCAAGACAATTTCCGTGCCGTGCCGTGTCTTCTTTGCCAACAATTGGTCACGGCACGCGACACGAGAGTCACGGCACGTGACCGACACGCGTGCCGTGCCGTGCCGTGCCGTTCCGTGCCGTTCCGTGCCGTTCCGTGCCGTTCCGTGCCGTTCCGTGCCGTTCCGTGCCGTTCCGTGCCGTTCCGTGCCGTTCCGTGCCGTTCCGTGCCGTTCCGTGCCGTTCCGTGACGGAGCCGGCTCCGGCGTGCCATTTTTCCCACTCTACTTGTAGCTGGTACTGAATTTCAAAGATCTTAGACAAAAAAATAAAAGAAAAGAAATTGTATACGTACCTTATGAACATAAACTTATAATGAAAAATTTCTAGTATGTTCATACAAATTTTTAAAATAGTCAATTCTCGTGTGAATTGATCAATATGCCTTTACTTTCAAACTCGGTGTCCAGAACATCGTCTTTAAATTAATTACTTTTTAATATTGATACTTCGTTGATTTCGTGACAAAAACTAATGAAGCGTCAATGTTTTGAACACTGGGTTTGTAAACCGAGCTAAATAAATAGAAGATAATTTTTTTTCGGTTTATTTCATTCGACCATATTAAATTTATCATACGAGATTTTCCTCCAAAAAAAAAGGAAAAAAAAAAGAAAAAAAAACGATGCTCTTCTCTTTTTTTATTTTGAAAGATATGGCTACCAAGTTTTGCATTAATAAAGAAGTGACCAACATCTGTTACAACCCATTATAAAAAGCAAATGCAAAGAAAAGAAACAACATAAAGAAAACGATGCTCTTCTCTCTCTCTCTCTCTCTCTCTCTCTCTCTCTCTCTCTCTCTCTCTCTCTCTCTCTCTCTCTCTGTACCTGTCAAGCCATCAGCATCACTTGACTTCACTTGACTTTCAAAGGAGAAAATGTTGGCTAAATTGGAGGGAATTCACATCACCTCAGGTTACCTGATTCAAGACAATTACGATCGGACGGTTCTTTTAATGTGGCACGAATCTCAAAACAGACCCCTACAGTCTCCACAGGCACTGGATTGAGTTTGGCCCAGATAATTTTAATCTGAGCCATCCATTTCAATTTGCTTGGAGGTATACTGAGGAAAATCACCATTTAATTGTCTTGTTGATCTCCAATCCCAATATATTTATAATTAAGAAGTAGCATTTAATCAGCAGAGACCACTGCTAATTTATGCACAATATTTTTTTTTTCAAGGACAGCAAAACACTGTCGTTTCCATTAATAAAGAATTAAAAAGAGTCGTATTTACATCATTATGAGCAATATTATAAGAGTTTTTTAATTCTCTAATTATACATAATATATAAAATTACAAGATGATGATTAAATGGTCGTATCGAAATAACACAGGACTCCGTAACTTTTTTTAAAACATGAAATACATAATTAAACATAAAATGCAAAATTAATTATATATTTTTAGTATACATGCATGCTAATTAAGGGTCACCACATATAACATTAGTTTTGGTTTACTGTAAATGCAGGCTGGAATCAGGACCATGCGTTATTCGCTACTCGAATGAGAATTTTTTCGGTGTGGCAAACACCTCTTCATACTATATTTACTCTTCCGAGAACTATACAGACCGTGAACTCTTTGGCAAAGCACGGAACTCATTATTTAACACTCTAATTGCTAAAACAAATGCATCAGTAAATATGGTGGCCTCAGGGCAAGAAAGTGTGAATGGAATTGATAAATTGTATGGACTGTTGCAGTGTACAAGGGATTTAAATCATCAGGAGTGCTACAAATGCTTGAGCTCACTCATCAGTGACCTACAACCCCCATCTCTGCTCGCATATACTGTTGGTCTGCGGTACTTTGGGTTTTCTTGCTTTGTGTATTACGAGATGTTTCCTATCAAGACGACTACTGAAGGTATATATATATCTCAGTCAAATGTTCAAACCATCCCAGATAATACATCTTACATTATTGAACTGACTTGAGGGCCCCGACCTCCATTGGTTCGTGAGAAATTAACAGCAAATCTAAGCCAAAATATTTATATGTACAGTTCAATGAATGAATAGAAGCAAAATTCACTTATGATCCATTCAGTTTACAAGATTTCTATTAATTCAAAAATCATTAGACTATTCATAAAAATATATGCATTATTTTTCAATGACTTTCTTCCGTCCCTGTTGGCATAGCTTCTGGCACAAGTCCTGCCCCGGAAAATGCTGGCCCGGTAACTGAACCAGGTACAGATTCTGTCTCTCTTCTGCAGATGGCACAAGTCTTTGCATTTTCTTTATGAGTTGATGCTGGTGGATTTCAGGAAAAATAACTTTTATAATGTTTTTTTTGTATCTTTACCTTGTGTCATATAGAATATAGATTAAGTCTGTCTTGTGTTGCACTGCTATATATATACCTAATGTTAGTGAGTTAAATTCACAAAAATTGTTGTTCATATATTGGTGTATAAAAAAAATTTTAACTGAAAAATCATATATTAACCAGCTAGCTTTTTGTTTGGTGTAGGGAAATTATTCAAGAAAACCTAATAAATGAATATTAACTAATTTATTATGTTCTTCTGTTCAGTTTATGTCTTTTTTTTTATTAAATGTTCTGTCCAGTTTATGAGTTAAATTTTTCAGTTCAGTTTGAACTGAACCATCTCTATGAATGCACTTTAAGCATGTCTAGGGTTGCTACATGGTTTATAACTTATCGGGGGTTTAAAAGGTGAATTATAACGGGCTCTGGAAGTCAATAGAACAAAATCTTCAAATTGCAATTATATTTCTATTTTGTAGTAAAATTTTAAATCAACTGAATGCTCCAGATTTGAGATAATTCTGGGAAATTTGATATCGAGTTCTTCACACATGATTGCAGGTACTGGTAAGA
This sequence comes from Carex kokanica, assembly GCA_025461125.1. Taxonomy (NCBI): domain Eukaryota; kingdom Viridiplantae; phylum Streptophyta; class Magnoliopsida; order Poales; family Cyperaceae; genus Carex; species Carex kokanica. The sequence continues at coordinate 534,623 of JAJGRX010000090.1, read as the reverse complement.
AATCGAAAACAATTGTAATTGTCGCAGTAGTTGGTGGTGTTGCTACTCTTCTAGTCCTTGTAACAATTTGCATTTGGTTTCAAAGAAAGTGGTCTCTTTCGGGTGGAATCAAATGTACGTCAAATATTTGAATTGGTTTCAATTCCCAAGTGCACATAATTGAAACTTAACTATAATTAAGCATATATATATATATATATATTGACGACAAAAGATCCAAGTTGTGGTTAATTAATGCTTAATATTTTATCTTAAAAAATCAAACTAGTAAGATTTTTTTTATTCATATATCCTTTCTGTATTGTGCTGGTACAGCAGTGTTTTTCAAGGAATTACAGGATGTTGCGGCTTCAGAATTTATGATTTACGACTTCACTACCATCAGAAATTCTACCAACAACTTCTCTGATAAAAATAAGCTTGGCATGGGCGGTTTTGGACCAGTTTTTAAAGTAAACCAATAAGAACTTCATATATCTCTATTTTTCAAGCAGTATACAGTATGCACAACAGTAAAATGTAGTCAAATAACATGATAAGAGAATTTTTTGGCAGGGAAAACTTCTCAATGGTCAAGAAATAGCAGTCAAAAGGCTCTCAACAAGTTCGACCCAGGGAGCAACTGAATTCAAGACTGAGGTTGACTTACTTGTGCGACTTAGGCACAACAATTTAGTACAATTGTTGGGATGCTGCATATCCAAGGATGAGAGAATGCTTTGCTACGAATATCTACCTAATAGAAGTCTCGATAAGATCCTTTTTGGTAAAGTTTCTGTCAGCAGCGGTCCTTTGCTTTCCTATCATTCCGTTATTGGTTTTTTTTTTTTTTTTTGTGTTCAGACTTTGTTGTTTTCTAACGAAATTTGGAAAACTTTTGTCAAAATTGGCTTGGTTACACAAAGATCAGGATTCAGGACTTGTCATTTAAAAATAATCAGTAAAATTTTGACTATTTATGTCAAGTTATTATTTTTTAGTCATGTTGATTAGTTGTTTTACTCAGGAAGAACTAAAATGCCTTTTGTTTTACTGCAGGACCTGACGATATCAAATGCAAGGAGCTCGAATGGAGTAGACGTTACAGGATCATAAAAGGCACTTGCCGCGGTCTACATTACCTCATGAGGAATCACCATTGAAAATTGTACATCGTGATTTCAAAGCCAGTAATATATTGCTTGATGGAGATATGAATCCAAAGATTGCAGATTTTGGGCTTGCAAAGCTCTTTGATAGAGACCAAACCCAAACCGTCACTGCTCACCTCGCTGGAACATTGTTAGTTTGTTGCATTATTGCAAATTTAGTAAAACAAATATATGTAGCACCAAAATTCAAACTAGCTTTCTGGATTAATTTAAACTAGCTTTTCTTGTTTAATTTATATAATGCAGTGGATATATTGCACCAGAATGTAGCATGCGAGGTACATTCTCAGTTAAGTCAGATACATATAGCTTTGGCATCCTTGTTCTAGAGATTGTAACTGGGAGAAAAAATAGCTCGTTTCCAGGCAGCATGTACATGTCAGGCCTGACAAATCATGTAAGTTCAAAAAAGAAAAAGGTAGTTCATTTTAAGCACATTTGTTGTTTCATTACAGGAGCTAACTAACAAAAACAATTTTTGACCAAAAATGATAACTCACAAGGTATGGAAGAATTGGAGTGAAGGAAAAGTAGTGGAACTAAAAGACCCAACATTGGATAAAGAATGCATAGAAGAGGTAACAAAGTGCATCCACATAGCACTCCTATGCTTACAAATGAATCCATCAAATAGGCCGAACATGGAAACTGTAGCTAACATGCTCAATAGTTCATCGATTGCGAGTCTCCCACCTTTGCCACCTCCAAGATCTATATGGGGAGCAGATGTTTCTATGTTTGGGGATGATGAAAATGTCGTTACCAGTTTGAGCGGCTGGGAGACCGTCTCCACTGTTATTGGAGACAAAACCGAAGAGAATAGTTTTCTCTATAGTTTTTAGTGGGAGCTATAGCTTGATTTGTTTAAGCTCTCAATTTATTTTCTACTAAAACTTCCTTTATATTTATAAAGTACCCAATTTACTATAAATTAAAATGAAAAATTATGTAGTATGTAAGGTAAAGGTTAAGTCTTCTAATTGGTTCTTTTGTGGGGAGGAGGGGAGGTCTGATGGGCATTGGATCAAGTATGGGTTCGATGGGCACATCTACCGTTTATTACGTCAAACCATGCCACAATTTTGATTAACATATATAGGACTTCTAAGACGAATTTAATTTATCAAATTTAAACCTGATTGGCTGATTAAATCCGACTCGTCTCCTCACCTCCTAAATTAGATAAATTAAATTTGGTTAAGAACTGCTCCGTTAATAAAAATCGTGTAATGATTTGATGTAATAGAAATTAGCAGATTGAAATTAACAGATCATCAGATGACCGGAATTATTCATCCATATATATTTATAAACATATTGAATTCATCAGCATCGAATAAGAGGAGGACATACATGTAATTTGTTTACAAACATTAATGCTTCAATAGTTTTTGACATTGATACATCCATTTAATGTAGATGTACGAATGTATCAAAGTTTTGTTGTAAAAAACTAATGTTACATTTTTTCAAATAATTAAATAAAAGGATAAATAAGTAAAAGGAGATAGAAAAAAAATGTCAAGTTTTTATTAGGATATTGGATATTATGGTATTTTAATGGGAAAATTGACTATTTTAAAAATTTGTATGAACATACTAGAAATTTTTCATTATTAGTTTATGTTCATAACGTACGTATACAATTTCTTTTATTTTATTTTTTTGTCTAAGCAATGTACCAATGTTTGTGACCTTTTACTTGAAAAGCCGGAGCCCATTTATATAAATGTAAGAAAATTAATGAAGTAGTTTATTCATTACCAGGTACCAGCAGCTTTGCTGTCAGGGCAATCTTTTGTGATATCAGAGGCAACTGTATTAAGGCAACTGTTGCATTCGGTGAGGTTGCCACTGGCATAGCACATGCCGAGGCCATAGTTTCGATCAGCGCTTGTGCCAACCCCAACCGTGTCATTTAAGTAGCTGCCATTTGATTGGGCACTGGTGGTTATTGATTCGAAAAGGCTGTGGAGATTATACTTAAAGGTAGTATCTGAGGTATTAACAGAGCAGTAAGGTGGATGTTGACGTTGAAGTAGGGCATGAGCGGTTCTGCTATAATCATAAAGAAGTAAGAGTAGTATGGATGGGAAGAATTTAAGGAGGTAGAGAGCCATTTTTTTAGAATTTTGTTCCCCAAGTACTGAGCAGGAACAAAGAAGAGAGATTGTTATCAGAGTATAATAATGGGACATTGAATTGATTAACTTAGACTGATGACTATACCAGTTGGGACCCTCTCCTACCATAGAATTGTATATGCAAAGGAGATCCAGATTTTTTTAATTATAGAAATTGTTATAAATTAATATATGGTTTTAGAAAGAGAGGTGAGGAATTATGATCTAAAGACTTGATCTGGAAAAAAAATTGGCTTCAAAGTTTCAAGTCAAAATTAAAACTCGGCTGTAAAGTTAGTTATAGCAACATATGTACATCATACTCATCCTGGCGTACCAAGACTGATGACTATACCAGTTGGAAGTACAAGCTAAACTAAGTTCATTCTTACAGGGCAAAAAATTAAACGTAAGTGAAATACTAATGTGTAAACATAAAAAATACGACTGATGGTTTTTAGAATTAAAAACTAACATTATATAATTTAGAACACAACATTCTAAACTGTTGTAATGGTTTTTAGAATTAGAAAGTAACATTATATAATTTAGAAAACAACATACTAAAATACAAATGGAAAATGTAAATCAAGCGATAGTATATATCACATGATTTTCATATTAAAATGTGCTTGGAGACCCAATTTTATATTTTTTTGAATTTTTTTACTATTATTTTAGATAGGTACTGAATCATTTGGATGGTCTAGAATCATTTGAAAACAATAATTTTGTACCAATCCTAAAAGAAAAAATTTCAAAAAATATAAAATTTGGTCTAAGCACATTTTAATATGAAGATCATGTTGAGCGGTTTGAATCGACCGTTCGGACTTTGAAAACAAATATAAGGATGTGGAGCATGATTGGAGCACATAACCAATGTTGCATTTTAACTCCACTTATAATAATAATGATGATGATGATGATGATGATGATGATGATGATGATGATAATAATAATAATAATAATAATAATAATAATAATGAGTAAAGCACAATGAAGTATTGATGAGCAACTCCAAAATCTACCAGATTGGCTTTAAACGACAAATCCAAACCGTTGAAACTGATCTGCTTCACGAGTGATTAGTGTAACAATGATTTTGATTAACGGAGAAGTTCTTAAACAAATTTAATTTAGCTAATTTATACCTGATTTCTTAAAAGTTTAGATTAGGAGGTGAGGAGACGAATACTGATTATAACAGTCAAATTTTGTAACAGTAGTATCAGATTTAATGCATAATTTAGGTAGTTTACTATATATCATTTGAAAAATTGATTGAATTATTTATGAAAATCAATTATTTCTTTATCTCATTATTCAGAAAGTACGATATTTTATTAAACAAATAAAATTGATCTACTAAATGAGCTTAATAAATTAATACTCACTTTGCTATCAATTATGATCATATCGTTGACACCTAATTAACTGAACAATCGTACAAGCATCATAACTAGAATAATTTAAATTTTAAGCTCTAATACTTCAAATTCATATACAAATAAAAATGATATTAAGCGCATATGGACACGTAAATTAAATTTAAAAATGAGATTAATTACCTAACTGAGATAATAGGTATTGCAGAATTACCTAACATCCGGGTTGGTCAAGGTCACATAATTTATTGAGCATAATGATTCAACTGATCCTTTCTCTGTTACTCTTACATTGAAGTATGCTGGCTGCTTGGGCTCCGGTAGAATTATACTTGCAATGGTAAGAAACACGATCACATCCGACATGGTAGGTCGATCGGCTGGATTCTCTTGTACGCACAGTAATGCCACATGGATGCATCTCTCTATCTGTCTATAAGGAGCTTCAGTTAATACAGGAGAAATTAGCTCTGCAATGTTTCCTCCTTTCCATCTATCCCAAGCCTGAAAAAGAAAAGAAGAATATCAATACCGACCGCTATTTGGTCCATATATAGTACCAACATTAAATTGAGTTTACAAACAGAATTCCCTTTTAAGTTTGTAACATATGATTGTATAATTAAGAGTTTGTGTGTGTGTGTGTGTGTGTATATATATGTTTCATTACATATCCAAGAAGGTTGAGAAAGTCCCCGTATTGGTGAAAACCCGTATTCCTTTTGCTGCTTACAATCTCCAGAAGCAGCACACCGAAACTAAACACATCTGATTTGATTGAGAAAAGACCCTCGGATGCATACTCTGGAGCCATGTAACCACTGATATAAAATAGAAGAAAAAACAACACGGTACATGTTATAGACCATCATTATTTGAATTTATTTTGTTGTCTTAAATTCATTTTATCTTTTCGAGAAATAATAAAACTTCTAATTCGAGTAGATTTGTTTTCTACTTGAACTATGCTCTTTGTTTTGCATATGGCGCTATACTCACTAAGTCCCAACTACCCTGTTGGTATTTCCTTGGAGCTCTTTTGTGCTAAAAATCCTAGCCAATCCGAAATCCGATATCTTCGGATTCATTTCAGAGTCCAAGAGAATGTTGCTTGCTTTCAGATCTCTGTGAATAATTCTTAGCCTCGAGTGTTTGTGGAGATATAAGATTCCTTGAGCAATGCCTTCAATTATCTCAAAACGCCTTTCCCAATTTAGAAGTTCTCCTCTTGTTTTATCTGTGATACAACAAATATATAAAATGGAACTAGTACTGTAATTTATGGAAACATATGGAAAAAATGGATAAAATATTACAAAAATCCTTTCATAATAGGTTTCTAGAGACGTACCGAAAATGAAATAGTCTAAGCTCTTGTTGGGCATAAACTCATAAATCAATATTTTCTCCACTCCATGGATGCACCACCCGACCAGTCGGACTAAGTTTCTGTGTTGCAACTTTGCGATAAGCTCGATTTCATTTTTAAATTCAACTAGACCTTGACCTGAATATAAAGAAAGCCTCTTGACAGCTATCTCAAGTCCATCTTGTAGCACCCCCTAGAAAAAGAACTTTGAATCACCATAAAACCTAATTCTTCTTTTAATCTCATCATAAAGTATTTTCATGCATTTTAAATTTTGTCAGGTTCTTTTACTGTCTTTCTTTACTTTAATGGCCACGTTATACTTATGGTTTTTCTTTCTCTTAAAAAAATAATAATTAGCATAAATAAGAAGGACAAAAAGGAAAGAAGTATGGAGATGGAAGGAAATTAATAGCACCTTATAGACGGGTCCAAATCCACCTTCGCCGAGTTTATTGTCTAATGAGAAGTCACCTGTCGCAATAGCTATTTGATTGAAATCAATGAGTGGAAAATCTGAACTTCTTTCTCTGCTCCATAGATCCAGTGTTTCATTGCTAGTTGTGAGCATTCTTTCTTCTTGAGAAATCTTGGTTTCTAAATCATTGAAAAAGATATAAAGTGTTAGCTAAGTTTTCATGCAAATGAACATGTTGACAAGTACTGTTCAATTGTATAAAGAACAAAATTAACCTGAATATCTCATTTTTCTGATTAACAGAAAGACGATGAAGCAGCCAATTATAAGCAATGCCACCGATACACTGATGATGATAATGAGGCGCCTGCTCCTTCCTCCTGAAGAAATTTGTGAGATTGAAATAATCAACACATATCAATAGTTTACTTCTGTTGCAATTTTGCATAGATGAGGACTGAAGAAAAAGATTCAACATTTGCAATGAACTGATGGATAAACACATCCAAAGAGTGGCCGGCTTTGGATTGCAAATCAGTTTTTATCTCTGGGCAATTTTCAGTTACAGCTCGGGTAGAGCTTGGATTATTCCAGAGTATAACGGGCCAGTCAGATTAAGGTGAACACGTACCATAGACTGTTAAGACAACATTTTGGGTCAGGTGATTATGTAATTTGGGGATTAGTTCTGCATTATGGTATCTCTTTTAAATTCTACTAAGTAGGTCAATTTTTTTTAAGCAAGTTTTGCTCTTTGCTCTATAATATGATAAAATGATTTGATTAAGTACCACAAATGTAGATACTGGTAGTGTTGCAGAAAAGGAACATTTCAGGACCAGATCAGACCGGGTCAACCAAGTATGCTCTTTAGAAAAGGTCAATTCGGGTTTCTGTTCTTCAAATGCTGATCCTTTCAGGTTTAAGTTTGATCTAATTAGCTTGTTGGCTTTTCAAGATTTGTCAGGTGAGTTTGGATTCGGGAATTCAGATTGGATGGACAGGTCATTTAATTAGGGTCAATCATGCATGGTGCTGATTATCTGAGCCAGTGATCCCAACTCAATGACTGTAATTTTTCTGCTGCGAGACAGATAAACAGCAAAGATGTGTAACATATCTTGTTACAATATGAGTTAGGGGTGTCAATGGATATGATACGGCTCGGGTGGAAGCATTTTCATACCCATACCTATTAAGAATTGACCCATTTCTGTCCATATCTATTAAAAATTGACCTTAACCTATCCTACCCTTACCTGTTAAAATTATCGAGTAATGAAAGGGTAACATGTGAATAATACTAGTTAGTTTTATTAGTTTTTACAAATAGACCATCAAAACTCATTCATTTCACACACACAGATATATATTTTTCAGTATAAAATTTTTTTGATACACCAATATATGAAGAACAATCTGTGTGATTTTAAATAACTCACATTAGGTTTAGATAGCAGTGCAACAGAAGCAGACTTAATCTATAACTAATGACACAAGGAAAAGATACAAAAAAAACATTATAATAGTTATTTTTCCTGAAATCCACCAGCATCAACTGATAAAGAAGATGCAAAAGAAAATCCCACCTGTCTCTCCTGTCCTCTTATATAATATTTTTAGCAGAACATTCGAAAGAAAGGCAAAAATATGTATACCGAAACAATGTAAACAGAGCTTAGAGGTTAGTATAGTGCGTGTATTCTAATAACTACAAGTCACTTCTTGGTTAAACCTCAGGAGTTTCAATGTTTGTATCCATCCTAGACCTCACATTCTACTCCTGTAACAAAATAGTTTGATATATATTGATTCATGTAACAAGATAGTCTGACATGGAACCATGTACAAAAGTAGTTTGATATTGAAATTGTGTCCATTTTTTAGGAATAATTACTGTTTGATGAACACACCTGCAGATAGAGAGACAGGATATGTAGCTGGTACAGTTACTGGGCCAGCATTTTCCGGGGCAGGACTTGTGCCAGAAGCTACGTCTACAGGGACAGAAGAAGGTCATTGAAAAATAATACATATATTATATGAATAGTCTTATGATTTATGAATTAATAGAAAAATTGTAAACTGAATAGATCATAAATGAAGTTTGCTTCTGTTCATTCATTGAACTGTACATATAAATAATTTGGCTTACATTTGCTGTTAATTTCTCACGAACCAATGGAGACCCTCAAGTCAGTTCAAACTTCAATAATGTAAGATGTATTATCTGGGATGTTTTGAACATTTTAATGTAGTTTTGGTTCCTCACTGAGATATATATTTTTTTGAAAAAAAAGTGGCATTGCCACCGATTTTCATTAAAATGAAAACCAAAGTATTACACAGTATTGTCGGTAAGACCACTGAGATATATATATATATATATACCTTCAGGAGTCTTCATTATAGGAAACATCTCGTAATAAACAAAGCAAGAAAACGCCAAGTACCGCAGACCGACAGTATATGCGAGCAGAGATGGCGGTTGTAGGTCACTGATGAGTGAGCTCAAGCATTTGTAGCACTCCTGATGATTTAAATCCCTTGTACACTGCAACATCCCATACAATTTATCAATTCCATTCACACTTTCTTGCCCTGAGGCCATCATATTTGCTGATGCATTTGTTTTAACAATTAGTGTGTTAAATAATGCATTCCGCGCAATGCCAAAGAGTTCATGGTCTTTATAGTTCTCGGAAGAGTAAATACAGTATGAAGAGGTGTTTGCCACACCGAAAAAATTCTCATTCGAGTAGCGAAGAACGCATGTTGCTGATTTCAGTGTAAATGGTCCTGAGTCCAGCCTGCATTTACAGTAAACCAAAACTAATGTTATATGTGGTGACCCTTAATTACCATGCATGTATACTAAAAATATATAATTACTTTTGCATCTTATGTTTAATTTTGTATTTTGTGTTTTGAAAAAAGGTACGGAGTCTTGTGTTATTTCGGTACAACCATTTAATCATCATCTTGTAATTATATATATTATGTATAATTAGAGAATTAAAAAAATCTTATAATATTGCGCATAATGATGTAAATACGACTCTTTTTAATTCTTTATTAATGGAAACGATAGCGTTTTGCTGTCCTTGAAAAAAAAATATATTGTGCATAAATTTGCAGTTGTCTCTGCTGATTAAATGCTACTTCTTAATTATGGATTGGGATTGGAGATCAACAAGACAATTAAATGGCTATTTTCCACAGTATACCTCCAAGCAAATTGAAACAGACGGCCCAGATTAAAATTATCTGGGCCAAACTCAATCCAGTGCCTATGGAGACTGTAGGGGTCTGTTTTGAGATTCGTGCCATATTAAAAGAACCGTCCGATCGTAATTGTCTTCAATCAGGTAACCTGAGGTGATGTGAATTCCCTCCAATTTAGCCAACATTTTCTCCCAATTTAGACCAATTCTTTGTATTTTAACCATTCATTTTTTATTGTAACTTTCTCCTTTGAAAGTCAAGTGATGCTAATGGCTTGACAGGTAGAGAGAGAGAGAGAAGAGCATCGTTTTTTTTTTTCTTCTTCTTTTTTTTTTTCCTTTTTTTTTTGGAGGAAAATCTCGTAGGATAAATTTAATATGTTCAGATGAAATAAACTGAAAAAAATTTATTTAGCTTGGTTTACAAACCCAGTGTTCAAAACATTGACGCTTCATTAGTTTTTGTCACGAAATCAACGAAGTATCAATGTTAAAAAGTAATTAATTTAAGGATGATGTTCTGGACACCGAGTTTGAAAGTAAAGGCATATTGATCAATTCACACGAGAATTGACTATTTTAAAAATTTGTATGAACATACTAGAAATTTTTCATTATAAGTTTAGGTTCATAACGTACGTATACAATTTCTATTATTTTATTTTTGTGTGTAAGATCTTCGAAATTCAGTACCAGCTATAAGCATCTAACCAGTTCATGTTTGTTTGTGACCTTTTACTTGAAAGCCCGGAGCCCATTTATATAAATGTAAGAAAATTAACGAAGTAGTTTATTCATTACCAGGTACCGGCGTCTTTGCTGTCAGGGCAATCATTGGTGATATCAGAGGCAACTATACTAAGGCAACTGTTGCATTCGGTGAGGTTGGCACTGGCATAGCACATGCCGAGGCCATAGATTCGATCAGCGCTTGTGCCAACCGTGTCGTTGAAGTAGCCGCCATTTGATTGGGTATTGGTGGTTATGGACATGAGAAGGCCTTGGAGATTATTCTTAAAGGTAGTATCTGAGGTATTAACAGAGCAGTAATCATAAGGACGTGGAGTTTGAAGTAGAGCATGAGCGGTTCCGCTATAATTATAAACAAGTAAGAGTAGTATAGATAGGAAGAATTTAAGGATGTAGAGAGCCATTTTTTGAGAATTTGGTTCCCCAAGTGCCAAGCAGGAACAGAGAAGAGAGATTGCCATGTTATCAGAGTATAATAAAGGGGACCTTCAATTGATTGACTTGACTGATGATGATGCTCTCCTACCAGTTGGGACCCTCTTCTACCGTAATGCAAAGGAGATCCAGATTTTTTTATTTAATATAAATTAAGATAGATTAATATATGGTTTTAGAAAGAGAGGTGAGGAATTATGATGGAAGGAATTAATCGGGGAAAAAAATTGGCTTCCAAGTTTGAAGTCAAAATTAAAACTTGACACCAAAGTTTGAAATCAAAATTAATACTCCGGTCTGAAGTTAGCTATAGCAACATACATCACCATACTTGAAAAATAAAATTCAGCTGCTCATAAAAAATCTAAAGTGTGACAATTAATATGTGTTGTTGTAGCTAACTTTGGAGCCAAGTTTTAATTTCGGTTCTAAACTTTGGAGCCGATTTTTTTCCGGTTTTGTGTAGCCTGTTTGGAGCCGAGTTTTTTTTTTTTTTTTCTCCGGTTCACGTCACTCTTTCTAAAATTTTATATTATTTTAGATTAATTTTTATAAATAAAAAATTCGATCTGCTCTCACCTCATGATTCTGAGTGTAGTGCAGTCGATAAATGACTCTACATGACATCTGAGGATCATTCGTATTAAAAATAAAGAGCAATGTTCTAAATAACGATTATCGCGTCATCGCGAAAATGCTAAATAAAAAGCTATCGCGAATAGTGTAGCTATAGCGAAAGCTATCCTACATAGCATTTTTTGTTTAAAAAATTATGTTTTATATTTATACTAATTATCAACATTATCTAAAATCTCATAGAGCAATAAGTAACACAAAATTAATTAAGGAACACTACTACAGAAAAAGAGATTGCACACGGACATAAATGGAGGAGCAACATGAATTTCCTACCGTGTAGGCTGTGAGGGTGTAAGAATCGGTAAATAATTACACACGGATATTTACCCGTGTGTGATTATAACGATTCCTACACGGATTACTTTATAAACAGCCGTGTACGAACACCTGCCTGTGTCGCTCTCCATATTACTGAGCTACACAGATATGAGTAGAACTAGGGTGTTCCTAAGCTCACCAAGCCTCTCGTGAACTCAACTCTAAAACCTATCGAATTGACTTCAAACGACATTTTGAAACCGTTAGATGTTCAATCTATATTAAAATGTGCTTGGAGACCAAATTTTACAATTTTTGGAATTTTTTTACTATTTATTAAGCCGGTTTGAAAACCGCTGTTTTCCAATGGTGCAGAATTTTAATGAAAACAGCGGTTTTCAAACCAGCTTAATAAATAGTAAAAAATTCCAAAAAATGTAAAATTTGGTCTCCAAGCACATTTTAATATAGATTGAACATCTAACGGTTTCAAAATGTCGTTTGAAGTCAATTCGATAGGTTTTAGAGTTGAGTTCACGAGAGGCTTGGTGAGCTTAGGAACACCCTAGTTCTACTCCACAGATATTACCTAAACATCCGTGTAAAATTACTCTTTCTACACGGACTTTTAATTTCATATCCGTGTAGCTCTCTTAACTATCCTACACAGACATTTATAAAATAATCCGTCTACGAATAAATTCCTACACAGGTTATTTGATAAATATCCGTGTAGGAAACAATCCTACACGGACATTTATCAAATAATCCGTGTAGGAATTTATTCGTACACGGATTATTTTATGGATTACTCTTCCTACACGGACTTTAGTTAAATATCCGTGTAGGATTGTCTTATATATTTTTTTTAGCTTTTTTTTTTGGCTAGCCTCCAGTTTTGCTTGCGAGTATTTAAATTTTTCAGATAGCAATTTAAAATTCATGTACACTAAATTATATAAAATTATACAAATCCATATTTAGCATTACAAAATTCTAATCGAAACCACCTTGCCCACATACATCTGACATCGTCGATTTGCTCCTTGGTATAATACGCCTGCTTTGGTCCATACTACAATTATAATTTGGTATTAGTTAGTAACAAGAAAAGGTAGATGCAAGACACTCACAAATATCAATTGCTATTATATAGGAACAATTAATATGAATTACATACCGCTTTTGGAAATTGGAATTGTATTATTTCGATAAAGTCAAACATGAAAATCATCATGTAATAAGCGCATTCCCAACCCTCCAACTGTTGCGGGCACTGAAATTTACATTTAGCGGCCTATGTTAGAATGACAATAATTTTTTGAACAAAATATGAAATTATAAAATTATAGTGTGCTCACCGGCAACCACTTCCAATTCAATTTATTTTTCTGGCGCGTGCTTTGCAATCCTCCCTCTTTAATATATTGCATAAAGGCCCTTGCAAAATTGAGTAACTGTAATTAGCAATTTCACAATTTTTTATAATTGAAAAAATCAAACCAAGTGAATTATTATTTCTTACTTTTTTACATAAGAGAAGATATCTTTGCACTTCTCAATTGCGATCCTTTTTTTGGGCTTTGAAGAATCCATTATAACAATCATATTTTCAGTTGACACAATGACAATCAAACACCAGTGTTTGCTATGGAAGGAGAAGAATTATAGTATTTTAACATATAATAGTGACATATTTTAGCATATAATAGTGACACAAGTATTTGCTATGGTTCATGGTGTGATTTCATTTTTTGATATTTCACTTTTATTTCCTTTTTCAAATTCTTTAATTAAAATATAAACAATACATAAGTTAAGGTTAGAAGTAACCTCTGGTGGTATGGCACGATAATAAATTTCTTCTCCTCCTCATTAGCATGATGCATCGCTGAACACAGGTACTGGGTAGACATATCTGGAGAAAATTTCAGTGCCGTAACATTAAGTTTGCTAGGGTCCATAAATGTACACAAGTTCTTCTTTTCTACCATCTCATCACAGTTTCGGACTAGCTTCCGCACAAATTATTATATTACATTAGAATATATATTTGAGTGCTATACACATGATATAAATAATTTTTGGTCACTAACATGAGGAAAATGTTGATGAATGCCACATCGAGCCATTTATTGTTTGACGAGGCATGTAGAAAGTCCTTGAAGTCTTGGAAAGACAGCACGACATCCTAGCCTTCGTGTAGAAACATCCCTGGTAGGACAAGGATGATGATATCCTTCATGCCTTCGGGTGCCTTCATCAAGCGGTCGTGGAGATCCCGCAAATCACGGGGCAAACGACTACATTCTTCTTCGGTGGCCAGAGGACGGTCTAGTGATTCTGGCACGTCAGCCCCGACGACTTTTTCTTTGTCCCTCCGTACCGGTGACATCATCTCCTCCGTACTGTTGACATCATCTCCAGAAAGATTTCTTCGTGTCTGTATCAAATTTTGTACCTTTTTCAAGTATTTCAAAAGAATGATTTGAATGTAACAAAAGATATTGATTATTTAGAGATTACCTGATCCAAAATAATCTGACTCTTGGGCCACTAGACAAATGACGTCCGGGCATCATCAAGCACCAACATTTCTTCTGTAGGGACAGGAAGAGGTATGCGCGCCCATCCCTGCAACCATTGTCTGCTTTTAATAAGAACGTGAAACTCTTATCACTCTAACTATTGTCTGCTTTTAAGTTAAATAATTTCAACACAGCTGACAGTTTCGTAAATTTGGTACACCTATGATACAATTGCCTTTTGGATTCATTAGACAAATACTGAAATTTAGCATAATTTTTATCAATAATTTCATCTTCCACATCACGTAACATGTCTTCTAGATTTTCAGTAAACTTGTGTTCTACATTTTCATCAATATTCATCTCTAGCTCATCATCGTCGTTGCAATCAAGTTCAACATTATCAAAATTTTCGACATTCTCATCATCATCGTTGCAATCAAGTTCAAAATTATCAAATTTTTTTGCATTTTCATCATTCTCTTCCCAATGATTAGAATTTTTATTGGTACTACTACTTTTCCCAAATTTCTCACCATGCATGAACCAACATGTATATCTTTTCTTAAATTCCCGACAAATCAAATGAGCTCTAATTTATTCGGAGTCTCCAAATCTTAAAAAAAAGTTACAATCTCTACAAGGATACAAAATGTCGTCATCTTTTTTTCTTCACTCTATAACTCTCAGCAAATTTTTATAAACTCATCAACGCGAACCAAATATTCTTCACTATCATGTCGCAATTTATACATCCAACTTCGATCCATCTGTAAATTAAATTAAATTAAAAAAAATGATTTCAATTAATCACGGTCAACATATAAATTGTACCAAATTATGGGCTTACAAAAGATCGGTTTACAATCCTAACCCACTATTTGAATATTATGTCTCATATGTGAACACATATTAGCGAGATTTAATTAATATTTGAGAAAAATTCGGCAGCATTTCCTCTTAACTCCCCAAGTATGCATATGAACCACATACTCGTAGGAGCAATAAGGAAAAATACTATCGAACTTTTCTCAAATACTAATTAAATCCCGCTAATATGTGTTCACATCCTAAATGAGACACAATATTCAAAGAGCAGTCCCAAAATTAATCCCTATTGAATTAATTTTGAACGAGCATGGACCTAAAAGCATCAATAGGTCGGTTATTGGACCACAATACACTAATTATTTACATTATCTTAAGAAATCAAGCATGCATGAATTACACATGACCTAAATAAGCAATAATAAGTAACAGAAAATTAGAGGAAGAAAAGAAAAATATATATATATATATATATATATATATATATAGGCTAATATGTTTTTAGTAGCATATGGGCCGATATGCTTCCAACTCAAAATTGGATTTTCAAAGTCCAAACGATCGATCCGAACCGTTCAAGTTGATCTACATATTGAAATCTACTTGGAGACCAAATTTTACATTTTTTGGAATATTTTTTACTATTTATTAAGCCACTTTGAAAATTGCTGATCACATGGTCCAGAATTTGGTTGCACTATTTTTACTGTTCACCCGGATCAGTAATTTTCAAAGTGGCTTAATAAATAGTAAAAAAATTCCAAAAAATGTAAAATTTGGTCTCCAAGCAGATTTCAATATGTAGATCAACTTGAACGGTTCGGATCGACCGTTTGGACTTTGAAAATTTGATTTTGAGTTGGAAGCA
The DNA here is from genome assembly GCA_025461125.1 of Carex kokanica. Classification (NCBI taxonomy): domain Eukaryota; kingdom Viridiplantae; phylum Streptophyta; class Magnoliopsida; order Poales; family Cyperaceae; genus Carex; species Carex kokanica. Next base: position 518,644 of record JAJGRX010000090.1, on the reverse strand, counting down.
TATCGGCCCATATGCTACTAAAAGCATATTAGCCTATATATATATATATATATATATATATATATATATATACTAACCTTAGAAAGATAGAGAGGAGAAAATAAAAACTTCAAAGATCTCAGATCCCAGCTGCTAGCCTTTGCAGAAATCAAATCAATATTCAATACAGAGAGAGAGAGAGAGAGAGATACATTATTAATTACTTGATCAAAACGGCGTTAGAAGGATAATGTCTTTTATACCAAAAATAAAATACTAATTAATTTTACTACACAAAACCCTACAAAGACTTTTCTACACGGATTTATACTTAAGAATCCGTGAGCTCTCTAAAAATTCATACATGGTTATTTATAAAACAATCCGTGTAGCATTACTCTTTCTACACGGATTTTTGATCAAAAATCGTGTAGCTCTCTAACCATTCCTACACGGCTATTTATAAAAAGATCCGTATACAATTCTATCTTTCTACGCTGATTTATTGTCAAAAATCCGTGTAGCTATTCCTACACGGATTTTTGTTGAATATCCGTGTAGCTCTCTAATAAATCCTACACGGTCTTTTTTCCAAACAATTCTACACGGATTCTTTAATAAATATCCGTGTAGGATTCCCATAGATTTTTCGGGCTTTCAAAAAACCTATTTGGTACACGGTTTTTATATAAAATTGGCAAAACCGTGTACGATGTGCAGTGTAGGATTACCATTTCTATAGTAGTGGAATTATAATGTTCATATTGAATTAGTACAAAGTCTAAATTGCTATTCAAAATATCTCTAATAATATCATAAACTATCTATCTTTTTCCATTCAAACCTATATATTTTTTTCTATTAAAAAAAACCGAAGCATCATGGCATAAATTATTTATCTTTTTTCTATTTAAAAGCAAAAGCAATCCGGACCTTGTAAAAAATTGATTCTTAAAAAAATTTCAATTTGAACCTTTAAATAAAAGCCTATGTAGCATAACGTGCACTATAGCGTGTAGCATGTAGCACAAATAGCGGACCGCTATTACTGCTATAGCAGTCGTAGCTGAAATAGCGCACTTCTATCCCATAGCTTAGCGTTTAAGGTCCAAAAACGCTATAGCACTGCTATTGCGTTGCTATAGCGTACTATTTAGAACACTAATAAAGAGTATGTTCTTGAGGAACCCAGAAAGGGACAAGTATCCTCTCCAACACTGTAAAAGATTCCCTTCACTTTATGGTTTGAGATTAACTTTCAGCTGTTTTGAGATTCGGGCTAGTGCAGGGGCATTAATATTGGGCTTTGAGATTCATGCCAAGTTAAAAAGAACGGTCCAGATCCAGTAATTATAAAAGATTCCCTATTACGGTACCGGGGAGAATCTGAATTTCCCAGAAAGCAGTGGCAGAACCATGTACAAAGGAATGGATGCTAAGTCCCCCTATAAATTAATTTTTTTTAATTTTGTCCCTTAAGTTTTTTAATTTTGTCCTTTAATTTTTTTAATTTTTGTAAATGCTATTACTATTAGTTTTCATCATAAAATAAATTATATGGCATCTACTCATCTAGCTCTATCTATCTATCTCGATTTTCTTATTCCACCCTGTCTGAAAGCATAGCAAAGCTACTAGTTATTATTTGACCGATTAAGAAGATTTTATAATCCAAACAATAAATAAGTCACACACTTAAAGAGTAAAATATATATTATTGTAAAGGATAAACATAAATTTATATGTCTGAATTAACGATCTTTTAGTCATCTTGAAACTAAAATATTTAACTAAAATAAGTACCTATTTATTCTTTTTAGATCCTCTGAATAAGATAAGAGATTTTAAAAATCTATCATTGTATTACAAAACATTGAAAATAATAAAATAACTACTATTGTCTACAATCGTCAAACAATATTATTAACCGTCTGGAAAAGAAATGACCAACAAAAGTAATATTTCTTCTTTGGTTAATATTTTTTACAAAATGACAAAATCCCAAAAGTCTGAAGGGGTAAACGTTGCATAATGTTTTGTATCATGAATTCATACTTTTATTTTTAAAGTATAAGCAGTTAATTCGAATGGTTCAACGTGATTTTCACATAAAAAATACTTTAATTAGTAGAAATTATTTACAGTATTTGGAAACCAAATTTTCAATTTTTATATATTTTTATAATTTGTTAATATTTTTTAGATATACAGAAAATTACTTACTTCAAAACTTATGAATCAAATGGGATGATTTTTTATCTAACTAAAATATAGTAAAAATATGCTAAAAAACGTATAATCCGGTCTCGAGTTATATTTTTATATGGAGATTATGTTAAGTGATTTGAATCGATTATTTAACATTAAAATGATGATATAGACATAACAGTAACACTACTAGAATCTGATTATTTTTTTTATGGGTATAAAAAGGACCTACCTCAGTGACCTACCTATTTTATAAACGCTTCTCACATGTTGTATTAGAAAATGTTTTAGGACCCAACAAACCGTGTACTTCCCATTTTTTAATAGTACAATCTCCGAATATGCTTGATTCTTGACCTCGTTCAAAAGCTAATTTTTTTAATTAGAAATTGTTAAAAAATATGATACGTAACTAGAATAATTATTGTAAAATTTAGATAGGTAGAAGGACCGGTATACCAGTTACGGTCGATCCGGGACCCAATTTTTTTTCTTTGTTAACCGACGCACTCCAAATCTCCTCCATTGAGAAAAAGTACTTTGGGCCAGATCCGAGGGTTTCAGTCTAAAGTATTTTTTTTTGTCAACCAATGCACTCCACCACAGAAAAAAAAATATATACTTTGAGCCAGATTTGAGGGTTTCGGTTCAAAGTATATATATATTTTTTAAAGGATGCACTCCAACTTGGATTCGGATCTGGATTCATCATTTCCCGGATTCAGATCCGGAAAAAATCAGATATTATCCGAGCCGTTTACACCCCTAACTCCAAGTCTCCTCCACATAAAAAAATACATTGGACCGGATCCGGGGGTTTCGGTCCAAAGTTTGGACCGGTTCCGGGGGTTTCGGTCCAAACTTTGGACTGAAATCAGTATACCGGTCCTTCTACTTATCTAAATTTCTGAGTAATCATTCTAGTTCCGTGTCATATTTTTGAATATTTTCTAATTATTAAAAAATTCTTCCTCAAATTTCTGGGTCTTTGTTGACGGAATTATTTAGAAGAGTCAATGTCACCTGGAAAGCACAAAGGTTGTTTAATTTTCTGAGACTCATGCCCTTATTTTATATTAACCTTGTAGTGGTTTTCAATTGAAAACCGTGTTTGTGGGGTGCGAGGAAATAAAATATATAGAAAAAATTAATAAAAGAATTGTGGGGGTGCTGAATGCTTTCGGTGGAGATGAAAGTTCAGTAAAACAAAGAAAGAAAACCTAAGAAAGTTAAAATGTATGGGTGGGTAGAAAATGAAAAGTAACAAAAAAAATAACAAGAAATTAAGTAATAATAATATAATTTTTTTTTACAGTTGGTTCCATTATTCAAAATCCAAACTCCATCATCCTAAATGATTATATTATTTATTATTTAATATATTTTTTTAAAGTTCTATAACAAGTCGCTTATAATAGAGGGCAGAATTGTACTTTCTCCGTCTATATTAAACCAAACTAAATATAAAAAAAATCTAAAAAATTAAAAAATTCAACCAAACCGAACAATGCAATCCAAAACTTATTAATTCGGTTAAACATCCCCGTTAGCTTAGTCCATTTTGTGTGTGTACATGAATGAATGGAATAATTAATTTACGACCATTTACCGAATTTTTTATTAATATCCAAAAATTAAATAAAATTACCAAAAATGTCCATGTTAGATCTGAAATTCGAAAAATACCCATTCCGGAAAAAAAATTTCCGAACTAAGCCTCTAACTTCGGAAATTTTTTTTCCGAACTTAGCTCTCTATTTCCGGAAAAAAAATTTCCGAACTAAGCTTCCAATTCCGGAAAAAAATTTTCCGAACTCTAAGTTCGGAAAAATTTTATCCGAACTAAGCCCTATAAAATCCGACCCAGCCCAGCCTATTTCGGTGCCTCTCCTCCCTCCCAGCGCAGCAGCCCGCAGCCGGCCCGAGGTAACTTTTTTTTTTTTTTTTTTTATATTATTTAATTATTTAGTTTAAATAGTTTAAAATTTGTAGAATAGTCCAGAATAATTTAAAATTTATAGAATGGTCCAGAATAGTTTAAAAAAAATCAGAATAGTCCAGAATAATTTAAAAAATTACAGAATAGTCCAAAATAGTTTAGAAAATACCAGAATAGTCCAGAATAGTTTAAAAAATACCAGAATAGTCCAGAATAGTTTAAAAAATACCAGAATAGTCCAGAATAGTTTAGAAAATACCAGAATAGTCCAGAATAGTTTAAAAAATACCAGAATAGTCCAGAATAGTTTAAAAAATACCAGAATAGTCCAGAATATTTTAGAAAATTACAGAATAGTCCAGAATAGTTTAGAAAATACCAGAATAGTCCAGAATAGTTTAGAAAATACCAGAATAGTCCAGAATAGTTTACAAAATACCAGAATAGTCCAGAATAGTTTAAAAAATACCAGAATAGTCCAGAATAGTTTAAAAAATACCAGAATAGTCCAGAATAGTTTAGAAAATACCAGAATAGTCCAGAATAGTTTAAAAAATACCAGAATAGTCCAGAATAGTTTGAAAAATTACAGAATAGTCCAGAATAGTTTAAAAAATTACAGAATAGTCCAGAATAGTTTAGAAAATACCAGAATAGTCCAGAATAGTTTAAAAAATACCAGAATAGTCCAGAATAGTTTAAAAAATACCAGAATAGTCCAGAATAGTTTAGAAAATACCAGAATAGTCCAGAATAACTTAGAAAATACCAGAATAGTCCAGAATAGTCTGAAATGATTTAGAATTTTTTCAGGAACCTCTTTTTTTCTCGGATCCCTTTCGGAGCTCTGACTGTCTGATCACTCGGCTCTTCGATTGAGGTTTTTTTTAACTTTTTTTATTATAATTTTAATTTATAATACAATTAATTAGTTTATTTTAAATAATTTAGAATATTGTCCGAATAATTTAGAATTTGTCAGAACCTTCCAAAATGACCCTGAATATTTTAGAAAATACCAAAATGGTTCAGAGTAACTTAGAAAATATCAGAATGGTCCAGTATTATTTAGAAAATAGCAGAATGGTCTAGAATAATTTAGAAAAATTAAAGATAATTTAGAATATTGTTCGAATTTTGTAGTATGGCAGACTTAGTACTGAAGCATACATTTAGCCCTTTGTTGTGGATAGCTCACGGCAATCATAGGGTATCTCAGGCGTCGAAGGAGGTAAACATTTACTTATTTTGTTTTTCATAACTCGGTTAGTAATCAAATTATATTGTAATTAATTTTTTTCTCTAATTTAGAGCAAAGAAATTTTAACGGTGAGACACTATCGACACAAATGCGAGTATCACAAGGACTATGCACCGGTATTAATTCGAATGGGCTTATATCAGCTCGCGACAATGCCTGATATTGCCCTCGATGCTGCTCTTATTCATGCACTTGTTGAGCGGTGGCGTCCGGAGACGCACACCTTTCATCTTCCTTTCGGAGAGATGACAGGTATTAACTAATTCAAATAAATTTGTTTTTTAGTTTCTTACTGACATGTCAAAAAAAATTACAGTAACGTTGGAGGATGTGAGCTGTTTGTGGGGTTTACCTATTTCGGGGGAGCCTGTAACGGGAATTACAGACGCGGCGAGTATTCATGGCCGACTGTAAAAGACCCCGTCATTATTGTATTTTATTTCTCCTCCATTAAAAATCTTCACATAAATAGTTGTCATTTTCAGTTCGATTGGTCTGACAATTTAAAAAAGAACAACATATAAGTAATTACAAATTGTCCGGACCTCTCAAAATTATTTCATAACCATTTCATAATTTTCTAAATTATTCAATACCATTTCTAATATTCCTAAATTATTCTACATCATTTTGGAATTTTTTAAATTAATAGAAAAAAATTCTAATTTTTTTGGGAATTTTATATATTATTCTAAACCATTTTGGAATATGATAAAAAATTCTAAATTATTTGGACAATATTCCAAAAAATAAAAAAATATTTGGAATGAACTAATTAATTATAATATAAATTTAAAAAAAAAAATCAACCTGAATCGAAGATCGGATCAATCAGACAGTCATAGCTCCAGAAGGGATCCAAAAATGAAAGAGGTTCCTGAAACAATTCTAAATCATTTTAAAATTTTCAAAATTTTTCTATACCATTTTGATAATTTCTAAATTATTCTACACCATTTTGAATTTTTTTAAATTAATTTAGCAATATTCTAAAAAAATTTGAAATTTTATAAATTATTCTAAACCATTTTGGAATATTCTAAAAAATTCAAAATTATTTGGACAATATTCCAAAAAATAAAAAAAATATTTGAAATGAACTAATTAATTATAATATAAATTAAAATAAAAAAAATAAAAATAACCTGAATCGAAAATCGGATCAATCAGACATTCAGAGCTCCGGAAGAGATCCAAAAATGAAAGAGGTTCCTAAAACAATTCGAAATCATTTTAAAATTTTCTAGACTATTTTGATAATTTCTAAATTATTCTACACTATTCTGAAATTTTTAAAATTATTTTAATTAATTTAAATATTTTAAATAATTAACAAATAAATAATTATAAATTTAAATAATTAAAAAAAACTTACGGAGAGAGCGAGAGAGCTGCGAGTTAAATTGAAAGCGAGCTCAGTATTTATAATCGAATTCGGTACAAAACCGGATAAAATTTTTCCGAAAATTCAATCTGAAACCGGATTAAATTTTTCCGGAAACTTAGTTCGGAAAAATTTTTTCCGAAAATTTGGCCTAATTTCGGAAAAAAAATTTCCGGACTTAGAATCCGGATAAAATTTTTCCGGTTTTTCAATTGAATTTTCGGAAAAAAAATTTCCGAAGTTAGAGGCTTAGTTCGGAAAAAAATTTTCCGGAATGGGTATTTTTCGAATTTCAGTTCTGACATGGTCATTTTTGGTAATTTTATTTAATTTTTGGATATTAATAAAAAATTCGGACCATTTACGTGCTTGGTCAAGAAATGGTAATCCATGGGCCTACAAATTTTATCAACAATGGCCGACACATCAAACTTTTTGAGTCAAGTTTTAATTTTGACTTCAAACTTTGAAGCCTATTTTTTTTTTTCCGATCAAGTCTTTAGATTAGGGATGCAAACGAACTGAACCGAATTGAACTTATTCTAGTTTGAGTTTGGTTTGAATTAATTTCGAATTAAGTTTGATTTGAATTAATTTCGGACAAGTTCAATTTCGAACGAACTCAATTTCAAATCAAATTTTTTACGAACTCAATTTCGAACTTTTACGAACTTTGTTACGACTTACGAGTTATGACTTATGGCTGTGCCATAGTTCGAACACAGCAGAAAAAAAAAATTAAATTTTTTTTTTCAGGGCCGGAGTATGCCATGACGTCCCGTTTTTTTTTTTTTTTTTTTTTTATACATTTTTTACGTTTTTTCCCTGGGTCGGGATATGCCATGGCGTCCCTATATGTTTTTTTTTTCCCGGGTCGGGATATGCCATGGCGTCCCGTATTTTTAATTTTTTTTTTTTTTCCATTTTTTTTCAACGGGCTGGAGTATGCCATGGCATCCCAGCGGGACGCCATGGCATATACCAGCCTTCTTATTTTTCGAAATTCTATGAACAGTTTCTCATTTTTAATATTTTTTTAATTTATTTTGTTATATATAAAAATTTCGGCTTCTCACATGTTGTATTAGAAAATGTTTTAGGACCCAACAAACCGTGTACTTACCATTTTTAATATTACAATCTCCGAATATGCTTGATTCTTGACCTCGTTCAAAAGCTAATTTTTTTAAGGATAAAGATTTTTTTTCCCCCGGATCATATTCCCCATTCATCCCCCAATCATTAATTATGTAGAGGACCACAACTTCAAGTACAAAAAGACAAAAAAAAATGTGTATCAATCATTAATTACGTGGGGGACCGCTTGTATTTGAAAATTTTTATAACTGACGCGCGCAAGTATTCATATATAACACATCAAGTATTCATATATAATACACTAAGTATTCATATCTAAGATATCAAGTATTTAAAAAAAAACTGGATACATCACTCACCCATCTTTTACACGTTTTTAGAGGTGATTTTTTTTTCTCCGTTCACTCTAACTAATATTTCTTACAATTTGTGAAGAATTTTGCAAATCTAAAATCACAAACGTCTTTTACGCAATTTTATCTTTCAAATGAGATCCATGATGAAATACTTTTGAGTTATCCGTCGCACAAGTATTCATACCTCGTAAAATTATTTATATCTCATCATGCAAGTATTCATACCGCGTCGAGCAAGTATTCATACCTCGTCAAACAAGTATTCATACCTAAGATAGAGTGTACTGGACACTTCCAGTAATTGAGTGGTAACGAAATTTCAATCGGTAAAAAATGAGTGAATTATGTGTCCAGTTTTTTATTTGTGAAATACTGATGAGGTATGAATACTTGTTCGATGATGTATGAATACTTGAATGACAAGGTATGAATATTTGTGCAACGGATAACTCGAAAGTATGTCATCATGGATCTCATTTGAAAGATAAAATTGTGTAGAAAACGTTCGTGGTTTTATATCCGCAAAATTCCTACCAGATTGTCATAAATATTGATTAGAGTGAACGGAGAAAAAAATCCACCTCTAAAAACGTGTAAAAGATGGGTGAGTGATGTGTCCAGTTTTTTTTTGAATACTTGATGTATTAGATATGAATACTTGATGTATTATATATGAATACTTGATGTATTATATATGAATACTTGATGTATTATATATGAATACTTGATGTATTATATATGAATACTTGCACTTGTCGCGATAATGACACGTTTTGTTTTGTCTTTTAGCGCTGAAATTTGTGGTCCCCTCTTAATTAGCAGTCAACAAAAACAGTTATTGACTGGGGGATGAGAGCTGGGGGATAGTTAGTCGGTCCCTTTTTTTAATTAGAAATTGTTAAAAAATATGATACGTAACTAGAATAATTATTGTAAAATTTAGATAGGTAGAAGGACCGGTATACCAGTTACGGTCAATCCGGGACCCAATTTTTTTTTTCTTTGTTATCCGACGCACTCCAAATCTCCTCCATTGAGAAAAAGTACTTTGGGCCAGATCCGAGGGTTTCAGTCTAAAGTATTTTTTTTTATCAACCAACGCACTCCACCACAGAAAAAAAAATATAAACTTTGAGCCAGATTTGGGGGTTTCGGTTCAAAGTATATATATTTTATTTAAAGGACGCACTCCAACTTGGATTCGGATCTGGATTCATCATTTCCCGGATTCAGATCCGGAAAAAATCGGATATTATCCGAGCCGTTTACACCCCTAACTCCAAGTCTCCTCCACATAAAAAAATACATTAAACCGGATCCGAGGGTTTCGGTCCAAAGTTTGGACTGAAATCAGTATACCGGTCCTTCTACTTATCTAAATTTCTGAGTAATCATTCTAGTTCCGTGTCATATTTTTGAATATTTTCTAATTATTAAAAAATTCTTTCTCAAATTTCAGGGTCTTTGTTGACGGAATTATTTAGAAGAGTCAATGTGACATGGAAAGCACAAGGTGGTTTAATTTTCTGAGAGTCATGCCCTTATTTTATATTAACCTTGTAGTGGTTTTCAATTGAAAACCGTGTTTGTGGGGTCCGAGGAAATAAAATATATAGAAAAATTAATAAAAGAATTGTGGGGGTGCTGAATGCTTTCGGTGGAGATGAAAGTTCAGTAAAATAAAGAAAGAAAACCTAAGAAAGTTAAAATGTATGGGTGGGTAGAAAATGAAAAGTAACAAAAAAAATCACAAGAAATTAAGTAATAATAATATAATTGTTTTTTACAGTTGGTTCCATTGTTCAAAATCCAAACTCCATCATCCTAAATGATGATATTCTTTATTATTTAATATTTCTTTTTTAAATTCTATAACAAGTCGCTTATAATAGAGGGCAGAATTGTACTTTCTCCGTCTATGTGTAAACCAAACTAAATATAAAAAAAATCTAAAAAATTAAAAAATTCAACCAAACCGAACAATGCAATCCAAAACTTATAATTCGGTTAAACACCCCCGTTAGCTTAGTCCATTTTGTGTGTGTACATGAATGAATGGAATAATTAATTTACGACCATTTACGTGCTTGGTCAAGAAATGGTAATCCATGGGCCTACAAATTTTATCAACAATGGCCGACACATCAAACTTTTTGAGTCAAGTTTTAATTTTGACTTCAAACTTTGAAGCCTATTTTTTTTTCCGATCAAGTCTTTAGATTAGGGATGCAAACGAACCGAACCGAATTGAACTTACCTCTAGTTTGAGTTTGGTTTGAATTAATTTCGAACTAAATTTGATTTGAATTAATTTCGAACAAGTTCAATTTCGAACGAACTCAATTTCGAATCAAATTTTTTACGAACTCAATTTCGAACTTTTACGAACTTTGTTACGACTTGCGAGTTATGACTTATGGCTGTGCCATAGTTCGAAATTACAGCACTTCAATAAAAACTCAGGCATTCTGAATTCTAATTACACAGTATACCAAAGTTTATATCAAAGTTAATTACAAATACCAAAATTTATATCAAACACTAAAGTTTAGTACAATCAATCAAAGTTCAGTACAATCACAGTATCCAAAGTTTTCTAAATAGCCAATAGGAGCAACATCACCAAAGTTTTCAAATATCTAGAGTATTCAAAGTATAATTTAAGTTAGAACTAAGAGCAATTATGGATTAGGCGGCCTTATATTTTCATGGGGCAATTTCAGATATACCCTTCAAAAACTTCAAAATTACATATTCCCCCCTCCAAAGTTTGAAATTACGTATTTCCCTCTCTAAACTTCAAAAACTCACAAATTTACTCATTTTATTGTCTTTTATATTAAAACTCATTCTTAATTTATAAAATACCTATTTTACCCTTTATTAAAAGCATAAAACGCCCATCATACTCAAATTTGAATCTGAAGGATTCTCATAGTCCGAACTCCTTTAGATCTGTGCACGCTAGATCAACACGAATCTTGAAGTGAACACACACGGATATTAAAGCGACGTGCACAGATCTTAATGCGATACACGCGGATCGAAATTGCTTTAAAATTTGTCCGTGCTAGATCAGCACAAATTTTAAAGCCAACACACACATATATTGAAGCTACACGCACAGATCTTAATGCGATGCGCGTGGATCGAACTATAGACAAACTCTTCATATTCAAATTTGAGTATTGATATATAAAGAAAAAAATAAATTTCGACATCTTTAATCCAAGGAAATTTACAAAACATATGGGCTAGGCGTTTTATCCAAAGGACATTGAGTAAAATACTTCGTGGGATGAACAAAAAATTTTCAAGGTAAAACCTAAGTGTTCTTTCAAAATTTACAAGTTACATCCAATTTTCATGTTAAATTTCACTTCTTTGGACATCTTTGACAAATTTCTAACGCGGGATTTGCTTAAAGACAAGATAAACAAAATTCAAACCTGATAAATATGATAAATGCAAAAATGGATATCCAACAAAAACAAAGTACTTAAGATTTGGATACTGCCGAGGTTTGGAATGTTTTGATTGCAGGATCCATAACCTTGTCAATAGATAAGAAGGAATCCAAATTGTGAGCAAAATGAAGAAAGATGGAAGCTCCTATCTCCCCATGGAAAATGCAAAAGCCGGCATATGCCCATGTTGGGTGAAAGGAACACCTGCACAATCAATCAAACAATGAAACCATGGTCCGAAAAGACCCTAAACTATAACCAAAACCAAATTCCCACAAGCATGGTCCGAAAAGATTTTAAACTACAACCATGGTCCGAAAAGACTCTAAACTACAACCAAGACCAAGTCCCAACCAAGCATAGTTCGAGAAGACTTTAAACTACAACCAAAAGCCACAAGTAGGACAAAACCTAAAGGCTCTCGGGTGCAGGAGATCAACAATGCCCAAAAACACATCCAAAATCAATCCCAACTAGCCAAAAGCCCCAAAGAGAAGCGCACAATACAAAACAGATCAAAATCCAAGATTATGCTTACAATCAAAAGGCCCCATTATCTAAACCCTCAATTATGCAAGATTACCAGCATGGTCCCAACGGAGTTCTCCCTGTCTGTAATCCCTCCTCAGTTAGATAGGACTCTCGAGTGTGTGTTTGGAGTATAGTCACTACCTGGGTCCCCCAAAACATGACCAAGGGATCAATTTACCCAGACAAACCCCGAAGAACATACATTCAACCCGCACCCAACCATGCAAGTACTAGCAGAATGAGATAAGAATAATGTACCTTTTGAAGTAGAAGTGATCGAAAACGGTGATCAGACCTGCTTCCGAGCCCAATGCCCAATATGGAGTTCAAACACCTGAGATTCAAGCAAGAAAGATAACTCAGAAAGAATTCTATAAAGTTTGAGAAGTGCACTGGGGGCACCTGGCTAAGTTGTTCAATCCTAAGGTCTTCACACCTCACCCAAGTGGGGGGCATTTGTTTGAGAGTGAGGCTATGGTGCTATGCATAGCACGGATGGCTAGTGTACTATGGCTCAATATGGTACTTTTTAAAATCTTAACAGTCGATCCGACCGTTCAATGTGATAATCATATGAATATGTACTTGCAAACTAAATTTTACATTTTTTTGAATTTTTTTACTATTTTTTAGATAGGTAGAATTTTGATGGTCCATAATTTTCAAAAAACACTGATTTTTCTACCTATTTAAAAAAATAGTAAAAAAATTCGAAAACATGTAAAATTTAGTTTGCAAGTACATATTCATATGATTATCACATTGAACGGTCGGATCGACCGTTAGAATTTTAAAAAGTACCATATTGAGCCGTAGTACACTAGGCATCCGTGCTATGCATAGCACCATAGCCTCACTCTTTGTTTGACCCTAAAAAGTTGGGATTTAAAAATAAATAAAAGAGCTAAAAAAAAAGAAATGGAGGTGTCCATTTAGAATGTTAAAATGGATGAGATAAACAAATTCATTTAATTGATTAGAGGCTCACGGTTTTAAATTGAGATCAATTCTCGGCTGTCATCAATCTCGGCCGAAGTGAAGAAGTCAAAATGAAATTGATTGGTTCGGGCCATATCAAGTTGATTAAAGAAATGAAATTAAAATGATTGGTCTCTCGGTTTCGGCTTGAAGCAAAATGAATTGAAATGGGCCAAAATCCATAAGCCGGCCATATTAAAATTATGACTCAAATGGATGATAATATGAGGAGATTGCACTCCAGTGTTGTTTCTCATTTAAACTGACAGAGGGGACCCACGCAAGTAGCATTCAATGAAATAAGTAGCACTCCAGTGTTTTTTTTTTTTTTTTTTTTTTTTTGAAATGCTTGGTAGAGACTACCAAGTTTGGAATAAATAAATGTGTTTACATCACAATACTACACAACTTTACACATATGTGCTACTCTCTCAGTATTCCTATACCCAATGACTGACCATGATTTGAAACACCAGTCTGTCTACAAAACCGAACCCACAGCCCCATTTCTACAATGATCTTAGATGCTAGTATTGCCGGATGCAGCACCGAACCTCTAAATATCGCCTCATTCCTCTGTTTCCACACATGCCACAACACAATCATAAATTTTGTTGCCCACAGTCGCCTTCCTCTTGTTCCTCCCAAACAAGTAGATGATGACAAATGCCATGTATGAGCAACCGTATCACCCCTTATCAACAAAATTTGTCCAATTCTAGCTTGTACATATCCCCACACTCGGGTTGCATACCCACAATAAAACATCAAATGCACAGCCGTTTCCACCACACAGTTATCGCATAATGGACATTTGAGGTCACACACCATACCCCTTTTTAACATCAGATCATGAGTTAAAATTCTTTCTTTTAGAAAAAGGCATGTAAAAATCTTCACCTTTGACGGTGCAAAGCTGTTCCAAACTTCCATGAATTCCCATCGGGTTTTCCCACCCGTCAAGATCATTTTGTAAAAAGAACTAGAAGAGTAAATACCCGATGAAGACCACCTCCAAATTAGTGAATCCTCTTGTTCAACGAAAAAATTTTCAACGTGGACATCTAGGTCCCTGAAAGCAAATTCATATGCCTCACGAAGCGACATAGATTGATACCTCGGTCTCCCTTCCCCATCTCTGAAAAACCGAATTGGTGGTTCATCCCATGAATCATACCAGTAAGAAATTTTTTCGCCCGTCCCAATTGACCATTGCGCTGACCAGTGGAAAAAATGTTTAATTTTAAACAAGTTTTGCCAGAAAAATGAACCTCCAACCTTCCAAATAAGCGGGCCTGTAGACCGAATATTCACCCTTCGAATCTTGTGTATTGTGCAGCCCCATAATCCATTAGGTTCTTGGTATGCCTTCCACCACCATCTCAACAACAGTGAAATATTTCTAGTCTCCAAGTTCGGTACTCCTAAGCCTCCGAATTTCTTCGGAACGCAAACTTCATTCCAATTTAATAATGAGACCCCTTTTCTTGTGTCATCATTTTTTCCCCACAGAAATTTTCGGCACAATCTCTCAATTCTCTTAATAACCCACTTGGGTAAAAAGAAACAAGTCATGAAGTAAATCGGAATTGAAGTTACAACCGAATTAATCAATTGTAATCGCCCCCCTCTTGACAGCAACTTCCCATGCCATCCTTGCAATCTCTTTTCTATTTTTTCCAACAGTGGAATATACTCATGTCTAGTAGGCTTTTTATGAGATAAAGGCATACCTAAATATGAAATCGGCATATCTGCCTGAGCACATCCTAACACCAAAGATACTTGCTGAATTTTATCCTCACTCAGATTCATCGGAACGAAAGCACTTTTGCCAAAATTGATATGTAACCCTGAAACCAATGTAAAAATCCGCAGTGCCAATTTCAAGGTCATTAAGCATGTTAGATCAGCATTTGCCACGATTGCCGTGTCATCCGCATATTGCAATGCTAGAATTGAATTATTCAAACTTCTAGAAAGCGGCTTAGATATCAATCTATCTGCTGAAATTACAAACCTCTGGAACACATCAACAGCAAGTATAAACAACATTGGAGAGAGTGGGTCCCCTTGGCGTAACCCTTTTTTGTGAGTGAAAAAATTGGAAACTTCCCCATTTAAAACAATTCTGGATGAGGCTGATTGTAAAAGGTTTTTAATCCAACCAATCCACCTCTCAGAAAAACCCCTTGCTTGTAAAACATTCACCAAAAAACTCCAATTAACCGAATCAAATGCTTTTGAAAAATCAATTTTCAAAAAGATTGCCTCAGATTTTCCATGAGCAATATGTTTTAAAATCTCCCGTGTTGCCACAAAATTTTCAGAGATTTGTCTCCCTTTCACAAAAGCAGTTTGATTAGATGAAATTAATTTGGGTAAGAAAACCGACAGTCTTGTTGCCAATAATTTTGAAATTATTTTTGGGATAAGATTAATAATACTTATGGGTCTAAAATCTTTAACCTCACAAGCATTTTCTTTTTTTGGTATCATAACTATATTCGCTCTATTGAGCAGATTTATTTCGGCCTTGCCATAATAAAAATCTTGAATAATAGAAATGATATCTACCTTGATTTCTTCCCAATAAATCTTTGCAACTTCATTTGGCAACCCATCGGGTCCCGAGGCTTTATTATTTGCAAGGTGAGCCACTGTTGCTTCGATTTCTGCACAGGAAAACGGCTCATCTAGATTGCTTAAGTCCATCGTTTCTGGGTATAAGATTCCCAGACTGAATGGCTGCACATCGGCCTCTGTGCCTAAGAGATTCTTCATTTGATTGAAAAACAAATCTCGGATAGCCCCCTGTTGTGTTATTATCTGGCCCTCATGTTGTATTGAACTCACCGTATTATTTCTCAACCTTGACGAAGCAAAGGCATGGAAAAAACGTGTGTTATTATCTCCCTGTGCTAACCATCGACATCTGGATCGTTGAGACCATCTAGACTCAATCATGCAGGAGAGCTGATAGGCCCGTGTACGCCACATTTGCCTAAGTTGGAACTGAGCCGGTTGTAGCGGATTACTTTCCTCTAGTTTGTCCAGGTCAAGTATTGCTTGTTTGCACTCCTCAAGTTGCTTATCCAACTGACTATGATTTTCCACATGCCAACCCCTCAACTGTAAGTGCATCTGTTCAATCTTACTCAAAACACCATACTGCTTGTGTTGAGGTAAGGCCGAACCACTCCATATTTTTTGAATAACATTCCTCACCTCATGAAACCCGAGCCAGAAAAGCTCAAATTTATTCTGCCGTGGTGTTGTTTGTAAGTGCTTACATGAGAGGAGAATGGGTACATGATCCGATACAATAACCTCTAGTGCCGAAAGAAGAATTGAAGGGAAGAAAGTAGACCATTCACATGATACAAACACACGGTCCAGTTTTGAAAAGCTCGGGATTGGCCTTTTACTAGACCAAGTGTAGTCTCTATTCCTAAGCGGGACATCAATAAGAGCAAGATCCGAGATGAATTTATTAAAAGAGGACATGAGACCAAAAGCTCGCGTATCACTGGATCGATCAATCATCCATCTAGTCAAGTTAAAATCTCCCACTAGCAACCATGGTTTTGAAATTAAAGCCGAAATGCTTCTAACTTCTTGTATGAATTGTCTCTTGTCCTCATCTCCCACACTCGGCCCATACACATTAGTAACCACAAATTGCTTGCCTGTTTGGCTTTGCAATAGAAGTGCCGACACTGTATGCACACTAGCCCATGAGGATAACAACACAAAAGTTTTCTTCCAAGAGATTAAGCAACCACCTGAAGATCCCTTTGCTTCAATATACACACAATTTTTCTCAAAAAAAGTTGGAAGAACCGCAGCCAAGTAATGAAAATCTATTTTATTCCATTTGGTTTCTTGTAAACAAACAACATCACATCTAGATTTTCTAATCACACTTCGAACAACCAAACACTTGTCAATAACCCCCAACCCTCTACAATTCCATGAAAGTAAATTAAATTTTTTGAAATTCATTAATAAAAATTGAAACACACTCAAAACAACCAACCAACTATTTCACTCAATCCGATTCGGATGAGAGCTCATCTTCAGTTTCTGGATCAAAATTGAGATTAATGTGTTCCCCCTCTGGTGGTTCCTCCATTTGCACATCTTCCTTCTCATGGTTCTGTTGTGACAATCTATGCGCATTGTCTTCTTCTAATGCCTTCGAGACAAGATCAGGTGACACGCCCCAACTCTCAGCCAACTTACTGCTATAATCATAGTTCACTTTGATCTGAATTAATCCATTTTTATTTGTACACAACCTTGCCTGATTCTTAACTCCAGTAGGCTTGATGCTCGTTGATGAGCTTGCACAGGCTGATCTTTCATAAACAGATTTAAGTTTAGCAAAGCCCTTTTGAGTTGGGCCAGATTTTGTTCCCCCACGCAGGGCCCGAGATTGTTGTTTCTGTGGCTTAATTGGATTTACAGCTGGACGCCTACTACTTGCCCCTTCTGAAAAAGTTACTATTTTGGCCCGTTTATTTCTTTCCAAAACCTTTGGAGCTACAATTACTGCCTTTCCTTTTTTTCCACGTTCAAATGCAATTACTGCCAATTTATTGTGATCCCCTGCCAATTTTGGAAGAGGCGGAGTAGGTGCTGCCCTGGCATCAGGTGAAAAAGACTCAATATGTGGGTCTTGAACACTAATTCTCTGTTGCAAATTTTGAGGCGAGTCATTTGTCATAGAACTATGACTCGCTACCCCTTTCTTCTCCCAACCACTATCTGGTTTATGAATCAAATCAATATTCATATCACAATTTTCCCCTGCCTGATCCTTGCCAATTTCTGTGTGCTGAATTAAAGATGCCTTTGGAGCACCTGATTCATTATTGCCACACAGATCACTGCCCAAGACATCCTCCTGCATAACAGTGGATGTTACCATTTCATCAGTGCCATCTTGGGAAATGACAGCCTCCAAAACCACATCCTCAGTAAATTGAGGAGATTGTATCATTTCTGATGCCACTGGATCTGCTGTGGCTCCCCCAATAGCATTAAGGATTAATGAGTTTGGCCCTTGACCATGCTGACCCGCTCCATCAGTTTGAGCATTTGTTTGAAAATTTTCAAATTCAGCATGCGGTTCAACCACGTGATGTGCTGCATGAGTGACGGGTTGATCTTCTGTGACAGTAGGAACTTCTGTGGCCATCCGTGCCTCTTCAATGGTGAGCACAGTAGACTCACCGGCTAACACTGCTTTGATTGCCGATGGCAGCACATTTGGATCCATTCCACGGCAGATTTCTCTAAGAGCTTTGCGAGAAACAGTGAATAACTCATCTTCATCAGCGAAAGGAGGATTAAAAACCTTAGGTTGCTTTGGAACTTCATCGGCACTGTATACTGGTGCATGCTTCCATGTAATAGGATTTAGATCAACTACCGTCTCGAAGCCTCCAACCACATATCCGACTTGTCTCGGAATTTTTCCGAGGTCATCAGTGGCCACCACAATAGTCCATCGTGTCAACTCACCCACCTTTTGTTGCTCCACTGTACCCAAAAAAGTGCCAAATATACTTGCTGCTCGAATGACTGACTTCTCCCGATAGAGGTGAGGAGGAATCCCCATGATATCAATCATAACTTTGTACCTAGGCATCTTTACTGTGGCACCATCCAACGGACTCCAAATTGAGAAAGATAGTCCCTTATGCCAGATGTATCCGGGGATTGCACTAATCAGAGCTCCCGGCGCTAAGCCATGAGGCAAAAGCACTAGAAACCTTGAGTTCGAAATAATGCTAATCGAGAGATCATCTTTTGTAACCAAGTCTGTTTTCTCAATGAAGTGTGCAATTTGATCAACGGACAGATCACCACATTCCTGTTTGCAAGAAACCACGATAGCACCTTGTAACTTGTCAACCTCTTCATAATACTCCTCGTCCTTCTCCAAATAGCAATAGGCAATATCCGGCCTCCCCTCCGGCAATGGTTTAGAAATCAAAGGACCCGTTAAAAACTCATCAAAAGATGGTTCTCCCCGGCCAGTAATTCGTGGAACAAAGTCCGGAGCACTTGGGTTTAGGAGTTTCTTGGGACAATATGCTCCAATGTGGCCTTCACCCCAACACTTACCACACCTCTTCTGATTACGACAAGCAGCCGCCGAGTGTCCCGTACGGCAACAACGAAAACATCGTCCCCTCCACTCGGTAAATTGGGTAGAAGGTGGGAAACGCAAGGTAGTGGGGCTATGTGGAGAGATGTAGTAGGAGATGGTTTTGGGGCTGTTGGGGGTAGTTGGACGAGAGTTAGTTTGGGAAGAAGTAGTAGATCTAGGGTTTTTTGTATTGGCCATGGTTGTAGGTATATTGCTCTGCACCACCTGAGAGTAAGAAGGTTTGGTGACAAAAGGTTGGTAAGGTTTAGTGACAGGTAGTACTGCCGGAGATCTGCTCCAGTGGGATGGGTAAGGCTTCCTCCGAGTCACCAACGTCCAATCTCCATTTTTCGCCTCCATATCGCCTCCTGTGTTAGAGGGAAAAAGAATATTTCGCAAGTATGAAAAGTAGCACTCCAGTGTTGTTTCGTTTAGTGTTGCTTGCTGTCTCTCTTCTCCTTTCTTTTATTATTTTCCTTATCCTTTTCTGCACCCTTTCTTCCTTTTCTTTCTTTGTTGCAATAAGAGAAGGTTGAGGCCTTGACTTTAATGAAATAAGTGATAGGCATAAAACCGGATCAATAAAACGAAGGCTTTATGTAGCAATTAAATGCTACAATAAAGTCTAAATAAAACATTTATGTATGAGGTAAGAAACAACTACCATAGCTGATGCAAAATATATAGTAAAAAATCCATGATCATGCTTTTATTTGTTCCTCTTCTTCCCTTCTTCTCTGCCTTTTCCTTTATTTTATTTTATTTTCTTTCTTTTGTTCTTTTCTGCCAGGAGAGTTGAAAACACATAAACACATGTTAAAAAGATAAAAATTGAAAATAACAAAATGACTATTTTATATTTTTAAGGGATGTAAAAAGAAATGGCCGTGAGAGTTGATGTTTAACTACATCCTTTCATTTGACAATATCCTTTTAAATATGAAATCAATAAAAAAATGGATTCCATGACAATATATTGGAAAGAAAGGTGAAAAGAGTAATTTGTTAGGGATTGATGTTTAACTACATCTCCCTATATAAATTATGAATTTTACTCATCTTCTCAATGTATTATATTCCTTTATGAGGACCTAATTGCATAATTCATGACTGTGAGGGCATATGAGAAGAAGGTTGTCTTTATACCTCATGAAACAATGCTCTATGAACTTTCATATACCATATTTCTGTCAAAAGATGTATGAGATAAAATTATGCAAATATACAAGGTTCCCCCATGCATATTTAACATGGTATTAGTAAGAGTAAAAGCCTTGATTGATTATCAAGCTAAACCAGTCTATATCATGTTCTTGTAAATAATGTATCATGGTATTAGTAACATGGTATTTAACATGGTCTTGTAAATAATGTATTATCAAGCTAAACCAGTCTATTGTTGAATGTAATCCAAGTCAGCAGCCAAGTCAGCAAGGTGCATAAAAACTGCAGTTTCTAGAAGCTACGTTTTTAGTTGTAGGTCTATTTTTGGTTGTTAATTTAGGCAGCACGTTCTATGTTTAGACGTGTGCAGGGAGAAGTTTAGAAAGGGTAGTTTCTATATTTAGTGTGTCATGTAGTGGGCTGGTTGTAGGCTAATTATAGCAGCGGTATATTGGGGTTAGTGGGTGCTAAATTTAGAATACGCACTATCTTAAATACCATGTTTGTATCTGTTGTTAAATTAAGAAAGTTGTGAGAGAAATTAATTTTGCTGTGTTCTTGCTGTGTTCTGTTTTTTCCTCTTATTTTCTGAAAAAGTTCCAACAAATTGGTATCAGAGCGAAGTTGATCCAATGGCCAAAGCAGGTAACAACACAACCATCAGCATGTCTAATCAGACGGTACCTTTGTTCAAGGGTGAGAGTTACGAATTCTGGAGCATAAAGATACGAACTATGCTGAAATCTCATGGCTTGTGGGAACTAGTAGACAAGGGAATACCGAATCCTGATCCAACACCAATCGACACAGCCAAGCGAGATGCAAAGGCGCTCTTCTTCATTCAGCAAGCCGTACACGAATCGGTGTTTGCGAAGATTGCAGCAGCAGAAACAGCAAAAGAGGCCTGGTCTACTCTGAAAACTGCATTTCAGGGAAGTTCCAAGGTAGTAGCTATCAAGTTACAGGGCTTGAGACGGGAGTTTGAGACATTGAACATGAAACAAGGCGAGTCAGTTCAATCCTTCCTCACGCAAGTTACAACAATAGTCAACCAAATCCGAAGCTGTGGAGAAGATCTTCCAGAAAACATGGTTGTGATGAAGGTGTTGCGCAGCCTAACAACCAAGTTTGATCATGTGGTGGCAGCGATCGAAGAATCCAAAGATCTGTCCACCTACACATTTGATGAGTTGATGGGATCACTGCAGGTCCATGAAGTTCGTCTCAACCGATCAGAAGTGAAGGACGACACCAAAGCTTTCTATACCAAAGGCGATTCCTCATTAAACCAACAGCAAGGTAGAGGTAGAGGCCAAGGTAACAGCAGAGGTCGAAGTAGTCAAGGCGGCAGAGGCAGAGGCAAGCCAAGTTACAATCAACCGCACTCTAATCAACCGAAGAAAGATGTAGAATGCTACTATTGTCACAAGAAAGGGCATATGCAAGCCGATTGCTACAAGAAACAAAGAGAAGAAGGTAAAGATGTGGAGTGCTATTACTGCCACAAGCCCGGTCATATGCAGGCCGATTGCTACAAGAAGAAAAGAGAAGAAGGACAGGCAAGTTTTGTTGAAGAGAAGAGCAATCAAGCACGATTGTTCATGGCCAAAACTGATGAAGAATCAGATGTGAGTCAAATCTGGTTTTTGGACTGCGGGTGCTCAAACCATATGACGGGTTTCAAACATCTATTTGATAAATTAGATGAGTCATACAAGAAGGTAGTAAAGCTTGGTGACGATAAAGAAATTCATGTTGAAGGAAAAGGAAGAGTAACCGTGCAGACCAGCAGTCACAATACACGGATGCTACATGATGTGTACTATATTCCTCAACTGTCCCATAACCTACTAAGTATCGGTCAGATGATGGACAGCGGGTGTACCATCAAGTTTGAAGGCGACAATTGCAGAATTGTAGATGCAGCCATGGATCAGACGATGGCAACAATCAAGAAGACACAAAACAACTTGTTCCCTCTAGAGATAGCCAAGGTTAAAGACAAGGCACTTGCAGCCAAGGAGATTAGTTCTAGTGAGTTATGGCATTTAAGGTATGGTCATCTAAACATGAATGGTTTGAAGGTGTTAAATCAAAAGAAAATGGTGAATGGGTTACCCGAAATTAGTGAAATCGGGTTATGTGAAGGATGTGTGTTTGGCAAGCAATCGAAGCTGCCATTTCCAAAAGATCAGTCGATGCGTGCAACCAAGGTACTCGAGCTGGTGCATACTGACTTGTGCGGGCCTATGGAGGTTGAATCCATGGGAGGAAGTAAGTATTTCATGTTATTTATCGATGATTACAGCAGGATGACCTGGGTATATTTTCTTAGTTATAAAAGTGAAGCATTTGGGCTGTTCAAAAGATTCAAAGCCATGGCAGAGACGCAAACTGGGACTAGGCTAAAAGCTCTCAGATCAGACCGTGGTGGTGAGTTTCAATCAAAAGAATTCAAGCAGTTTTGTGAGAAAGAAGGGGTGTTACAGCAGCTGACCACTCCATACACACCTGAGCAAAACGGTGTAGCTGAACGCAAGAACCGCACGGTAGTAGAACTAGCAAGAAGTATGCTGAAATCTAAAGGTATGCCGAATGATTTTTGGGCTGAAGCAGTAGCAACAGCGGTATATGTTCTAAACCTGTCACCAACCAAGGCAGTGATGAACAAAACATCGTTTGAAGCATGGTTTGAAAGGAAGCCCAATGTGGGGCATTTGCGTGTTTTTGGGTGCATTGCTTACACTCTCATAAGTACACAAAACTGAAAAAAACTGGATTCAAAATCTGAAAAGTGTGTGTTCATTGGGTATTGCATACAATCTAAAGGTTATAGGTTGTTTAATCCGGTGACAAAGAAGATTATAGTCGGTAGAAATATCATGTTTGATGAGAATGCTAGTTGGAGTTGGTCTATGATGGAAAACAATACACCAATAGCTGAAATAGAAGATGAAGAAGAAGAAGACAGCATTGAACAACAACAAAGCAGCCCAAGCTCGATTAGCACTTCAAATCGGATGGTTTATCCGAATACACAAGGAAGAAAGGTACGATCCTTACAAGAATTGTATGAAACAACTCAGGTTTTGTATGTAGCAGATCCATTGTCCTATGAAGAAGCTATAGAAAGAAAGGAATGGGTGCAAGCAATGAAAGAAGAAATGAATTCAATTGAGCAAAACCAAACCTGGAAGTTGGTAGAATTACCAAAAGATCGCAATGCAATTGGAGTTAAATGGGTTTACAAGACTAAATTTGGTCCAGATGGTAGTGTATTAAAATGCAAAGCAAGATTAGTGGCAAAAGGATATGCGCAAAAGCAAGGCATAGACTATGAAGAGACGTTCTCCCCAGTGGCCAGATTTGAAACAGTTCGGTTGTTGATTGCAATGGCTGCCCAGTTGAGACAACCTATCTATCAATTTGATGTGAAGTCAGCATTCCTCAATGGTGAACTAAAAGAAGAGGTTTATGTTGAGCAACCGGAAGGGTTTGTGGTGAAGGGCAAAGAACATTGGGTGTATCGTTTGTTCAAAGCATTATACGGCTTAAAGCAGGCCCCTCGTGCATGGTACAGCAAAATTGATGCACATTTTCAGAAATTGGGATTTGAGAGAAGCAAGAATGAGCCTAATCTCTATGTCAAACGCAAAGAAAAAGGAGGTTTAATAGCGGTATGTCTCTATGTTGATGATATGATTTATTTTGGCACAGATGACGCAATGGTGAAGGAGTTTAAAGAGCAAATGATGCGTGTGTTTGAGATGACCGATCTAAGAAAAATGCATTACTTTCTAGGTCTAGAGGTTGAACAAGAGAAGGGAAGAATCTTTGTGTCCCAACGCAAATATGCAAGAGACTTGGTAGAAAAGTTTGGATTAAAAGATTGCAATCCCGTATTAATTCCAATGAATACAAACGAGAAGTTGACAGCTAGTGATGGAACCGGAGCAGCAGATGAAACTCGGTTTAGGAGTTTGGTGGGAGGTCTTTTGTACTTGACGCACACAAGACCAGACATCACACATGCAGTTGGAATGGTTGCGAGATACATGCATAATCCAACTAAACAACACATGGGAGCAGCAAAGCGAATTCTTAGGTACATTGCAGGTACAACAAGCTATGGTCTGTGGTACAAGGGTGTTGATGAACCGTGTTTGACAGGCTACAGCGATAGTGACTGGGCAGGCAGCATAGATGATCGAAAAAGCACAACAGGTCAGGTGTTCTTCTTTGGCAACAGCGTAATAAGTTGGAGCTCGAAGAAACAGTCAACAGTTGCACTATCAACCACAGAAGCTGAGTACAATGCAGTAACATCAGCAGCATGCCAAGGTGTATGGTTAAGGCGCTTATTGGAAGAGTTAGATTGTGAGCAGAAAGGTGCAACAATACTCTATTGTGATAATCAGTCAACAATTGCAATTGGTAACAATCCAGTGCATCACAACAGAACAAAACACATAGACACTCGGCTCCATTTCATATGAGACCTGATTGAGCAAAAGATGATAGAATTACAATATGTGAACACGAACCAGCAAGCTGCAGATGTGCTGACCAAATCACTCCCACGAGAGAAGTTCAACTGGTGTCGAGACATGATGAATGTGCTGGACTTTGGATTAAGGGGGAGTGTTGAATGTAATCCAAGTCAGCAGCCAAGTCAGCAAGGTGCATAAAAACTGCAGTTTCTAGAAGCTACGTTTTTAGTTGTAGGTCTATTTTTGGTTGTTAATTTAGGCAGCACGTTCTATGTTTAGACGTGTGCAGGGAGAAGTTTAGAAAGTGTAGTTTCTATATTTAGTGTGTCATGTAGTGGGCTGGTTGTAGGCTAATTATAGCAGCGGTATATTGGGGTTAGTGGGTGCTAAATTTAGAATACGCACTATCTTAAATACCATGTTTGTATCTGTTGTTAAATTAAGAAAGTTGTGAGAGAAATTAATTTTGCTGTGTTCTTGCTGTGCTCTTGCTGTGTTCTGTTTTTTCCTCTTATTTTCTGAAAAAGTTCCAACATCTATATCATGTTGGTACCAGCACTAAACTCAAGTTTAAATCAATTAGAAGCTTTACTGGTACAGCATAAGTACCAAAAGTGATCAAAAGACCTGTTATCACAAATCAGTCAATACAGTTTGACTCAAAACGCAAATAAAAAATCCACTTGAACAAATAGATAGAGGACTCAAAAACACACAACTTAGACCCAAATTTTACATTCATAGCATTTCCTATCCATTTTCTATGATTTTCTAAATTTCAGCCTTTAAAATATGAAAAAACCAGCAAAATACCAGCACAGTTCCAGATTTACCTCTGCATTCAAGCCGTTGTTTGATACAGCTAGGGAGCCCCAAAATTGATGAAATTTTACCAGCATATAGAATGTCATTTCCTGAAACTTTTGGTACCAAGAACACCCAAAACAGAATTGTAGTCTGCCCTGTACAAATTTTACAAAAATGGTTGTCAGTAAATAAAAACTGGTACTGGACTGAAGCTTGCCCCTTATAAAAGACCGTCAGAAAACATAGCAAATGACCACAAAAAAAATATGAAATTAAGCATGCATAAAGTACAAGTGTTACTAGAAATTTACATGCAAAGAACACTCAATTCGGTTTAGTAAATTGATTACAATGAAAATAACAAAATAGCATGTCTGAAAGCACCAAATTGCCACCAAAGATGACCGCTGATCAATGTACAATCTATGCTGGTAAACATGTTTCAGGTCTGGCCAAACCCTTTTACCAGTAGATAGACAAGACCAAAATGAAAAGAACCAAACAAGATTCAGTCAATTCAAAGTTCCCTACAAGAAATGGTGACTGACTGAAATTCGCACTTTAATTCAAAATTGTGCAGAAACTGCCGCATCAGGTACAAATGCATGGAGAAGAAGTGATAAAACAATGCATATCAGACCCATGGTACAATTCAAACTGTGCTATGCATGCACATTTACCCTCTTCCAATTTGATAGCCAACTCCAAATTAAATTTGAAGAAAACCTCACACCCAGGAGTAATAGTATTGTCAAGTTCTGTGCCATGAATGACAGTATGAACAAAGGCCAAACTCCGACAAAGCCAAAGCCCTGGACACTTCTTCTATCATACTAAAATGAAATTTAGAAGCTCAAGGTAAAGAAACCCCATCCAATTTGAAACAAAGGGGTCTCGAGACCTTGTCAGCACATGCAACCAGAAGCCCAAAATGCCAAAGTCTCCTGAATTGATCCCAAATCTTAAATTCAATGCTCCAATCAAGTTCTAAACCCAAAAACAAGGCCGGCGATGGAGGAATGATATAAAATTAGGAATTAGTGAAGTTTAGTGTGTCATTTTTACAATTTCAAATTTTGGGATGGCATTTTTAGAATTAGAAGGTTTTGGAGTGACAAATAACCAATTTTTCCTTGTCTAAAATCGGTTTGTACTGAGATATCAACCAGCACCAGAAATAGACCCTTCCCGGTGATTATCAGCCACCAAGAAGGTATGCAGTGTGATCCCCACTCCCAAGGCATCCCAACCGTAAGGTTCCTCAGCCAGGCCGTGATCGGAACCTTGTCGGAACTCCAAACCCTGCCTGCCGGAGAGGAAACCTAATTTCATTGTCCTACACGAATCCTAAAGCGACGTTACCCCTTTGATGAAGGTGCCAAAAGAAAGTTCAAACTAAGACACGATCTTGATGCAAGGTTTAAATCAGAACATCAGATTGAGATGATCAGCCCCTGATGCTACGGGACCCGCCTGTTGGTCTCCAAACCCAATTGATATCCAACCAAGTCGCTAGGCGCTTGACTCGGTCCTGACTGAATCCAAAATGGAATCTTGTGCACCAGACCCTGAAAATATAACAAATATTGATCACAGTCCTTAGAATTTTACAAATAAGTTCTCAGCTCCTAAAAACCCCTTTTAATAAGCCCCTGGAAGCTCAATTTCCATTTCAAACCTTGTCCAATTCTGAAATTACCAAATCAGGTCCTCAGATATTTATAAATAAGTTCCTGAAAACATAAAAATCCTTACAAACAAGCCCTTTCCGACCATAACTTTCTCGTTTGAAGTCCAAATTGACTCTAATCAACTCCAAATGAATCCAAATCAAATCCTCTATGTCCCTAAACCAAAACCAAGCATATTTAAACATCAGCTAATCTGTAAAATTACCAAAATACCCTTTTCTTAAATTTAAGTGTTTTTCTTCATGAATAAATAAAGATATTTGCACATAGTGAGAACCAACCAACCAAATCCAAACACCAGTACATGAGCCCCTCTTTATCCCCATTATTCAGTTTACAAAAAGTAGGCACAAATTCCGGAATGAACGAGGTATTCGGTTTGACTTGGAAGGGTCATCTCATGTAATTAACGGCGGAGGCTTGCACCTGTTGGGAGTTAAACGTCTCCACAATCAATAAACTTTCTCGATGGACTGATTATGAATAGTAGGCCTATTGATGGTGAACTAGATGATGTAATTTCTGCAGTACAAGTAATAAATCCTAATTTATACTCAATTCGGTTGCAAGTGTACAACCTAGTCAAGTAGTACTTAGGGATCGTCTCCACAGGGACAAGTTGGAATATCTTTTCTAACCTAGCAATTGAATTTAGTAAAAGAAAATAAAAAGGTTTTTGTTTGTTGAATGGTTGATTTGGTTTTGATTAAACTGAATTAAACTAAAGTCTTAAGGTAAAATCTGATTTTCAACAAAGATGAGAGATTAGGGTTTCTTAGGGTTCCTATCCACTAATGTTATGTCTAATTGGTTTATTAAATTTGTTCTTTCGATTATGAAGGCACAATTGAAGGTTGTAGGTACAAAGGGATATTTCTATATTAATACCATCTTCAAATTAGAATAAACGTCACCTCTCGGTACTTGGCTATGCTAATCTAAAGTCATTAAGTTCTTACTGTCCTAATTAATCTAGAAAACCGTCTTTCACCTCTCGGTACTTGGTACAATTTGTCTAAACTATTAGGTAAAGCCCGTATAAGACAAGCGTCACCTCTCGGTACTTAGCCTATCAAATACCCTATTCTTTATGGTCGGGATTCAATATTCAATTTCTCAATTGCAAATACCAAACCCTAAGATTTCATGTGATTTCGATTAAGTCTTCACAATCAATTAAAATAAAGAACAGATCATAATAAAGAACAAGAAGATACAAATTAAACCAACTAAATCATAACAAAAGTTTCAAGTACAGCCCTAATTAACCCTAGAAATCCTTTAGCCAGTCACGGTTAAAGCACAAATCAAATTAAAAAGATTAAAAGAGTTCCAAAGAGAGAAAATAATAAAACCGGTTGATCAGCGATGTCTCTTTCTCCCTTCTTCTCTCTTCTTTTCTCTTCCTTTGTCTCTCTTGTTAAAACCAGAAATTCTGTCTAAAAAAAACGTCCCTATTCTGTTCTACAAGTTTCCTATTTATACCTCTGGCAAAATCTAAAACTAAATCTCTAAAAATAGCAAATTCGGGCTCTGAAACTGCCTTATTGCGGGCCGCAATGAGTGGAGGCGGTTACTTCTCGCGCAAAATCTGACTCTCTGAATACTTCTCTGCGGGCCGCAAGGAAATCCTTTGCGGGCCGCAAGAGGTCTGGGAAATTCAGCCACTTCGAATTCTTCTCTGTTTGATAATGTTGCGGCCCGCAATGATTGTCTTGCGGTCCGCAATGAGTGTGACAGATTCGCCTGGCTTCATGCTGACTTGCCACAAATCACCCGTTTTGCTCCGTTAAGCTCCAAACACCTGATTACCTGTAAAATAAACATAACTAGGGCAGTAACTTGAACTTCCGTACATTTCTAACCTAATTAAACCTAATCTAATCAAAACTTAGCTAAATTTTCATAACAAACCCTAGGTTTCAATAGATATTATTTTGGCTTATCACTAGAAAGAACAGCAGGAAGAAATAAATGTCTCAAATTCGATGCCCTCTCCAAAAATAGAGAGCACTGAATCCTGAGACATTTTACATGCACACACCTTCCTTTCACACCAAGAAGTGCAACTTTCTTTGCCCTAAATCTTTCTGTTTCTTTCTCTTCATTTTTTTTATTTCTACTGATAAAAAATTTCCTCCCAACTGGTAGGAGAGCGTCATCAGTCAAGTCAATCAATTGAATGTTCCGTTTATTATACTCTGATAACATCACAATCTCTCTTCTCTGTTCCTACTTGGCACGTGGGGATCCAAATTCTCAAAAAATGGCTCTCTACCTCCTTAAATTCTTCCTATCCATGCTACTCTTACTTGTTTATAATTATAGCGGAACCGCTCATGCTCTACTTCAAAATCAACGTCCTTACTGCTCTGGTAACACCTTAGATACTACCTTTAAGAATAATCTCCACAGCCTTCTCATGTCCATAACCACCAGTGCCCAATCAAATGGCGGCTACTTCAATGGCACGGTTGGGGTTGGCACAAGCGCTGATCGAATCTATGGCCTCGGTATGTGCTATGCCAGTGGCAACCTCACCGAATGCAACAGTTGCCTTAGTACAGTTGCCTCTGATATCACCAACGATTGCCCTGACAGCAAAGATGCTGGTACCTGGTAATGAATAAACTATTTCATTAATTTTCTTACATTTATATAAATGGGCTCTGGGCTTTCAAATAAAAGGTCGCAAACAATGGTACATGCTTGTAGCTGGTACTGAATTTCCAAGATCTTAGACAAAAAAATAAAAGAAAATTAAGAAATTGTATACGTACTTTATGAACATAAACTTATAATGAAAATTTTCTAGTATGTTCATACAAATTTTTAAGAGTAGAGCTAAGGTGCTCTTAAGCTCACCAAGCTTTCCGTGAGCTTAACTCAAAAACTTATCAATCCGACTTCAAATGACATTTCCAAACCGTTAGATGTTCAATCTATATTAAAATGTGCTTGGAGAACAAATTTTACATTTTTTGGAATTTTTTTACTATTTATTAAGCCGGTTTGAAAACCGCTGTTTTCTAATGGTGCATATTTTTAATAAAAACAGCGGTTTTCAAACTGACTTAATAAATAGTAAAAAAATTCCAAAAAATGTAAAATTTGGTCTCCAAGCACATTTTAATATAGATTGAACATCTAACGGTTTGAAAATGTCGTTTGAAGTCGGATTGATAGGTTTTTGAGTTAAGCTCACGGAAAGCTTGGTGAGCTTAAGAGCACCTTAGCTCTACTCAATTTTTAAAATAGTCAATTCTCGTGTGAATTGATCAATATGCCTTTACTTTTAAACTCGATGTCCAGAACATCGTCGTTAAATTAATTACTTTTTAATATTGATACTTCGTTGATTTCGTGACAAAAACTAATGAAGCGTCAATGTTTTGAACACTGGGTTTGTAAACCGAGCTAAATAAATAGAAGATAATTTTTTTTTGGTTTATTTCATTCGACCATATTAAAATTTATCATACGAGATTTTCCTCCAAAAAAAAAGAAAACAAAAGGAAAGAAAACGATGCTCTTCTCTTTTTTTATTTTGAAAGATATGGCTACAAAGTTTTGCATTAATAAAGAAGTGACCAACATCTGTTACAACCCATTATTTTTTTTGAAAAAGTGGTATAATACCACTTGTTTTATTAGAAACGGAAATGTTTTTACAAAATGAACCTAAGACAAGTACAAATCAGCAAATAACAAAAATCTCTCTAAATGTGAAGTAAACTAGAGACAACTGAAGCAACTAGACCAACTAAGCATAAGGGTATAATAGCTAAAATTTGCTAGATCATACAAATAGAAAGTACAAAAAATCATATTAAGAGGAACTAAGGAGCTGCAGAGGAAGTGGAACTAGTATGAGCAGTGGGATCAGAAGAAGCAAAGTAGGCAGCATCAATTGCATCGTATTCTGCTCTATTTCGGAGGAAGTCAGAAAGGCCGGACCCCTCTAAACCAAGAATTGGATCTTCCTCTGAATCCCAGCTGTTGGTGCCCTCCTCCGATGTATCTGTCTCCGAGAGGATTATAATGCCTGCCTGAGATAAATTTGTGACATCCATGGGCAAAATTAAAGTTAATTTAAAATATGAATTATCTAAATTAGCTTTACACCAATAAGAAGTGAGAGCAATAATTTGAGACCCAAGAGATTTAATGGTAGGTATAGGAGCATCATTAATAAAGAATTAAAAAGAGTCGTATTTACATCATGATGAGCAATATTATAAGAGTTTTTTAATTCTCTAATTATACATAATATATATAATTACAAGATGATGATTAAATGGTCGCACCGAAATAACACAGGACTCCGTAACTTTTTTTAAAACACGAAATACATAATTAAACATAAAATGCAAAATTAATTATATATTTTTAGTGTACATGCATGCTAATTAAGGGTCACCACATATAACATTAGATTTGGTTTACTGCAAATGCAGGCTGGAATCAGGACCATGCGTTATTCGCTACTCGAATGAGAATTTTTTTGGTGTGGCAAACACGACTTCGTACTATATTTACTCTTCCGAGAACTATACAAACCGTGAACTCTTTGGCAATGCGCGGAACGCATTATTTAACACTCTAATTGCTAAAACAAATGCATCAGCAAATATGGTGGCCTCAGGGCAAGAAAGTGTGAATGGATCAATTGATAAATTGTATGGACTGTTGCAGATTTAAATCATCAGGAGTGCTACAAATGCTTGAGCTCACTCATCAGTCACCTACAACCCCCATATCTCTGCTCGCATATACTGTCGGTCTGTGGTACTTTGGATTTTCTTGCTTTGTGTATTACGAGATGTTTCCTATCATGAAGACTACTGAAGGTATATATATATATATCTCAGTCAAATGTTCCAACCATCCCAGATAATACATCTTACATTATTGAACTGACTTGAGGGCCCCGACCTCCATTGGTTCGTGAGAAATTAACAGCAAATGTAAGCCAAAATATTTATATGTACAGTTCAACGAATGAATAGAAGCAAAATTCACATATGATCCATTCAGTTTACAAGATTTCTATTAATTCATAAGACTATTCATAGCAATATATGTATTATTCTTACTTGCATTTCAACTTTCTTTTACTTTATATTATTGTAAGTTTTAACCCAGGTTTCTACTCATGAACCCAAAAAATGTTTTTTTTTGAGGAAAAATAAGAGTCAAGCTCTCGAACCCAAAAAATGTAACCGATTATGGTTAATGAAAAAACGGGAGGCCGGACCTCCCTTGATTACTCAAAAAAAACAATATATGTTATTATGTATTATTTTTCATTGACCTTCTTCTGTCCCCGTAGGTGTGGCTTCTGGCACAAGTCCTGCCACGGAAAATGCTGGCCCGGTAACTGAACCAGGTACAAATCCAGTCTCTCTATCTGCAGATGTGTTCATCAAACAGTAATTATTCCTAAAAAATGGAAACAATTTCAATATCAAACTACTTTTGTACATGGTTCCATGTCAGACTATCCTGTTACATGATCAAATATATATCAAACTATTTTGTTACAGGAGTAGAATGTGAGGTCTAGGATGGATACAAACATTGAAACTCCTCAGGTTTAATCAAGAAGTGCTTTGTAGTTATTAGAATGCATGCACTATACTAACCTCTAAGCTCTGTTTACATTGTTTCGGTATACATATTTTTTCCTTTTTTTTGAATTTTCTGCTAATTTTTTTTTTATAAGAGGACAGAAGAGAGGTGGGAATTTCTTTTGCATATTATTTATGAGTTGATGCTGGTGAATTTCAGGAAAATTAACTTTTATAATGTTTTCTTTTTGTATCTTTACCTCGTGTCATTAGTTATAGATTAAGTCTGTCTTGTGTTGCACTGCTATATATACCTAATGTTAGTGATTTAAAATCACACAGATTTTTGAGAGAATAAAATCACACAGATTGTTGTTCATATATTGGTGTATCAAAAAATTTTAAACTGAAAAATCATATATTAACCAGCTAGCTTTTGGTTTGGTGTACGGAAATTATTCAGGAAAACCTAATAAATGAATATTAACTAATTTATTATGTTCTTCTGTTCAGTTTATGAGTTAAATTTTTCAGTTCGGTTTGAACTGAACCATCTCTATGAACGAACTTTAAGCATGTCTAGGGTTGCTCCATGGTTTACAACTTATTGGGGGTTTAAAAGGTGAATTATAGCGGGCTCTGGGAGTCAATAGAACAAAATCTTCAAATTGCAACTATATTTCTATTTTGTAGTAAAATTTTAAATCAACTGAATGCTCCAGATTTGAGATAATTCTGGGAAATTTGATATCGAGTTCTTCACACATGATTGCAGGTACTGGTAAGAAATTGAAAACAATTGTAATTGTCGCAGTAGTTGGTGGTGTTGCTACTCTTCTAGTCCTTATAACAATTTGCATTTGGTTTCAAAGAAAGTGGTCTCTTTCGGGTGGAATCAAATGTACGTCCAATATTTGAATTGGTTTCAATTTCCAAGTGCACATAATTGAAACTTAACTATAATATATATTGACGACAAAAGATCCAATTTGTGGTTAATTAATGCTTAATATTTTATCTTAATAAATCAAACTAGTAAGATTTTTTTTATTCATATATCCTTTTTGTATTGTGCTGGTACAGCAGTGTTTTTCAAGGAATTACAGGATGTTGCGGCTTCAGAATTTATGATTTACGACTTCACTACCATCAGAAATGCTACCAACAACTTCTCTGATAAAAATAAGCTTGGCATGGGCGGTTTTGGACCAGTTTTTAAAGTAAACCAATCAGAACTTCATATATCTCTATTTTTCAAGCAGTATACAGTATGCACAACAGTAAAATGTAGTCAAATAACATCATAAGAGAATTTTTTGGCAGGGAAAACTTCTCAATGGTCAAGAAATAGCAGTCAAAAGGCTCTCAACAAGTTCGACCCAGGGAGCAACTGAATTCAAGACTGAGGTTGAATTACTTGTGCGACTTAGGCACAACAATTTAGTACAATTGTTGGGATGCTGCATATCCAAGGATGAGAGAATGCTTTGCTACGAATATCTACCTAATAGAAGTCTCGATAAGATCCTTTTTGGTAAAGTTTCTGTCAGCAGCGGTCCTTGGCTTTCCTATCATTCCGTTATTGGTTTTTTTTTTTTTTTGTGTTCAGACTTTGTTGTTTTCTAACGAAATTCGGAAAACTTTTGTCAAAATTGGCTTGGTTACACAAAGATCAGGATTCAGGACTCGTCATTTAAAAATAATCAGTAAAATTTTGACTATTTATGTCAAGTTATTATTTTTTAGTCATGTTGATTAGTTGTTTCACTCAGGAAGAACTAAAATGCCTTTTGTTTTACTGCAGGACCTGACGATATCAAATGCAAGGAGCTCGAATGGAGTAGACGTTACAGGATCATAAAAGGCACTTGCCGCGGTCTACATTACCTTCATGAGGAATCACCATTGAAAATTGTACATCGTGATTTCAAAGCCAGTAATATATTGCTTGATGGAGATATGAATCCAAAGATTGCAGATTTTGGGCTTGCAAAGCTCTTTGATAGAGACCAAACCCAAACCGTCACTGCTCACCTCGCTGGAACATTGTTAGTTTGTTGCATCATTGCAAATTTAGTAAAACAAATATATGTAGCACCAAAATTCAAACTAGCTTTCCGGATTAATTTAAACTAGCTTTTCTTGTTTAATTTATATAATGCAGTGGATATATTGCACCAGAATGTAGCATGCGAGGTACATTCTCAGCTAAGTCAGATACATATAGCTTTGGCATCCTTGTTCTAGAGATTGTAACTGGGAGAAAAAATAGCTCGTTTCCAGGCAGCATGTACATGTCAGGCCTGACAAATCATGTAAGTTCAAAATAGAAAAAGGTGGTTCACTTTTAGCACATTTGTTGTTTCATTACAAAAGCTAACTAACAAAAACAATTTTTGACCAAAAATGATAACTCACAAGGTATGGAAGAATTGGAGTGAAGGAAAAGTAGTGGAACTAAAAGACCCAACATTGGATAAGGAATGCATCGAAGAGGTAACAAAGTGCATCCACATAGCACTCCTATGCTTACAAATGAATCCATCAAATAGGCCGAACATGGAAACTGTAGCTAACATGCTCAATAGTTCATCGATTGCGAGTCTCCCACCTTTGCCACCTCCAAGATCTATATGGGGAGCAGATGTTTCTATGTTTGGGGATGATGAAAATGTCGTTACCAGTTTGAGCGGCTGGGAGACCGTCTCCACTGTTATTGGAGACAAAACCGAAGAGAATAGTTTTCTCTATAGTTTTTAGTGGGAGCTATAGCTTGATTTGTTTAAGCTCTCAATTTATTTTCTACTAAAACTTCCTTTATATTTATAAAGTACCCAATTTACTATAAATTAAAATGAAAAATTATGTAGTATGTAAGGTAAAGGTTAAGTCTTCTAATTGGTTCTTTTGTGGGGAGGAGGGGAGGTCTGATGGGCATTGGATCAAGTATGGGTTCGATGGGCACATCTACCGTTTATTACGTCAAACCATGCCACAATTTTGATTAACATATATAGGACTTCTTAGACGAATTTAATTTATCAAATTTAAACCTGATTGGCTGATTAAATCCGACTCGTCTCCTCACCTCCTAAATTAGATAAATTAAATATTGTTAAGAACTGCTCCGTTAATAAAAATCGTGTAATGATTTGATGTAATAGAAATTAGCAGATTGAAATTAACAGATCATCAGATGACCGGAATTATTCATCCATATATATTTATAAACATATTGAATTCATCAGCATCGAATAAGAGGAGGACATACATGTAATTTGTTTACAAACATTAATGCTTCAATAGTTTTTGACATTGATACATCGATATTTTTATGACAAACTGGTATCCATTTAATGTAGATGTACGAATGTATCAAAGTTTTGTTGTAAAAAACTAATGTTACGTTTTTTCAAATAATTAAATAAAAGGATAAATAAGTAAAAGGAGATAGAACAAAAATGTCAAGTTTTTATTAGGATATTGGATATTATGGTATTTTAATGGGAAAATTGACTATTTTAAAAATTTGTATGAACATACTAGAAATTTTTCATTATTAGTTTATGTTCATAACGTACGTATACAATTTCTTTTCTTTTATTTTTTTGTCTAAGCATGTACCAATGTTTGTGACCTTTTACTTGAAAAGCCGGAGCCCATTTATATAAATGTAAGAAAATTAATGAAGCAGTTTATTCATTACCAGGTACCAGCAGCTTTGCTGTCAGGGCAATCTTTTGTGATATCAGAGGCAACTGTACTAAGGCAACTGTTGCATTCGGTGAGGTTGCCACTGGCATAGCACATGCCGAGGCCATAGTTTCGATCAGCGCTTGTGCCAACCCCAACCGTGTCATTTAAGTAGCCGCCATTTGATTGGGCACTGGTGGTTATTGATTCGAAAAGGCTATGGAGATTATACTTAAAGGTAGTATCTGAGGTATTAACAGAGCAGTAAGGTGGATGTTGACGTTGAAGTAGAGCATGAACGGTTCTGCTATAATCATAAAGAAGTAAGAGTAGTATGGATGGGAAGAATTTAAGGAGGTAGAGAGCCATTTTTTTAGAATTTTGTTCCCCAAGTACTGAGCAGGAACAAAGAAGAGAGATTGTTATCAGAGTATAATAATGGGACATTGAATTGATTAACTTAGACTGATGACTATACCAGTTGGGACCCTCTCCTACCATAGAATTGTATATGCAAAGGAGATCCAGATTTTTTTAATTATAGAAATTGTTATAAATTAATATATGGTTTTAGAAAGAGAGGTGAGGAATTATGATCTAAAGACTTAATCTGGAAAAAAAATTGGCTTCAAAGTTTCAAGTCAAAATTAAAACTCGGCTGTAAAGTTAGCTATAGCAACATATGTACATCATACTCATCCTGGCGTACCAAGACTGATGACTATACCAGTTGGAAGTACAAGAACTAAGTTCATTCTTACAGGGAAAAAAATTAAACGTAAGTGATATACTAATGTGTAAACATAAAAAATACGACTGATGGTTTTTAGAATTAAAAGATAACATTATATAATTTAGAACACAACATACTAAACTGTTGTAATGGTTTTTAGAATTAAAAAAGTAACATTATATAATTTAGAAAACAACATACTAAAATACAAATGGAAAATGTAAATCAAGCGATAGTATATATCACATGATTTCCATATTAAAATGTGCTTGGAGACCCAATTTTATATTTTTTGAATTTTTTTACGATTATTTTAGATAGGTACACAATCATTGTTTTGGATGGTCCAAAATCATTTGAAAACAATAATTTTGTACCAATCTTAAAAGAAATAGTAAACAAATTTCAAAAAATATAAAATTTGGTCTAAGAACATTTTAATATGAAGATCATGTTGAGCGGTTCGGATCGACCGTTCGGACTTTGAAAACAAATATAAGGATGTGGAGCATGATTGGAGCACATAACCAATGTTGCATTTTTTTGACTAATAAAATTCTTATTTTCTTCATTGTCTGGTTCTCTTACGCCTCTATAGGCATTACACTTTACCTACAAGTCCCTACTATTAGACTATATTCCTTTCTTACCAAAAGGTCCCTATAGTTTGATATAAAGACATAAACATACAATTCAATCTCAACACTCCCCCTCAAGATGGGCAAAAGATATCCATCAAGCCCATCTTGTCACAAAACCTAACTAGATCAATTGAGCCGAGTCCTTTGGTGAGGCAGTCAGCTATTTGATCTCCAGTAGCTACATAACTCAGCTCCAATAGTCCACTTTCCAGCTTTTCCTTTATGAAGAATCTATCGATCTCCACATGCTTGGTTCTGTCATGCTGCACAGGGTTGTTGGCAATGTTGATCGCTGACTTGCTATCGCACCACAGTTTCACTTGAGCTCCGTGATTCACCTTGAGCTCTTCCAACAACCTCTTTAGCCACAGCATCTCTGCAACTCCCAATGCCATAGGCCTGTACTCGGCTTCTGCTGTCGATCTCGCGACAACCGGTTGTTTCTTGCTCTTCCAAGAGACCAAGTTGCCCCCTACGAACATGCAATAGCCAGATGTGGACCTCCTGTCATCGAGAGAACTAGCCCAATCAGAGTCACAATAGCCCTCAATATTCATGTGCCCATTCTGCCTGAAAATCAAGCCCTTTCCCGGTGCACTCTTCAGGTACCTCAAAATGTGATACACTGCGTCCATATGGACTTTCCTAGGGTCATGCATGTAGCGGCTCACCACGCTCACTGCAAACGAGATATCGGGACGAGTATGACTCAAATAGATCAATCTGCCTACCAGTCTCTGGTACCTCTCACGATCAACCTGTTCTCCTATCTCTGCACTTATTTTGGCCCTCACATCAATTGGGGAAACTGCGGGTCTGCACCCCAACATGCCTGTCTCTGTGAGCAAGTCTAGGACATACTTCCTTTGGGATAAAACAATCCCCTCTGCTCCACGAGCCACCTCAATCCCAAGGAAGTACCTAAGCTGTCCCAAATCCTTCACCTCGAATTCCTTTCCCAATTTTATCTTCAATTTTGCAATTTCTCCCTCATCATCCCCAGTAATGATCATATCATCAACATACACAGCCAGCATAGTAATGTGACCACCATGTTGTCGCAAGAACACCGTGTGGTCAGCATTGATCTGTTGGTAGCTCATGCCTACCATAGCCTTCCTGAACCTATCAAACCAGGCCCGAGGAGATTGTTTCAACCCATAAAGCGACTTCTTGAGCCTGCACACCTTACCTACTGTCTGGGTTGTGCCAAACCCCGGTGGAACCTCCATATACACCTCCTCCAACAAATCACCATGAAGAAATGCATTCTTCACATCGAGTTGGTGTAACTGCCATCCTCCATTCGCTGCCATGGAAACCAGTGTCCTTACTGTGCTCATCTTAGCCACGGGTGCAAAGGTCTCATCATAGTCGATGCCATAGGTCTGACTGTATCCCTTCGCTACCAACCTGGCCTTGTAGCGCTCAACCAGACCCTCTGGATTCTGCTTCACTGTGAAGACCCATTTGCATCCAACAGCCTTCTTGCCTGGTGGTAGTGACACAAGCTCCCAGGTTTCGTTCTTGCTGAGGGCCCCGAGCTCTTCTATCATGGCGGCTTTCCATTTCGGATCTTCTTTAGCAACCTGCCAACACTTGGGAATAGAGACAGTATCTAATGATGCAATGAATGCTCCATGTACAGATGATATGTGTGAGTAAGAGACAAACTGGGCAATATCATGTGGAAAACCATATCGGTCAGGAGGAATGCCCGCATTCTCGCGAACAGACCGCCTTACCGATAGGGGAGTAGAAGGAGTAGGGAGAGGAATCATATCACCTGTGTATTCTGGGTCTGAGGTGGTTGGTGAAGGTGTCTCAAGAGTCGGAGTAGGCAGGGACAAGGGACTTGGCACAAGTGGCACTGTAGGCACGGTTCCATCATTCGCCTGTGTTCTCCTAACATACACCTTACGGTATCTCAACTCCCCCTGAGCCTGAGTTCTACCACCTTCGGGCTCATTCCTCTCAACTTTCGGCTCAACCACAGCCGAATTGTCAAGTACAGGGCAAGGAATACTACCCACACTCACCATCCTCCTCTCACCCTCACTACTACTCTCCCCCTCTCGCCTCATACCTCCTGTATCGAGCGAGTCCCCAAAGGGTGATGTCACATCTGAGGAATAGTATGGTTCGAGTTCTCTGAATGTAACATCCATACTCACAAATAGTTTCTTCTCTTCTGGGCTCCAGCACACATAACCCTTTTGAGTACCCGAGTACCCAACAAAGATACATCTCACAGCCCTAGGATCCAGTTTTCCTACATTTGGTCTTTTGTCATGCACGAAGCACACACATCCAAAGGTTTTAAGGGGAAGAATATTTCCATTCTTACCTTTCAGCATCTCAATCGGAGACTTCCAATCCAACACCCGCGAGGGCATCCTGTTGATCAAATAGGCTGCTGTCAGAACTGCTTGCCCCCACAAGTACTTTGGGACTTTCATCGATATCATCATACTCCGAGTTACCTCAAGAAGATGCCTATTCTTCCGTTCTGCTACCCCATTCTGCTCTGGTGTGTACGGACATGTGGTTTGATGTTGTATCCCCTGAGAGGACATGTACTCCCCAAATGCCCTATTGGTGTACTCTGTTCCATTGTCAGACCTCAATACCTTTACAACAGCACCATATTGAGTCTGAACCATTTTATGGAGATCTTTGAAGCAAGCAAGCACATCACTTTTGTTTTTCATCAAGTAAAGCCAGGTCACACGAGAAAAACAATCAATAAAAGAAACAAAATATCTAAATCCATTCAAAGTAGTTGTGGGACAAGGTCCCCATACATCAGAGTGAATCAATTCAAACATATAAGAACTCCTACTACCAGAGCTAGCATAAGAGCTCCTAGTATGCTTGCCTAACTCACACGCATCACACACCAGTTTTTCCTTATTAGCCTTTTCAAATAAAGGCGGATACAACCTACTCAAAACAGGAAATGAGGAATGACCTAAGCGCCTATGATGAAGCAGCAGTAAGTCCTCCACACTCCTCTCAACTCCTCCAGCTCTCTCTACAATGGATGAGAGGGCCGAGTCCATACCCCCCCCATCCATGTACCACAGCCCGCTATGCCAAGTGCCAGTCCCAAGCAACCTGCCTGTCCCCTTCTCTTGGAAGATCACCTTAGGAATATCAAACAAAACAACACATTTTAGTTGTGATATAATGGCACTTATGGATAAGAGATTCACAGGAAAAGAAGGAGCATGCAAAACATTAGACAAAGTCAAAGTGTTGGTACATTTCACAGTACCCTTACCAACTACGGGCTGAGCCGTACCATCGGCAGTCTGAATGCTCTCTGGGACTGCTAGGCGAGTATAGGAAGAAAACTCCCCAGCAGCACCAGTCGCATGGCGAGATGCACCAGAGTCGACTATCCAATCTGATGATCTGGTGGGTATAGAGGCTAAAGCAAATGTATCATGAGTACCTGTGGCTGTGTGGGCAAGAGAAGCAAAGTTACCCCTGGATGAAGATGAGGAGGATGCATCATCTCTCACACTCTTCCCATCACCTGTCAGCTTCTGCCTGTTCCTGAGTGCCTGAGAATAGGCCTCCACAAGTGCCTGATCCTCCTCTGTAAGATCCCCACCAGCTTCTTCTTCCTCCTCTGCAACCATCAGATGTGCCCGATTGCCTCCTCTTCCACCTCTCCGACCTCCACGGCCGCGACCACGACTCCCAAACTGCCCCCTCCCACCGGTATCTCTCTCCTTTGGTGGCTTCGGGCAAGCCTGCTTCAGATGACCCACCTCACCACAGTTGTAGCACTGTCTAGTCTCGCCCCTGTACCCTGTGTTACCTGAGTTAGAGACCGCTAGTGCTGACTTCACTCCTGGAAGTCCTCCTGTCCCAGCCTGTAATCCTATACGGCTCTCCTCCTGTATCATCGCAGAGATCGACTCATCCAGAGAGGGAATCTTCGAGTGGGCTAGCAATACTGCACTCCTCTGCTCGAATGCTGAGTCCAGATGCCTTAGAAAGTGCATAGTCCTCCTCTGGACATCTCTCAAACCCTTCTTGCAATTTGGATCCAAACAACACTCAGCAGGAGAGAAGTGGTCGTAATCTGCCCACAGTCGCTCCAAATCTGCGGCATACTCCTGAATCGACCTACCTCTCTGTGCTACCTCCTCTATCTCTCTCTCGATCTGGAACACTCTCATATTGTTGTCAATCCCTGCATAGATTCTCATCAACTTCCCCCAGACATCGCTCACGGCCTCTATGCCATCAACCGTCTTGGCAATAGATGCAACCATAGAGTTTAGAAGCCAAGTGTGTAGCAAACTGTTTGTAGACCTCCACTCACCGTACCCAGCTGAGTCCTCAGCTGGCACGTCCATCTCACCTGTGATATACCCATCCAGGTTCTTCCCTACTAGAGCCCTCTTAACCCGACGCGACCAGCTCAGATACGTGGCTGGCCCATCCAGTTTTATGTCCACAGACTGAAGCTCCAACTTCTGTAACTTTGGCTTGCTCTCAACAGGAGCTTGGCTCCCGGCCAATGCTCGCACCACGACAGCGAGCTCATCAGGAGTCAGCTTCGCACAAGCCTTCGCAAATGCATTCCCGGTCTCCTCCTCTGACATTGATCGGACTTAGATCTACGCCTCACGTATCGATCTTGGTCCGAGTCACTCCTAATAACCTCTTAGACCCGATCTTGCACCCTCAAGACGGATCTAGGTCATCTCCTCCTTTCTTCTTCTTCTCTCTCGACTCGATCTTGATCTATCTCATCAAGATTCGAGCCAAATCTGATCGAAAACCCGATCCAAAACCCGCTTCTCGGGTATCGTGGGGTATAGGCCCCCCACGCCGGCCAAGTCAACTCAAAAACTTACCCTAGGTGGCTGGCCGGCCTTAAAGGAGGTGGCTCGGCCTAGCTAGGTCAAACCAAGAGAGAGAAGAAGGAGGAGAAGTGGCAGCAGTGGCTGGGCGGACCTAGGAGGGGTTGTGCTCGGCCAAGAGAGAGGAGGCGGAGCAGAGAGAGGCCAGCAGGGAGGGGCGGAGCTGCAGACCAGCAGGGAGGGGCGGAGCTGCAGCTCTAGGCGGGGCAGGAACCAGCGGCTGCAGCAGCGGAGCTCAGGCGGGCCAGGTGGGGTGGCTGCGGGGCCAGGCGACGGCCGGCAGAGAGCTCAGGCGGCCCTGGCTGAGTGGTGGGGCGGAGAGCTACAGTGCTGCGTTTTTTCTAGGGTTACGTGTTTTTCCAGAGAAACAGCTCTGATACCATTTTGACTAATAAAATTCTTATTTTCTTCATTGTCTGGTTCTCTTACGCCTCTATAGGCATTACACTTTACCTACAAGTCCCTACTATTAGACTATATTCCTTTCTTACCAAAAGGTCCCTATAGTTTGATATAAAGACATAAACATACAATTCAATCTCAACACATTTTAACTCCACTTATAATAATAATGATGATGATGATGATGATGATAATAATAATAATAATAATAATAATAATAATAATGAGTAAAGCACAATGAAGTATTGATGAGCATAACTCCAAAATCTACCAGATTGGCTTTAAACGACAAATCCAAACCGTTGAAACTGATCTGTTTCACGAGTGATTAGTGTAACAATGATTTTGATTAACGGAGAAGTTCTTAAACAAATTTAATTTAGCTAATTTATACCTGATTTCTTAAAAGTTTAGATTAGGAGGTGAGGAGACGAATACTGATTATAACAGTCAAATTTTG
Organism: Carex kokanica; assembly: GCA_025461125.1. Taxonomy (NCBI): domain Eukaryota; kingdom Viridiplantae; phylum Streptophyta; class Magnoliopsida; order Poales; family Cyperaceae; genus Carex; species Carex kokanica. Next base: position 474,749 of record JAJGRX010000090.1, on the reverse strand, counting down.
TAACAGTAGTATCAGATTTAATGCTTAATTTAGGTAGTTTACTATATATCATTTGAAAAATTGATTGAATTATTTATGAAAATCAATTATTTCTTTATCTCATTATTCAGAAAGTACGATATTTTATTAAACAAATAAAATTGATCTACTAAATGAGCTTAATAAATTAATACTCACTTTGCTATTTATTATGATCATATCGTTGACACCTAATTAACTGAACAATCGTACAAGCATCATAACTAGAATAATTTAAAATTTAAGCTCTAACACTTCAAATTCATATACAAATAAAAATGATATTAAGCGCATATGGACACGTAAATTAAATTTAAAAATGAATTACCTAACTGAGATAATAGGTATTGCAGAATTACCTAACATCCGGGTTGGTCAAGGTCACATAATTTATTGAGCATAATGATTCAACTGATCCTTTCTCTGTTACTCTTACATTGAAGTATGCTGGCTGCTTGGGATCCGGTAGAATTATACTTGCAGTGGTCAGAAAGACAATCACATCAGACATGGTAGGTCGATCGGCTGGATTCTCTTGTACGCACAGTAATGCCACATGGATGCATCTCTCTATCTGTCTATGAGGAGCTTCAGTTAATACAAGAGAAATTAGCTCTGCAATGTTTCCTCCTTTCCATCTATCCCAAGCCTGAAAAAGAAAAGAAGAATATCAATACCGACCGCTATTTGGTACCATATATAGTACCAACATTAGATTGAGTTTAGAAACGGAATTCCCTTTTAGGTTTGTAACATGTGATTGTATAATTAAGAGTTTGTGTGTGTGTGTGTATATATATGTTTCATTACATATCCAAGAAGGTTGAGAAAGTCTCCGTATTGGTGAAAACCCGTATTCCTTTTGCTGCTTACAATCTCCAGAAGCAGCACACCGAAACTAAACACATCTGATTTGATTGAGAAAAGACCCTCGGATGCATACTCTGGAGCCATGTAACCACTGATAAGAAATAGAAGAAAAAACAACACGGTACATGTTATAGACCATCATTATTTGAATTAATTTTGTTGTCTTAAATTCATTTTATCTTTTCGAGAAATAATAAAGTTTCTAATTCGAGTAGATTTGTTTTCTACTTGAACTATGCTCTTTGTTTTGCATATGGCGCAATACTTACTAAGTCCCAACTACTCTGTTGGTATTTGCTTGGAGCTCTTTTGTGCTAAAAATCCTAGCCAATCCGAAATCTGATATCTTCGGATTCATTTCAGAGTCCAAGAGAATGTTGCTTGCTTTCAGATCTCTGTGAACAATTCTTAGCCTCGAGTGTTTGTGGAGATATAAGATTCCTTGAGCAATGCCTTCAATTATCTCAAAACGCCTTTCCCAATTTAGAAGTTCTCCTCTTGTTTGATCTGTGATACAACAAATATATAAACAAAGGAGTTGGATTAATCTTTGTAATTAATTATTAGATTCCAACACCTCAAAATTTCCTTGATCTTGAATTGTTAGTTTTTAATTAAAATTTTAAATATAAGCACTCAAATATTGAATTGTTTACTTTTATAATAAAGCAACTATTGGGTGAATAGGTTCTTAGATTGGAAGAGAGAGAAACCTTGTGATCTGAGAGGCCTCCCAAAACTTTTGTATAAAGAAATGAGTTTAGTAAAATGGAACTCGTACTGTTTTTATGGAAACATATGGAAAAAAAGGAAAAAATATTACAAAAACCCTTTCATAATAAATAGGTTTCTAGAGACATACCGAAAATGAAATAGTCTAAGCTCTTATTGGGCATAAACTCATAAATCAATATTTTCTCCTCTCCTTGGATGCACCACCCGACCAGCCGGACTAAGTTTCTGTGTTGCAACTTTGCGATAAGCTCGATTTCATTTTTAAATTCAACTAGACCTTGACCTGAATATAAAGAAAGCCTCTTGACAGCTATCTCAAGTCCATCTTGTAGCACCCCCTAGAAAAAGAACTTTCAATTAATCACCATAAAACCTAATTCTTCTTTTAATCTCATCATAAAGTATTTTCATGCATTTTAAATTTTGTCAGGTTCTTTTACTGTCTTTCTTTACTTTAATGGCCACGTTATACTTGTGGTTTTTCTTTCTCTTAAAAAAATAATAATTAGCATAAATAAGAGGGATAAAAAGGAAAGAAGTATGGAGATGGAAGGAAATAGATAGCACCTTATAGACGGGTCCAAATCCACCTTCGCCGAGTTTATTGTCTAATGAGAAGTTACCTGTCGCATTAGCTATTTGATTGAAATCAATGAGTGGAGAAACTGAATTTCTTTCTCTGCTCCATAGACCCAGTGTTTCATTGTTAGTTGTGAGCATTCTTTCTTCTTGAGAAATCTCAGTTTCTAAATCATTGAAGAAGATATAAAGTGTTAGCTAGCTAAGTTTTCATGCAAATGAACATGTTGACAAGTACTGTTCAATTGTATAAAGAACAAAATTAACCTGAATATCTCATTTTTCTTATTAACAGAAAGATATTGAAGCAGCCAATTATAAGCAATGCCACCGATACACTGACGATGATAATGAGGCGCCTGCTCCTTCCTCCTGAAGAAATTTGTGATATTGAAATAATCAACACATATCAATAGTTTACTTCTGTTGCAATTTTGCATAGATGAGGACTGAAGAAAAAGATTCAACATTTGCAATGAACTGATGGATAAACACATCCAAAAGTGGATATTAGGTAGCAAATGTTCATCAAGTTGGATTCAGTTTGTTCACTTTCAAATTGCAAATCAGTTTTTATCTCAGGGCAATTTTCAGTTAAAGCTTGGGTAGAGCTTGGATCGATTATTCCAGAGTATAACGGGCCAGTCAGATTAAGGTGAACACGTACCATAGACTGTTTAGACAACATTTTGGGTCAGGTGTTTATGTAATTTGGGGATTAGTTCTGCATTATGGTGTATCTTTTAAATTCTACTAAGTAGGTCAATTTTTTTAAGCAAGTTTTGCTCTTTGCTCTATAATATGATAAAATGATTTGATTAAGTACCACAAATGTAGATAATGGTAGTGTTGCAGAAAAGGAACATTTCAGGACCAGATCAGATAGGGTCAACTAAGTATGCTCTTTAGAAAAGGTCAATTCGGGTTTCTGGTCTTCAAATGCTGATCGTTTCAGGTTTAAGTTTGATCTAGTTAGCATGTTTGACTTTTCAAGATTTGTCAGGTGAGTTTGGATTCGGGAATTCAGATTGGATGGACAGGTCATTTAATTAGGATCAATCATGCATGGTGCTGATTATCTGAGCCAGTGATCCCAACTCAATGACTGTAATTTTTCTGCTGCGAGACAGATAAACAGCAAAGATATGTAACATATCTTGTTACAATATGAGTTAGGGGTGTCAATGGATATGATACGGCTCGGGTGGAAGCATTTTCATACCCATACCTATTAAGAATTGACCCATTTCTAACCTTACCCATTAAGAATTAACCTTAACCTATCCTATACTTACCTGTTAAAATTATCGGGTAACGAAAGGAAGGGTAACATGTGAATAATACTAATACAATAGTTAGTTTTATTAGTTTTTACAAGTAGACCATCAAAACTCATTCATTTCACACACATATATATATTTTTCAGTTTAAAAAATTTTGATACACCAGTATATGAACAACAATCTGTGTGATTTTAAATAACTCACATTAGGTATAGATAGCAGTGCAATAGAAGCAGACTTAATCTATAACTAATGACACAAGGAAAAGATACAAAAAGACATTATAATAGTTATTTTTCCTGAAATCCACAAGCATCAACTCATAAAGAAAATGCAAAAGAAAATCCCACCTCTCTCCTGTCCTCTTATATAATTTTTTTAGCAGAACATTCGAAAGAAAGGCAAAAATATGTATACCGAAACAATGTAAACAGAGCTTAGAGGTTAGTATAGTGCGTGTATTCTAATAACTACAAAGCACTTCTTGGTTAAACCTCAGGAGTTTCAATGTACGTTTGTATCCATCCTAGACCTCTCATTCTACTCCTGTAACAAAATAGTTTGATATATATTGATTCATGTAACAAGATAGTCTGACATGGAACCATGTACAAAAGTAGTTTGATATTGAAATTGTTTCCATCTTTTAGGAATAATTACTGTTTGATGAACACACCCGCAGATAGAGAGACAGGATTTGTACCTGGTACAGTTACCGAGACAGCATTTTCCGGGGCAGGACTTGGGTCAGAAGATATGCCTATGGGGACAGAAGAAGGTCCTTGAAAAATAATGCATATATTTTACAGAAAGCTAAGTTGGCAGGTTTTTTGAAAGATTTGGGTAATTTTGCAGGTGTTGGGGATATCTTGAATCTGCATTTTGCGGATGATACCCTATTGTTTTTAGAGGCTAGTGATAAAATGGTAGAAACACTTAAATTAATACTGTCAGGTTTTGAGAATATGACTAGTTTGAAAATTAATTATCACAAGAGTGTTATGATACCATTGAACTTAAATGAGTTGGAAAGTAAGAGATTAGCTGATAGGTTTGGTTGTACCATAGGTCTATTGCCCATAACTTACTTAGGTGTACATGTACATTGGAAGTCTGTTCCTGTTGAATGTTGGCATGTATTAATTGATAAAATTGAGAAAAAGTTACAAATATGGAAAAGTAAATTACTTTCTATAGGGGTAGAGTAACATTACTAAATGCAGTATTTTCTGTCATTCCTCTGTATTGGCTTGCTTTGTATAAAATGCCTGTTCAAATTAGAAAGCTTATCGACAAACTTAGAAGGAGATTTTTATGGTATGGGGGTAGTTTAGTTAGAAAAAAGATTTTTTTAGTTTCATGGTCAGTAGTTTGTGCTACTAAATCACAAGGGGGTTTGGGTCTTTTAAACTTGCATACTATTAGTGTAGCTCTATTAGCTAAATGGTGGTATAGATATAATGACCTTACAGTTGTAGGGATGTGGAAGAATATACTTTTAGCTAAATATGGGTCGCAAGGGTTTAGTTCTCGGATGTCAGCCTTTTGGAGGAATGTTTTTAAAATAAAACCAATTGTTGAATTAGGTTTTAGGAAAACAGTAGGTAATGGAAATGAGGTTAGGTTTTGGACTGATAGGTGGATGGGCCAATGCCCTTTAAGTGATTTATATCCTCAGTTGTATTTAGTAGCAACCGACGTAGCTATATCTGTAGCCTCAGTTCTAGATTCTGGTAATATTAACTTGGCGTTTAGGAGGCAACTAACCGGGGAACTTAGGGAAGAATGGAGTAGATTAGTTTCTCAACTTAGGGTAGTGCACTTGGATATTGATCAGACTGATACTTTGAGTTGGAGATGGAATACTAATGGTAGATTTACGGTACACTCTTTATATATTTGGCTCGAGTATGGAGGGATTAAAAATGTTACTTTTGATACTATATGGAAAGCAAAGATTCCATTTAAGATTAAAATTTTCTTGTGGCTTGTTAAGCAAAAAAAGATACTGACTAGAGTGCATTTGAGCGAGAGAGGTTGGTCAGGTGATGTAGCTTGTCTGTTTTGTGGGGCTCCTGAAACAATAGATCATTTGTTTTTACAATGTTCATTTTTTAGAACAATTTGGAATTGGATAGCTAATTATAACAACTTTACGTTTGATATTATGACTTTGGAAGAATTATGGTTTATTGATGCTCTAATTCCTTTTAAAGATAGGTATTTGATCGAACTTGTGCGAGGGGCAGTACTATGGGTCATGTGGTTAACAAGGAATAAGCTTTGTTTTCAGGAGATTCATACTTCTCTTAGATCCATAGGATCTCAAATTATTTCTTTAGCACAATTTTGGGTGAGATCCAAAGGACGGGGTACTCTTCTTACATTATCCTTAGTTCTACCTACTGATGTGATGCAATTGCCCGTTTTGTTTGAAAATTTTCTATTGCAGGAGGAGAGGGTCGCTGGAACAAGTGGTATAGAGCATTAGAATGATGATGAGAGTTTATCGATAGACCACCCCACTGATTTTGACATTTAGCTATATCTTGTCTATATTGTTAGCTGATGATTTTATGTTGCCAATTGCTTAGCTCTTCTAGTTTCATAATGTAGTAGGATATGTGCTGGCTATGATGTACGTACTAATTGCTATGTTTTGAGATATGACAGACAGGTACCAGAGGTTTGGTACCACGTCTGATTAAAACTATGTAGGTTTCGTTTTTTAATGAAATCGGTGGTATATACCACTTTTATCAAAAAAAAAAAAAAAAGATTTATGAATTAATAGAAATCTTGTAAACTAAATGGATCATAAATGAATTTTGCTTCTATATATTCGTTCATTGAACTGTACATCTAAAAATATTGTGGCTTACATTTGCTGTTAATTTCTCACGAACGAAATCCAATGGAGGCCCTCAAGTCAGTTCAATAATGTAAGATGTATTATCTGGGATGTTTGAACATTAATTTCAGTGTAGGTTTGGGTCCTGACTGTGATATACGTACCTTCCTGAGTTGGCATGATAGGAAGCATCTCGTAATACACAAAGCAAGAAAACCCAAAGTACTGAAGACCTATAGTATATGCGAGCTGAGATGGGGGTTGTAGGTGACTGATGAGTGAGCTCAAGCATTTGTAGCACTCCTGATGATTTAAATCCCTTGTACACTGTAACATCCCAGACAATTTAACAGTTCCATTCACACTTTCTTGCGCTGAGGCCACCATATTTGGTGATGCATTTGTTTTAGCAATTAGAATCTTAAATAATGCGTTCCGCGCAGTGCCAAAGAGTTCACGGTCTGTATAGTTCTCGGAAGAGTAAATATAGTACGAAGTAGTGTTTACCACACCGAAAAAATTCTCATTCGAGTAGCGAATAACACATGGTCCTGATTCCAGCCTGCATTTACAGTAACCAAAACTAATGTTATATGTGGTAACCCTTAATTAGCATGCATGTATACCAAAAATATATAATTAATTTTGCATCTTATGTTTAATTATGTATTTTGTGTTTTAAAAAAGTTACGGAGTCTTGTGTTATTTCGGGACAACCATTTAATCATCATCTTGTAATTATATATATTACGTATAATTAGAGAATTAAAAAATTCTTATAATATTGCGCATAATGATGTAAATATGACCCTTTTTAATTCTTTATTAATGGAAACGACAGCGTTTTGCTGTCCTTGAAAAAAAAAATATTGTGCATAAATTAGGAGTGGTCTCTGCTGATTAAATGCTACTTCTAAGTTATAGATTGGGATTGGAGATCAACAAGACAATTAAATGGCGATTTTCCTCAGTATACCTCCAAGCAAATTGAAACAGACGGCCCAGATTAAAATTATCTGGGCCAAACTCAATCCAGTGCCTATGGAGACTGTTGGGGTCTGTTTTGAGATTCGTGCCATATTAAAAGAACCGTCCGATCGTAATTGTCTTCAATCAGGTAACCTGAGGTGATGTGAATTCCCTCCAATTTAGCCAACATTTTCTCCCAATTTAGACCGATTCTTTGTATTTTAACCATTCATTTTTTATTGTAACTTTCTCCTTTGAAAGTCAAGTGATGCTGATGGCTTGACAGGTACAGAGAGAGAGAGAGAAGAGCATCGTTTTCTTTCTTCTTCTTTTTTTCCGTTTTTTTTTTGGAGGAAAATCTCATAGCATAAATTTAATATGTTCGAATGAAATAACCGAAATTTTTTTATCTTCTATTTATTTAGCTTGGTTTACAAACACAGTGTTCAAAACATTGACGCTTCATTAGTTTTTGTCACGAAATCAACGAAGTATCAATGTTAAAAAGTAATTAATTTAGGGACGATGTTCTCGACACCGAGTTTGAAAGTAAAGGCATATTGATCAATTCACGGGAGAATTGACTACTTTTAAAGTTTGTATGAACATACTAGAAACTTTTCATTATAAGTTTATGTTCATAACATACGTATACAATTTCTTTTCTTTTATTTTTTTGTCTAAGATCTTCGAAATTCAGTACCAGCTACAAGCATGTACCATTGTTTGTGACCTTTTACTTGAAAGCCCGGAGCCCATTTATATAAATGTAAGAAACAATTAACGAAGTAGTTTATTCATTACCAGGTACCGGCGTCTTTGCTGTCAGGGCAATTGTTGGTGATATCAGAGGCAGCTGCACTAAGGCAACTGTTGCATTCGGTGAGGTTGGCACTGGCATAGCACATACCGAGGCCATAGATTTGATCAGTGTTTGTGCCAATCGTGTTGTTGAAGTAGCCGCCATTTGATTGGGCATTGGTGGTTATGGACATGAGAAGGCCTTGGAGATTATTCTTAAAGTTAGTATCTGGGGTATTAACAGAGCAGTAAGGAAGTTGATTTTGAAATAGAGCATGAGCGGTTCCGCTATAATTATAAACAAGTAAGAGTAGTATGGATGGGAAGAATTTAAGGAGGTAGAGAGCCATTTTGTGAGAATTTTGTTCCCCAAGTACCGAGCAGGACAGAGAAGAGAGATTGTTATGACTTATCAGAGTATAATAAAGGGGACCTTCAATTGATTGACTTGACTGATGATGACGCTCTCCTACCAGTTGGGACCCTCTTCTACCGTAATGCAAAGGAGATCCAGATTTTTTTATTTAATATAAATTAAGATAAATTAATATATGGTTTTAGAAAGAGAGGTGAGGAATTATGATGGAAGGAATTAATCGGGGAAAAAAATTGGCTTCCAAGTTTGAAGTCAAAATTAAAACTTGACACCAAAGTTTGAAATCAAAATTAATACTCCGGTCTGAAGTTAGCTATAGCAACATACATCACCATACTTGAAAAATAAAATTCAGCTGCTCATCAAAAATCTAAAGTGTGACAATTAATATGTGTTGTTGTAGCTAACTTTGGAGCCGAGTTTTAATTTCGGTTCTAAACTTTGGAGCCGATTTTTTTCCGGTTTTGTGTAGCCAGTTTGGAGCCGAGTTTTTTTTTTCTTCCGGTTCACTTCACTCTTTCTATAATTTTATATTATTTTAGATTAATTTTTATAAATAAAAAATTCGATCTGCTCTCACCTCATGATTCTGAGTGTAGTGCAGTCGATAAATGACTCTACATGACATCTGAGGATCATTCGTATTAAAAATAAAGAGTATGTTCTTGAGGAACCTAGAAAGGGACAAGTATCCTCTCCACTACTATAAAAGATTCTCTTCACTTTACGGTTTGAGATTAACTCTCAGCCGCTTTGAGATTTGGGCTAGCGCAGGGACAGTATTATTGGACTTTGAGATTCGTGCCAAGTTAAAAAGAACGGTCCAGATCCAGTGATTATAAAAGATTCTCTATTACGGTACCGGGGAGAATCTGAATTCCCCAGAAAGCAGGGGCAAAACCATGTACAGAGTAAAGGATGCTAAGTCCTCCTATAAATTAATTTTGAGTGAGGCTATGGTACTTCGGCTAGTGTACTACGGCTTAATATGGTACTTTTTAAAATTCTAACGGTCGATCCGAACCGTTCAATGTGATATCCATATGAATATGTACTTGCAAACTAAATTTTATATTTTTTCGAATTTTTTTACTATTTTTTTAGATAGGTAGAATTTTCAGTGTTTTATACACATCAAAATTTAACTAAAATATTTAACTAAAATAAGTACCTATTTATTCTTTTTAGATCCTCTGAATAAGATAAGAGATTTTAAAATCCATCATTGTATTACAAAACATTGAAAATAATAAAATAACTACTATTGTCTACAATCGTCAAACAATATTATTAACCGTCTGGAAAAGATATGACCAAGAAAAGTAATATTTCTTCTTTGGTTAATATTTTACAAAATGACAAAATCCCAAAAGTCTGAAGGGGTAAACGTTGCATAATGTTTTGTATTATGAATTCATACTTTTATTTTTAAAGTATAAGCAGTTAATTCGAATGGTTCAACGTGATTTTCACATAAAAAATACTTTAATTAGTAGAAATTATTTACAGTATTTGGAAACCAAATTTTCAATTTTTCTATATTTTTATAATTTGTTAATATTTTTTAGATATACAGAAAATTACTTACTTCAAAACTTATGAATCAAATGAGATGATTTTTTATCTAACTAAAATATAGTAAAAATATGCTAAAAAACGTATAATCCGGTCTCGAGTTATATTTTTATATGGAGATTATGTTAAGTGATTTGAATCGATTATTTAACATTAAAATGATGATATAGACATAACACTACTAGAATCTCCGACATTTTTATCCGACATTTTTATTAATACCCCAAGTTAATTAAAGATAATTAAAAATACCCACGGTCCCCGAAAATTTTTAAAAATGCCCCTACCGGCCATTTAATGGCCGGTTCCGATTAAACTCCCCAGCCGGCCATTAAATGGCCGGTACCCTATTAAATCCCAAACCGGCCATTAAATGGCCGGCCCCGTGCCTTTTTCGGTTTTCCACTTTTCACAGCTTATAAAATGCAGCTGAAGACGCTCAGATTTCTTCAGCCGAAGTCGCAGCAGCAAAGCCTCTTCAAAGGTACGTTTTCTTTATGTTTTTAATTTAATTTTTAATTTTTTTATTATTTTTTAATTAATTATTTTTTTTAATCTAAAAATTAATTAATTAATTAAAATTAATTAACTATGATAAATTAATTATAATTAATCATAGTTAATTAAAAAAATTTAATTAATTAATTAATCATAGCTAATTAAATATAATTAATTAATCATAGTTAATTAATTTTAATTAATTAAAGTTAATTAATTTTAATTAATTAAAGTTAATTAATTTTCAATAATTATAGTTAATTAATCTTAATTAACTAATTGTAGTTAATTAATCTTAATTAACTAATTGTAGTTAATTAATCTTAATTAACTAATTGTAGTTAATTAATCTTAATTAACTAATTGTAGTTAATTAATCTTAATTAACTAATTGTAGTTAATTAATCTTAATTAACTAATTGTAGTTAATTAATTTTAATTAATTAATTATAGTTAGTTGATTAATTATATAGTTAATTAATTTTAATTGATTAATTATAGTTAATTAATTTTAATTGATTAATTATAGTTAATTAATTTTAATTGATTAACTTTAAATAATTATACTTAATTTTAATTAATTAATTGTAAGTAATTCATTAATTTTTTTTTTTATTCAGTAACTGTGTAAATTAGTAACCTGACAAATGATTATCACTTTCGAAATGTAGCTTGATTACAATGCCATTGATTTCAATACACTGTGGTGGTAAAATTGAAAAAAATACAGACGGGCCTTATTACAACAAAGAACCAATTGCTTCAGCTATGGTTAACGATGATATATCTCTTTTGGACTTGAAAGTCATACTTTTCGATTACACCGGTTATAATCCAGAAAGGTGCAACCTTGAATTGGGGACCCGAGTTTGTAATGGAAAAACCGGGAAATATTCACTTGTGAAAATTACAGATGAAAATACATGGAGAGGGTTGTGTGGGTATTTTAAGGACAACGGAGATTTTGTAATAGATCTATGTTAAAAGAGTTCCGAGAGAGCCAGGGGTTGGAAGTTCCAGCCAATACTCAGTTGCAATGGAAACTCCCGTCGTTTCTCCACATCCAGCAACCTACTATGAACCTACACATCCAGCAACCTACTATCCACATACTCACCCAGAAACCCAATATCCACCTACCAACCCAGAAATCAACTATCCACTTGCCCCGCAATCACCACCTCAACCAATACTCCAAATTTGTTCCCCACCTAGACCCGTGCAAGAGGCGCCTTTACCATTCCCAGGACCAATACATGATGAAATTGGGTCAGATTTTGAAAATATCAATGATATTCCGGGTGAACGTCTGCAGAGTGGAGATGAATATGATGGAGATGACTGGGTCTCTGATGATCCAGATGAAACAGGCGAAGGGCCCATTCGAAGCAGCTCTGGCTCAGCGCCGCTTACCGGGCGGAGTGATACGCACCCATTCCCAGACTTCAATGATATATCTCGGTTTAGAGAAGCAGATACTGGTTCCTATGGGCCACGAATCGAGTACAACGGTGAGCTGGCTGCAAACCAATTTTTTAAAAGCAAAGATGAATTAATAAAGAAGATTAGAGAGCATCATGTTCATTCGAATCAGGAAATAAGAATGAAGAAAAGTGATAGCCGCCGGATTTATGTGGTGTGCAAAGACCGGCGTTGTGGTTACGAGCTCAGGGGACAACCATCGGGAACTGGAGATGCGTGGGTTATAACGAAGCAAGACAAGCCTCACACATGCAGGACAGAGTATACAAGGACCGACAATGAATGTCTGACGGCATCAATCATTGCCGATATCATCCAGAACAGCATTAAGACCGATCCCTGTATGAGCATCCGGTCGGTGGCAAACTGTGTTGTGGCCGTGTATGATAACGTCACCCCGAAATACAACCGACTGTGGAGGGGTCGTGAGCTTGCAATAGCCCGCGAATTTGGTAGTTGGGAAGGTTCGTACAGCTTGCTGAGACCACTATTGATGGCAATTTGCGCTAAGAATCCTGGATCAAAGTATCATTTTCTGACCAGTCCGATACGAGACAAAGACACAGGAGTAATAAAGGAAGGTGAAGTTCAGTTCAGGGCCGTCGCTTGGGCGTTTGGTCCATGTATTGCAGCGTTTCGGTTCTTGAGACCGGTGATCAGCATAGATGCATGCTTTTTGTCAGGGCGGTACGAGGGTAGGCTATTGATAGCTTGTGCCTACGATGCCGAGAATCAATTGTTGCCTCTTGCGTTTGCAATCGTGCATAAGGAGGATGCCGATAATTGGGGTTTCTTCTTGCAATGGTTGAGGAATGAAGTGCTTGGATATAACCAATTTGTCTGTGTTATATCAGACCAGCACAAGGGGATCAAAGCTGCACTGACTGCAGAATACGGATGGCCTCCAGAGCTTTTTGTGCACAGGTTTTGTATTCAGCATGTTGCCGACAACCTGGTCCAGAACTGTGGAAAAGAAAAGTGGTATGGCCAAAGGTTCAGAGAAGGAGCAAAGAAGAAGAAGCCAAGAAAGTTGAAAGAGATGTTCGAAGAGTTTGCTAGGGTATTTGCAATGTAAAACATTTCGTTAAATTTTTGTTTAACTATACTGTGAAAATGAAATAACATCTGTTTGTTTTGTGCAGCTAAATCCAAGGTGCAATGCATATTTACGGAAGGTTGGCAAAGTTCGCCCGAATGATCCGACGGAGCCGTCCAATTACGAGAAGATTTTCCAGACATGTGATGGAGGATACCGGTTTGGTATAATGACAACAAATGGCTCTGAGTGCCTCAACAATGTCTTCCGGGATAGCCGTAGAATGCCCGTTGCTGCTATAGTGGAGGATACGTTCTACAAATGCAACCAATGGTTTGTTGAACGGCGACAGCGAGCCATGGAATTAAAAGACAATGACAAGAAGTTTTCCAACCGGGTTATGGAGAAGTTGAGAAGAAAATGGGAGAAAGCTGCAAGAATGCGATTGGTGCCTTACACGCACGGCCAAGGTGAGTACCAAGTTTCAGTTCCAAATGAGCATATCCCTTGCCGTCGCAACGACTTGGGGGTTATGGAGTTCACAAGCAGGGAGTGCATGTACATTGTGAGACGCGGTGCTGGCAACCAAATGGAATGTGATTGCAGAGGTATACAGTTAACCTCTATTCCGTGCGCTCATGTGTTAGCGGTTTGTCGGAAACGGAATTGGTGTGAGGATGACTTTGTTGCACACTGGTACAATGTAGACTACCTTTTGAGTACTTGGAACGGGGTGTTTTCTTCCATTGGCAATATGGAAACTTGGCCTCCTAATACTGAACCAACAATTGTCCCCGCGCAAGGATGGATTAGGAAGGGGCGGCGAAAACACGTCCGTCATGTAATGACAATGGATGAACTGGAAGGTAGACGACGGGGGCATCAACCGCGACGTTCTACTGTTGATAGGCAACGAAGAGGTACGTAACATTTATCAGAAATTATATTTACTTTCAATTTGCACCAACTTACTAAATAACATATACAAATGCAGATGCAAGAATCGCGACCAACCAGTACGAGAATGACCCGGCTAGTGCAAGGGCAAGTGTGTCCGGAGGGTCACGGCGTTCTCCCGCTACAAGCAATTTAGATGCTTCAGTTATGTTTGCAGAAGCAATGGGGGATGCCATTAATTTTGGAGGTGAGGCGGTTGGACTGCAAAGAGATCCACCGAGAAGGTCAACTAGTAGGCGTACAACAAGGGCATCTGAAAGCCAAGCAGGGCCGTCCGGAACCCAAGCTGAGCCCTCTAGTCGGTCATCTATGGGAACCGGTCTCTTTAGGGGATTTAGTTTTAGGCGTAGTAGTAGTAGTAGGAGGTGATTTATCCCAATTATCACATTTTTGTACTTATATGTTATGAACCCTTTTTATTCTAATTTGTGTGGATTTCCTAATTTATACTAAGTATTTTGCGTAAGTGTGTCGGTTTGATATATTTTACTGTACTTATTTTTTTGGCGAACAATGAAATAGTAAAACACCGAACATAGAACAACAAAATATAACAATACAATAGTAAAACACCGAACATAGAACAACAAAATAGTAAAACACCTAACATACAACAATAAAACAACAAAACCATAAAAAAATAAAAGAAATCAGTGCCGCCAAGGAGAAGGGGACCATCGCTCAGCTGGAACTCCCGCATTCGCTCGATGCGGCCATGCTCTATCTCTCGGTGTCACCACGCGCTCGTCGGCCTCTCTATACATCCTATCTGCAGTATCCCAGTCAGACTCAGGCATAGAAACCGGCGGGGGTGTACCGAAGATAGATGCAGCAAGATCAGTCCCAAACTCAGGCTGAGCCCCGCTACCACCGATGAGCTGACCACCGTGTCCAGAATCCTCGATGAAAGTGGCACTCCTCTCGATATAGCTGAACCCAAGACGCCTGAAACTCTTCTTGCCCAACATTGTGATACCATGCGCGGCGTCTTTGAGCGCTTTCAACAGCTGACAAAAGTAATTTGTTAGATCAAACATTGATTAAGTAATTAGCCAAGGAAAAAAGTAGTGTAGTTATATGTGCATTACCTCGCGAGCCCATTTACTACCATTGGGCGTGTAACCGTCGTCGTCCATGATCCTGTCACGCAAGTGTGCACCGTAATCGCCCTCGAGATATACGCTCGCCATGCCGACCCGCAAGTACCAAGTCTCGTACCTCAGCAGGGGATCCCCCGGTGTCTGAAGTAGCTCATCCGGGAGTACATAGAAGTGGTGGTCCTGCGGCTGCGCCAATATACTGCAATAGAAGGCGTGGTGATCGCTCCAGTCGCGCTCCGTACGCGATAAGTGAGACAACCTGTAATGAACACGTTAAATTCAATAAAAATAAATCAAGTAAATATAAAATAATAGAAAAGAGATACGACTTACTTGTGCAGGTCTGCGGTGGTAGAACTCGGCAAAGCTGGATCCATCGGTATGAACGGCGGATGTCCAAACTGTCGGAGTACACGATCCGGATAGTGGTGCTCCACTATTCAGAAATGTACTAGTGGCCCTATGTAGAACCACATATCCTGCGACTGGAAACATCTCGTCGGTAGCCTCCCCTCATCGTACAGCCTGGCGTACGGTGTCCACTCAACCCGCTCTGCCGTCAAAGTCTGCAGCTGTGACCGAACTGGCCTGATACCCACTGTACCCCCGTGAGTCGTATCGCGATAATGGTGCGTACCGTGCCACATCTTGGCGTATGCCGGGCAGTGAACATCGTCGGGATCTCCCCAAGCTGGTGTCGCATTCGGTATGGGTCTGCCCACCGGTAGCCGTGACCACGACCAGTGCTGAAGCAACAGTACTGGCCCATACATCTGTCTCACGTCTGGCTGCAGTTTGTAATAATTTTATATGTTGGGTGCCACTTCTTGATTTATTAGGTAAAATAGTAAGATAATAGTTAGGGACTTACCATAGAAGCACGGCACAGGTGGAAGTACAGATGGGCTAGGACGGCCGCACCCCAATTGAGACGTGATGGCTGCTCCAGGTCTGCCAGCAGCGGGAGATACATCATCGCCATGCAGTCACCGGAAGAATCGGGAAACATGACGGAACCAAATAGGTCCATCACGTATCCACGTGTATATCTGCAGTAACAAGCATGGAATATAAGTTCATCAACAAACGAAAATTAAATAAATAAAAATAATACGAGAGATTTGAAGTCTTTACCTCTGAATCTCCTCATCGGTGGAGTCCTCTGTCAGACCCGCGCTGAAGTGCTCACGCAACCTCTTCATCCTTAAGTGAAATTTTGATTTTCCACTCTTCTCAATGATGAAGTCAGGATCAGCCCCCAAAAGCTCCTCAATCTGAGCAGCAAACGTCGTGCTGTCAGATACGCCAGAGACGGGGGTGCCACTGATAGCCAACCCCCAGAGAGAACTCACGTCCTGGAGAGTCACCGTCATCTCTCCGAACGGCATGTGGAACGTGTGCGTCTCGGGACGCCATCTCTCAACCAATCCTGCTATGAGAGACGCGTTGATGATCCCACTCCCAGTCTCCAAGATGTCCACCATCTGGTATAGGCCTAGATTGACGAGGTACCGGTTCATCAACCGGTAGTACGGCAAACGAACGCACCGAAGCTTCACATCTAAAAGATCTTTATCCTACATTGACAAATTTAATCCACATGGTGAGTTACAACAATTAGAATTGATGAAATTTAAAAAAATAATACATACCTCACGAGAAGCCAGTGAGACCCGGTGATCGCGGTGGGGCACCCACAGAAGAGGACTGAAATGCTCTGTGCTGTCAGTCCCGATCGGCTCGCCACCTATAGGTGATAGTGGACGAAGCCTAGGCCGTCCTCTAACCATCCTAATTTCATTAATAAAATTATGTTAACCGACGCTTAATAAATCATTCCTAAAGTAGAGATAATTACGCAAAAAAATGTAAAGTAGGCTTAATTACGCTAAAAGACTGGTATAATCGGCTTAAACGGTAAAAACCGATAAAATTGGCTTACTAACGATAATAAACGGTTAACATAGCCTTAATAACGGTAAAAACCGATAAAATAAGCTTAATTACGCTTCTAAAACGCATAAAATAGGTTTAAACAGCTTAATGACGGTAAAAACAGCTAAAATAGGCTACAATATACTTAATTCCGCTAAAATAGGCTTAACAACGGTAAAAACAGCTAAAATACACTAAAAACGGCTAAAAATATGCTAAAATGCACTAAAAACAGCTAAAAATATGCTAAAATACACTAAAAACGGCTAAATAGGCTTAAAACCGGTAAAAACAGTTCAAAATAGGCTTAATTACACTAAAATCGGCTAAACTAGGCTTAATTACGCTCAAAATATGCTAAAATATGATTAATTATACTAAATAACATCTAAAATAGGCTTAATAACGGTAAAAACAGTGTAAAATAGGCTTAATTACGCTAAAAAATGCTAAACTAGGCTTAATTACGATCAAAATAGGATAAAATATGCTAAAAAAAGCTTAATTACACTAAAAACGGCTTACATAGGCTTAATTACGTTAAAATCGGCTAAACTAGGCTTAATTACGCTCAAAATATGCAAAATTATGATTACTTATGCTTAATTACACTAAAAAACGGCTAAAATAGGCTTAATACCGGTAAAAACCGTTCAAAATAGGCTTAATTACGCTAAAATCGGCTTAACTAGGCTTAATTACGCTAAATAACATATACACCAGGCTATATTATCCTAATTATGCTAAATTGCCAAAAATGAGACTTAATTATCATAATTATGGTAAGATATCATAAAATACGCTTAAATATGGTCACTAATTCTAATTATACTAAATTAAAATAAATTATCCAAAATCATAAACCGTAAACCCTAAATTTGACTAATTACACTAATTACTCTCTAATTACAACAAATTATTCTAATTTTGGTAATTACTAACAAATTATTCTAATTTTGGTAATTACTAACAAATTATTCTAATTTTGGTAATTACTAACAAATCCTAACATTACATAACCATATTGCACTACAAAAAATATTAATTATAATTAGAAGGACTTACTTGCAAATTTGAGAAGAGAAGAAGAAATCTTGAAGAAAAAGCTCAATCGAGGAGAGATAGTGTAAAATCTGATAAAATGAGTTTTGATACCAAAATTTCGCTGCTGCCTCCAAGTTAATTAAAGATTATTAAAAATACCCACGGTCTCCGAAAATTTTTAAAAATGCCCATACCGGCCATTAAATGGCCGGTACCGAATAAAATTCCCTACCGGCCATTAAATGGCCGGTTCCGATTAAACTCCCCTACCGGCCATTAAATGGCCGGTTCCGCCGAAAATTAATTTCTATATATTGGAGGCAGCAGCGAAATTTTGGTATCAAAACTCATTTTATCAGATTTTACACTATCTCTCCTCGATTGAGCTTTTTCTTCAAGATTTCTTCTTCTCTTCTCAAATTTGCAAGTAAGTCCTTCTAATTATAATTAATATTTTTTGTAGTGCAATATGGTTATGTAATGTTAGGATTTGTTAGTAATTACCAAAATTAGAATAATTTGTTAGTAATTACCAAAATTAGAATAATTTGTTAGTAATTACCAAAATTAGAATAATTTGTTGTAATTAGAGAGTAATTAGTGTAATTAGTCAAATTTAGGGTTTACGGTTTATGATTTTGGATAATTTATTTTAATTTAGTATAATTAGAATTAGTGACCATATTTAAGCGTATTTTATGATATCTTACCATAATTATGATAATTAAGTCTCATTTTTGGCAATTTAGCATAATTAGGATAATATAGCCTGGTGTATATGTTATTTAGCGTAATTAAGCCTAGTTAAGCCGATTTTAGCGTAATTAAGCCTATTTTGAACGGTTTTTACCGGTATTAAGCCTATTTTAGCCGTTTTTTAGTGTAATTAAGCATAAGTAATCATAATTTTGCATATTTTGAGCGTAATTAAGCCTAGTTTAGCCGATTTTAACGTAATTAAGCCTATGTAAGCCGTTTTTAGTGTAATTAAGCTTTTTTTAGCATATTTTATCCTATTTTGATCGTAATTAAGCCTAGTTTAGCATTTTTTAGCGTAATTAAGCCTATTTTACACTGTTTTTACCGTTATTAAGCCTATTTTAGATGTTATTTAGTATAATTAATCATATTTTAGCATATTTTGAGCGTAATTAAGCCTAGTTTAGCCGATTTTAGTGTAATTAAGCCTATTTTGAACTGTTTTTACCGGTTTTAAGCCTATTTAGCCGTTTTTAGTGTATTTTAGCATATTTTTAGCTGTTTTTAGTGCATTTTAGCATATTTTTAGCCGTTTTTAGTGTATTTTAGCTGTTTTTACCGTTGTTAAGCCTATTTTAGCGGAATTAAGTATATTGTAGCCTATTTTAGCTGTTTTTACCGTCATTAAGCTGTTTAAACCTATTTTATGCGTTTTAGAAGCGTAATTAAGCTTATTTTATCGGTTTTTACCGTTATTAAGGCTATGTTAACCGTTTATTATCGTTAGTAAGCCAATTTTATCGGTTTTTACCGTTTAAGCCGATTATACCAGTCTTTTAGCGTAATTAAGCCTACTTTACATTTTTTTGCGTAATTATCTCTACTTTAGGAATGATTTATTAAGCGTCGGTTAACATAATTTTATTAATGAAATTAGGATGGTTAGAGGACGGCCTAGGCTTCGTCCACTATCACCTATAGGTGGCGAGCCGATCGGGACTGACAGCACAGAGCATTTCAGTCCTCTTCTGTGGGTGCCCCACCGCGATCACCGGGTCTCACTGGCTTCTCGTGAGGTATGTATTATTTTTTTAAATTTCATCAATTCTAATTGTTGTAACTCACCATGTGGATTAAATTTGTCAATGTAGGATAAAGATCTTTTAGATGTGAAGCTTCGGTGCGTTCGTTTGCCGTACTACCGGTTGATGAACCGGTACCTCGTCAATCTAGGCCTATACCAGATGGTGGACATCTTGGAGACTGGGAGTGGGATCATCAACGCGTCTCTCATAGCAGGATTGGTTGAGAGATGGCGTCCCGAGACGCACACGTTCCACATGCCGTTCGGAGAGATGACGGTGACTCTCCAGGACGTGAGTTCTCTCTGGGGGTTGGCTATCAGTGGCACCCCCGTCTCTGGCGTATCTGACAGCACGACGTTTGCTGCTCAGATTGAGGAGCTTTTGGGGGCTGATCCTGACTTCATCATTGAGAAGAGTGGAAAATCAAAATTTCACTTAAGGATGAAGAGGTTGCGCGAGCACTTCAGCGCGGGTCTGACAGAGGACTCCACCGATGAGGAGATTCAGAGGTAAAGACTTCAAATCTCTCGTATTATTTTTATTTATTTAATTTTCGTTTGTTGATGAACTTATATTCCATGCTTGTTACTGCAGATATACACGTGGATACGTGATGGACCTATTTGGTTCCGTCATGTTTCCCGATTCTTCCGGTGACTGCATGGCGATGATGTATCTCCCGCTGCTGGCAGACCTGGAGCAGCCATCACGTCTCAATTGGGGTGCGGCCGTCCTAGCCCATCTGTACTTCCACCTGTGCCGTGCTTCTATGGTAAGTCCCTAACTATTATCTTACTATTTTACCTAATAAATCAAGAAGTGGCACCCAACATATAAAATTATTACAAACTGCAGCCAGACGTGAGACAGATGTATGGGCCAGTACTGTTGCTTCAGCACTGGTCGTGGTCACGGCTACCGGTGGGCAGACCCATACCGAATGCGACACCAGCTTGGGGAGATCCCGACGATGTTCACTGCCCGGCATACGCCAAGATGTGGCACGGTACGCACCATTATCGCGATACGACTCACGGGGGTACAGTGGGTATCAGGCCAGTTCGGTCACAGCTGCAGACTTTGACGGCAGAGCGGGTTGAGTGGACACCGTACGCCAGGCTGTACGATGAGGGGAGGCTACCGACGAGATGTTTCCAGTCGCAGGATATGTGGTTCTACATAGGGCCACTAGTACATTTCTGAATAGTGGAGCACCACTATCCGGATCGTGTACTCCGACAGTTTGGACATCCGCCGTTCATACCGATGGATCCAGCTTTGCCGAGTTCTACCACCGCAGACCTGCACAAGTAAGTCGTATCTCTTTTCTATTATTTTATATTTACTTGATTTATTTTTATTGAATTTAACGTGTTCATTACAGGTTGTCTCACTTATCGCGTACGGAGTGCGACTGGAGCGATCACCACGCCTTCTATTGCAGTATATTGGCGCAGCCGCAGGACCACCACTTCTATGTACTCCCGGATGAGCTACTTCAGACACCGGGGGATCCCCTGCTGAGGTACGAGACTTGGTACTTGCGGGTCGGCATGGCGAGCGTATATCTCGAGGGCGATTACGGTGCACACTTGCGTGACAGGATCATGGACGACGACGGTTACACGCCCAATGGTAGTAAATGGGCTCGCGAGGTAATGCACATATAACTACACTACTTTTTTCCTTGGCTAATTACTTAATCAATGTTTGATCTAACAAATTACTTTTGTCAGCTGTTGAAAGCGCTCAAAGGCGCCGCGCATGGTATCACAATGTTGGGCAAGAAGAGTTTCAGGCGTCTTGGGTTCAGCTATATCGAGAGGAGTGCCACTTTCATCGAGGATTCTGGACACGGTGGTCAGCTCATCGGTGGTAGCGGGGCTCAGCCTGAGTTTGGGACTGATCTTGCTGCATCTATCTTCGGTACACCCCCGCCGGTTTCTATGCCTGAGTCTGACTGGGATACTGCAGATAGGATGTATAGAGAGGCCGACGAGCGCGTGGTGACACCGAGAGATAGAGCATGGCCGCACCGAGCGAATGCGGGAGTTCCAGCTGAGCGATGGTCCCCTTCTCCTTGGCGGCACTGATTTCTTTTATTTTTTTATGGTTTTGTTGTTTTATTGTTGTATGTTAGGTGTTTTACTATTTTGTTGTTCTATGTTCGGTGTTTTACTATTGTATTGTTATATTTTGTTGTTCTATGTTCGGTGTTTTACTATTTCATTGTTCGCCAAAAAAATAAGTACAGTAAAATATATCAAACCGACACACTTACGCAAAATACTTAGTATAAATTAGGAAATCCACACAAATTAGAATAAAAAGGGTTCATAACATATAAGTACAAAAATGTGATAATTGGGATAAATCACCTCCTACTACTACTACTACGCCTAAAACTAAATCCCCTAAAGAGACCGGTTCCCATAGATGACCGACTAGAGGGCTCAGCTTGGGTTCCGGACGGCCCTGCTTGGCTTTCAGATGCCCTTGTTGTACGCCTACTAGTTGACCTTCTCGGTGGATCTCTTTGCAGTCCAACCGCCTCACCTCCAAAATTAATGGCATCCCCCATTGCTTCTGCAAACATAACTGAAGCATCTAAATTGCTTGTAGCGGGAGAACGCCGTGACCCTCCGGACACACTTGCCCTTGCACTAGCCGGGTCATTCTCGTACTGGTTGGTCGCGATTCTTGCATCTGCATTTGTATATGTTATTTAGTAAGTTGGTGCAAATTGAAAGTAAATATAATTTCTGATAAATGTTACGTACCTCTTCGTTGCCTATCAACAGTAGAACGTCGCGGTTGATGCCCCCGTCGTCTACCTTCCAGTTCATCCATTGTCATTACATGACGGACGTGTTTTCGCCGCCCCTTCCTAATCCATCCTTGCGCGGGGACAATTGTTGGTTCAGTATTAGGAGGCCAAGTTTCCATAT
This sequence comes from Carex kokanica, assembly GCA_025461125.1. NCBI lineage: Eukaryota > Viridiplantae > Streptophyta > Magnoliopsida > Poales > Cyperaceae > Carex > Carex kokanica. The sequence goes on along the minus strand of JAJGRX010000090.1, from coordinate 451,908 downwards.
TGCCAATGGAAGAAAACACCCCGTTCCAAGTACTCAAAAGGTAGTCTACATTGTACCAGTGTGCAACAAAGTCATCCTCACACCAATTCCGTTTCCGACAAACCGCTAACACATGAGCGCACGGAATAGAGGTTAACTGTATACCTCTGCAATCACATTCCATTTGGTTGCCAGCACCGCGTCTCACAATGTACATGCACTCCCTGCTTGTGAACTCCATAACCCCCAAGTCGTTGCGACGGCAAGGGATATGCTCATTTGGAACTGAAACTTGGTACTCACCTTGGCCGTGCGTGTAAGGCACCAATCGCATTCTTGCAGCTTTCTCCCATTTTCTTCTCAACTTCTCCATAACCCGGTTGGAAAACTTCTTGTCATTGTCTTTTAATTCCATGGCTCGCTGTCGCCGTTCAACAAACCATTGGTTGCATTTGTAGAACGTATCCTCCACTATAGCAGCAACGGGCATTCTACGGCTATCCCGGAAGACATTGTTGAGGCACTCAGAGCCATTTGTTGTCATTATACCAAACCGGTATCCTCCATCACATGTCTGGAAAATCTTCTCGTAATTGGACGGCTCCGTCGGATCATTCGGGCGAACTTTGCCAACCTTCCGTAAATATGCATTGCACCTTGGATTTAGCTGCACAAAACAAACAGATGTTATTTCATTTTCACAGTATAGTTAAACAAAAATTTAACGAAATGTTTTACATTGCAAATACCCTAGCAAACTCTTCGAACATCTCTTTCAACTTTCTTGGCTTCTTCTTCTTTGCTCCTTCTCTGAACCTTTGGCCATACCACTTTTCTTTTCCACAGTTCTGGACCAGGTTGTCGGCAACATGCTGAATACAAAACCTGTGCACAAAAAGCTCTGGAGGCCATCCGTATTCTGCAGTCAGTGCAGCTTTGATCCCCTTGTGCTGGTCTGATATAACACAGACAAATTGGTTATATCCAAGCACTTCATTCCTCAACCATTGCAAGAAGAAACCCCAATTATCGGCATCCTCCTTATGCACGATTGCAAACGCAAGAGGCAACAATTGATTCTCGGCATCGTAGGCACAAGCTATCAATAGCCTACCCTCGTACCGCCCTGACAAAAAGCATGCATCTATGCTGATCACCGGTCTCAAGAACCGAAACGCTGCAATACATGGACCAAACGCCCAAGCGACGGCCCTGAACTGAACTTCACCTTCCTTTATTACTCCTGTGTCTTTGTCTCGTATCGGACTGGTCAGAAAATGATACTTTGATCCAGGATTCTTAGCGCAAATTGCCATCAATAGTGGTCTCAGCAAGCTGTACGAACCTTCCCAACTACCAAATTCGCGGGCTATTGCAAGCTCACGACCCCTCCACAGTCGGTTGTATTTCGGGGTGACGTTATCATACACGGCCACAACACAGTTTGCCACCGACCGGATGCTCATACAGGGATCGGTCTTAATGCTGTTCTGGATGATATCGGCAATGATTGATGCCGTCAGACATTCATTGTCGGTCCTTGTATACTCTGTCCTGCATGTGTGAGGCTTGTCTTGCTTCGTTATAACCCACGCATCTCCAGTTCCCGATGGTTGTCCCCTGAGCTCGTAACCACAACGCCGGTCTTTGCACACCACATAAATCCGGCGGCTATCACTTTTCTTCATTCTTATTTCCTGATTCGAATGAACATGATGCTCTCTAATCTTCTTTATTAATTCATCTTTGCTTTTAAAAAATTGGTTTGCAGCCAGCTCACCGTTGTACTCGATTCGTGGCCCATAGGAACCAGTATCTGCTTCTCTAAACCGAGATATATCATTGAAGTCTGGGAATGGGTGCGTATCACTCCGCCCGGTAAGCGGCGCTGAGCCAGAGCTGCTTCGAATGGGCCCTTCGCCTGTTTCATCTGGATCATCAGAGACCCAGTCATCTCCATCATATTCATCTCCACTCTGCAGACGTTCACCCGGAATATCATTGATATTTTCAAAATCTGACCCAATTTCATCATGTATTGGTCCTGGGAATGGTAAAGGCGCCTCTTGCACGGGTCTAGGTGGGGAACAAATTTGGAGTATTGGTTGAGGTGGTGATTGCGGGGCAAGTGGATAGTTGATTTCTGGGTTGGTAGGTGGATATTGGGTTTCTGGGTGAGTATGTGGATAGTAGGTTGCTGGATGTGTAGGTTCATAGTAGGTTGCTGGATGTGGAGAAACGACGGGAGTTTCCATTGCAACTGAGTATTGGCTGGAACTTCCAACCCCTGGCTCTCTCGGAACTCTTTTAACATAGATCTATTACAAAATCTCCGTTGTCCTTAAAATACCCACACAACCCTCTCCATGTATTTTCATCTGTAATTTTCACAAGTGAATATTTCCCGGTTTTTCCATTACAAACTCGGGTCCCCAATTCAAGGTTGCACCTTTCTGGATTATAACCGGTGTAATCGAAAAGTATGACTTTCAAGTCCAAAAGAGATATATCATCGTTAACCATAGCTGAAGCAATTGGTTCTTTGTTGTAATAAGGCCCGTCTGTATTTTTTTCAATTTTACCACCACAGTGTATTGAAATCAATGGCATTGTAATCAAGCTACATTTCGAAAGTGATAATCATTTGTCAGGTTACTAATTTACACAGTTACTGAATAAAAAAAAAATTAATGAATTACTTACAATTAATTAATTAAAATTAAGTATAATTATTTAAAGTTAATCAATTAAAATTAATTAACTATAATTAATCAATTAAAATTAATTAACTATAATTAATCAATTAAAATTAATTAACTATAATTAATCAATTAAAATTAATTAACTATATAATTAATCAACTAACTATAATTAATTAATTAAAATTAATTAACTACAATTAGTTAATTAAGATTAATTAACTACAATTAGTTAATTAAGATTAATTAACTACAATTAGTTAATTAAGATTAATTAACTACAATTAGTTAATTAAGATTAATTAACTACAATTAGTTAATTAAGATTAATTAACTACAATTAGTTAATTAAGATTAATTAACTACAATTAGTTAATTAAGATTAATTAACTATAATTATTGAAAATTAATTAACTTTAATTAATTAAAATTAATTAACTTTAATTAATTAAAATTAATTAACTAAAATTAATTAATTAACTATGATTAATTAATTATATTTAATTAGCTATGATTAATTAATTAATTAAATTTTTTTAATTAACTATGATTAATTATAATTAATTTATCATAGTTAATTAATTTTAATTAATTAATTAATTTTTAGATTAAAAAAAATAATTAATTAAAAAATAATAAAAAAATTAAAAATTAAATTAAAAACATAAAGAAAACGTACCTTTGAAGAGGCTGCTGCTGCGACTTCGGCTGAAGAAATCTGAGCGTCTTCAGCTGCATTTTATAAGCTGTGAAAAGTGGAAAACCGAAAAAGGCACGGGGCCGGCCATTTAATGGCCGGTTTGGGATTTAATAGGGTACCGGCCATTTAATGGCCGGCTGGGGAGTTTAATCGGAACCGGCCATTAAATGGCCGGTAGGGCATTTTATTCGGTACCGGCCATTAAATGGCCGGTATGGGCATTTTTAAAAATTTTCGGGGACCGTGGGTATTTTTAATTATCTTTAATTAACTTGGGGTATTAATAAAAATGTCGGCTAGAATCTGATTATTTTTTTTATGGGTATAAAAAGGACCTACCTCAGTGACCTACCTATGTTCCCCTTTTATTTTATTTTTATAAACGCTTCTCACATGTTGTATTAGAAAATGTTTTAGGACCCAACAAACCGTGTACTTCCCATTTTTTAATAGTACAATCTCCGAATATGCTTGATTCTTGACCTCGTTCAAAAGCTAATTTTTTTAATTAGAAATTGTTAAAAAATATGATACGTAACTAGAATAATTATTGTAAAATTTAGATAGGTAGAAGGACCGGTATACCAGTTACGGTCAATCCGGGACCCAATTTTTTTTTCTTTGTTAACCGACGCACTCCAAATCTCCTCCATTGAGAAAAAGTACTTTGGGCCAGATCCGAGGATTTCAGTCTAAAGTATTTTTTTTTGTCAACCAATGCACTCCACCACAGAAAAAAAAATATATACTTTGAGCCAGATTTGAGGGTTTCGGTTCAAAGTATATATATTTTTTTAAAGGATGCACTCCAACTTGGATTCGGATCTCCTCCATTGAGGGTACCGCCAAGGGTCAAAGTCTTCGGTTGGCTCCTAGTTAACAACAAACTACTGACAATTGATAACCTAAGGAAAAGGGGATGGCCGATCACAAACATGTGTATCATGTGTCGTCGCGAGGCGGAATCAGTCGACCACATGGTGGGGGAATGCTCTTTTGCAAAGGAGATGTACCATCTCATGGATACTGAACCGCAGATGAGGTTGCAACCAATTGAGGCAATCACGCAAGTGCAAAACAACAAAGCAGAGAGGGGAACTATGCTCATTGCGATGTTTGTCATTTGGAGGGAGAGATGTGCTAGGATTTTTAGAGACTCTACGAAGACATTGCAGGAACTGATAGAGGAAGTGACACAAATAAGACAGAGTCACGTCGAACAATCGAGAGAATCTTAATTTTTCAATAATTTCCTTTTCCTGTAGTTTACTTTTCAACTGTTTTTTTTTCTTTCTTTCTCTTCTTCGCTTTTTAGGTTTTACTTTAGTTACTTTTATTTAGCTCAAGTGTTCTTGAGCAAATTGTGTTTATTTTGGCTAGCAGATACAAACATTTTGTAACTGCGATTATCAATCAAATACGGGCAAGACCCATATTTTTTCTCAAAAAAAAAAACTTGGATTCGGATCTGGATTCATCATTTCCCGGATTCAGATCCGGAAAAAATCGGATATTATCCGAGCCGTTTACACCCCTAACTCCAAGTCTCCTCCACATAAAAAAATACATTGGACCGGATCCGGGGGTTTCGGTCCAAAGTTTGGACCGGTTTCGGGGGTTTCGGTCCAAAGTTTGGACTGAAATCAGTATACCGGTCCTTCTACTTATCTAAATTTCTGAGTAATCATTCTAGTTCCGTATCATATTTTTGAATATTCTATAATTATTAAAAAAATTCTTCCTCAAATTTCAGGGTCTTTGTTGACGGAATTATTTAGAAGAGTCAATGTGACATGGAAAGCACAAGGTGGTTTAATTTTCCGAGACTCATGCCCTTATTTTATATTAACCTTGTAGTGGTTTTCAATTGAAAACCGTGTTTGTGGGGTCCGAGGAAATAAAATATATAGAAAAAATTAGTAAAAGAATTGCGGGGGTGCTGAATGCTTTCGGTGGAGATGAAAGTTCAGTAAAATACAGAAAGAAAACCTAAGAAAGTTAAAATGTATGGGTGGGTAGAAAATGAAAAGTAACAAAAAAAATCACAAGAAATTAAGTAATAATATAAATTTGTTTTACAGTTGGTTCCATTGTTCAAAATCCAAACTCCATCATCCTAAATGATTATATTATTTATTATTTAATATTTTTTTTTAAATTCTATAACAAGTCGCTTATAATAGAGGGCAGAATTGTACTTTCTCCGTCTATGTTAAACCAAACTAAATATAAAAAAAATCTAAAAAATTAAAAAATTCAACCAAACCGAACAATGCAATCCAAAACTTGTTAATTCGGTTAAACACCCCCGTTAGCTTAGTCCATTTTGTGTGTGTACATGAATGAATGGAATAATTAATATACGACCATTTACGTGCTTGGTCAAGAAATGGTAATCCATGGGCCTACAAATTTTATCAACAATGGCCGACATATCAAACTTTTTGAGTCAAGTTTTAATTTTGACTTCAAACTTTGAAGCCTATTTTTTTTTCCGATCTAAGTCTTTAGATTAGAGATGCAAACGAACCGAACCGAAATTGAACTTACCTCTAGTTTGAGTTTGGTTTGAATTAATTTCGAACTAAGTTTGATTTGAATTAATTTCGAACAAGTTCAATTTCGAACGAACTCAATTTCGAATCAAATTTTTTACAAACTCAATTTCGAACTTTTACGAACTTTGTTACGACTTACGAGTTATGACTTATGGCTGTGTCATAGTTCGAAATTACAGCACTTCAATAAAAACTCAGACATTCTGAATTCTAATTACACAGTACACCAAAGTTTATATCAAAGTTCATTACAAATACCAAAATTTATATCAAACACCAAAGTTTAGTACAATCAATCAAAGTTCAGTACAATCACAGTATCCAAAGTTTTCCAAATAGCCAATAGGAGCAACATCACCAAAGTTTTCAAATATCCAAAGTATTCAAAGTATAATTTAAGTTAGAACTGAGAGAAATTATGGATTAGGCGGCCTTATATTTTCATGGGGCAATTTCAGGTATACCCTTCAAAAACTTCAAAATTACATATTCCCCCCTTCAAAGTTTGAAATTACGTATTTCCCTCTCTAAACTTCAAAAACTCACAAATTTACTCATTTTATTGTCTTTTATATTAAAACTCATTCTTAATTTATAAATACCCATTTTACCCTTTATTAAAAGCATAAAACGTCCATCATACTCAAATTTGAATCTGAAGGGTTCTCATAGTCCGAACTGCTTTAGATCTGTGCACGCTAGATCAGCATGAATCTTGAAGTGAACACACACGGATATTAAAGCAACATGCACAGATCTTAATGCGATACACGCGGATTGAAATTGCTTTAAAATATGTCCGTGCTAGATCAGCACGAATTTTAAAGCCAACACACACATATATTGAAGCTACACACAAAGATCTTAATGCGATGCGCGTGGATCGAACGGTAGAGGAACTCTTCATATTCAAATTTGAGTATTGATATATAAAGAAAAATATAAATTTCGACATCTTTAATCCAAGAAAATTTACAAAACATATGGGCTAGGCGTTTTATCCAAGGGACATTGAGTAAAATACTTCGTGGGATGAACAGAAAATTTTCAAGGTAAAACCTAAGTGTTCTTTCAAAATTTACAAGTTACATCCAATTTTCATGTTAAATTTCACTTCTTTGGACATCTTTGACAAATTTCTAACGCGGGATTTGCTTAAAGACAAGATAAACAAAATTCAAACTTGATAAATATGATAAATGCAAAAATGGATATCCAACGAAAACAAAGTACTTAAGATTTGAATACTGCCGAGGTTTGGAATGTTTTGATTGCAGGATCCATAATAACCTCGTCAATAGATAAGAAGGAATCCAAATTGTGAGCAAAATGAAGAAAGATGCAAGCTCCTATCTCCCCATGGAAAATGCAAAAGCCGGCATAGGCCCATGTTAGGTGAAAGGAACACCTGCACAATCAATCAAACAATGAAACCATGGTCCGAAAAGACCCTAAACTATAACCAAAACCAAATTCCCACAAGCATGGTCCGAAAAGATTTTAAACTACAACCATGGTCCGAAAAGACCCTAAACTACAACCAAGACCAAGTCCCAACCAAGCATAGTTCGAGAAGACTTTAAACTACAACCAAAAGCCACAAGTAGGACAAAACCTGAAGGCTCTCGGGTGCAGGAGATCACCAATGCCCAAAAACACATCCAAAATCAATCCCAACTAGCCAAAAGCCCCAAAGAGAAGCGCACAATACAAAACAGATCAAAATCCAAGATTATGCTTACAATCAAAAGGTCCCAACATCAGATCAAAGATGGAGTTCCCCCTGTCTGTAATCCCTCCTCGGTTAGATAGGACTCTCGAGTGTGTGTTTGGAGTATAGTCAATGTCTGGGTCCCCCAAAACATGACCAAGGGATCAATTTACCTAGACAAACCCCGAAGAACATGCATTCAACCTGCACCTAACCATGCAAGTACTAGCAGAATGAGATAAGGATAATGTACCTTTTTGAAGTAGAAGTGATCGAAAACGGTGATCAGACCTGCTTCCGAGCCCAATGCCCAATATGTAGTTCAAACACCTGAGATTCAAGCAAGAAAAATAACTCAGAAAGAATTCTATAAAGTTTGAGAAGTGCACTGGGGGCACCTGGCTAAGTTGTTCAATCCTAAGGTCTTCACACCTCACCCAGGTGGGGGGCATTTGTTTGATCCTAAAAAGTTGGGATTTAAAAATAAATAAAAGAGCTAAAAAAAAAAGAAATGGAGGTGTCCATTTAGAATGTTAAAATGGATGAGATAAACAAATTCATTTAATTGATTAGAGGCTCACGGTTTTAAATTGAGATCAATTCTCGGCTGTCATCAATCTCGGCCGAAGTGAAGAAGTCAAAATGAAATTGATTGGTTCGGGCCATATCAAGTTGATTAAAGAAATGAAATTAAAATGATTGGTCTCTCGGTTTCGGCTTGAAGCAAAACGAATTGAAATGGGCCAAAATCCATAAGCCGGCCATATTAAAATTATGACTCAAATGGATGATAATATGAGGAGATTGCACTCCAGTGTTGTTTCTCATTTAAACTGACAGAGGGGACCCACGCAAGTAGCATTCAATTTGAATCCAGTGCTTCACTTGTATCCCATTTTAGACACGGCTCATGAAGACCATCCATTGGGTAGCCTCACAGCTCATGCTACTCCATGCCCACATAAATGAAAGGGATCTTCTTTCTCTTCCCTAACAGACAAATAATTCAGAGAAGAAACGCAGGCAGCCAGCGCCAACCTGTAGATGCTCTCTCAACGTTCCAATCTTCAATTACACGTGCTAAACACTGATTGGGCTATGCCTAATAGAGGGAATATGCTATGGAACCTTCAAGCTGGCCTGCCATGATGTTAGCTGTCCCTACTCACCTTGCACACCAACCGTTTGATGAAAAGAACGATCAAGATGGAGCTGCAACTTAAAACCCTAATGTTGCCCTAGCCTTGAGGCTATATAAGGAGCATCCCAGAAGCAAAGAAAAAAACAATTCAGATCATGGGCTAAATACCATGGCAAAGCCCTGATAAAACCCTTCCTCATGTAGCAAAACCCCAAAAATCATAGCCAAATCAATACCCTCTCCCTCTGAAGCAAGAAAAACAGTGAAATTGCTGTTAAAAGTCAATCAAATCCAAACAGAAATTAGATAGGAATTAGCCATAAAATTCAGCAATGTAATGCCTCAAGAGGCCACCATGTAAGAAGAAACCATGATCAATAAAAGGCGTACTCCCTTGGAGCTTTTACTTAAATTTCGTTTAGTGTTGCTTGCTGTCTCTCTTCTCCTTTCTTTTATTATTTTCCTTATCCTTTTCTGCACCCTTTCTTCCTTTTCTTTCTTTGTTGCAATAAGAGAAGGTTGAGGCCTTGACTTTAATGAAATAAGTTATAGGCATAAAACCGGATCAATAAAATGAAGGCTTTATGTAGCAATTAAATGCTACAGTAAAGTCTAAATAAAACATTTATGTATGAGGTAAGAAACAGCTACCATAGCTGATTCAAAATATATAGTAAAAACCCATGATCATGCTTTTATTTGTTCCTCTTCTTCTCTGCCTTTTCCTTTATTTTATTTTATTTTCTTTCTTTTGTTCTTTTCTGACACGAGAGTTGAAAACACATAAACACATGTTAAAAAGATAAAAATTGAAAATAACAAAATGACTATTTTATATTTTTAAGGGATGTAAAAAGAAATGGCCGTGAGAGTTGATGTTTAACTACATCCTTTAATTTGACAATATCTTTATATATTCCCTTTTAAATATGAAATCAATAAAAAAATGGATTCCATGACAATATATTGGAAAGAAAGATGAAAAGAGTAATTTGTTAGGGATTGATGTTTAACTACATCTCCCTATATAAATTATGAATTTTACTCATCTTCTCAATGTATTATATTCCTTTATGAGGACCTAATTGCATAATTCATGACTGTGAGGGCATATGAGAAGAAGGTTGTCTTTATACCTCATGAAACAATGCTCTATGAACTTTCATATACCATATTTCTGTCAAAAGATGTGTGAGATACAATTATGCAAATATACAAGGTCCCCCATGCATATTTAACATGGTACTGGTAGGGGTAAAAGCCTTGATTGATCCATGAAATGCTGTTGCTGATTCATAATACTTCTGGTCTTGTAAATAATGTATTACCAAGCTAAACCAGCCTATATTATGTTGGTACCAGCACTAAATTCAAGTTTAAATCAATTGGAAGCTTTACTGGTACAGCATAAGTACCAAAAGTGATTAAAAGACCTGTTGTCACAAATCAGTCAATACAGTTTGACTCAAAACTCAAATAAAAAATCCACTTGAATAAATAGATAGAGGACTCAAAAACACACAACTTAGACCCAAATTTTACATTCATAGCATTCCCTATGCATTTTCTATGACTTTCCAAAGTTCAGCCTTTGAAATATGAAAAAACCAGCAAAATACCAGCATAGTTTCAGATTTACCCCTGCATTCAAGCCCTTGTTTGATACAGCTAGGGAGCCCAAAAATTCATAAAATTTTACCAAAATATAGAATGTCATTTGCTGAAACTTTTGGTACCAAGAACACCCAAATCAGACTTGTGGTCTGCCCTGTACAAATTTTACAAAAACGGTTGTCAGTATATAAAAACTGGTACTGGACTGAAGCTTGCCCCTTATAAAAGACTGTCAGAAAACATAGCAAATGACCACAAAAAAATATGAAATTAAGCATGCATAAAGTACAAGTGTTACTAGAAATTTACATGCAAATAACACTCAATTCGGTTCAGTTAGTTGATTACAATGAAAATAACAAAACAGCATGTCTGAAAGCACCAAATTGCCACCAAAGATGACCGCTGATCAATGTACAATCTATGCTGGTAAACATGTTTCAAGTCTGGCCAAACCCTTTTACCAGTAGATAGACAAGACCGAAATGAAAAGAACAAAAAAGATTCAGCCAATTCAGAGTTCCCTACAAGAAATGGTGACTGACTGAAATTCGCACTTTAATTCAAAATTGTGCAGAAACTGCCGCATCAGGTACAAATGCATGGAGAAGAAGTGATAAAACAATGCATATCAGACCCATGGTACAATTCAAACTGTGCTATGCATGCTCATTTACCCTCTTCCAATTTGATAGCCAACTCCAAATTAAATTTGAAGAAAACCTCACACCCAGGAGTAATAGTATTGTCAAGTTCTGTGCCATGAATGACAGTATGAACCAAGGCCAAACTCCGACAAAGCCAAAGCCCTGGACACTTCTTCTATCATACTAAAATGAAATTTAGAAGCTCAAGGTAAAGAAACCCCATCCAATTTGAAACAAAGGGGTCTCGAGACCTTGTCAGCACATGCAACCAGAAGCCCCAAATGCCAAAGTCTCCTGAATTGATCCCAAATCTTAAATTCAATGCTCCAATCAAATTCTAAACCCAAAAACAAGGCCGGCGATGGAGGAATGATATAAAATTAGGAATTAATGAAGTTTAGAGTGATATTTTTACAATTTCAAATTTCGGAATGACATTTTTAGAATTAGAAGGTTTTGGAGTGACAAATAACCAATTTTCCCTTGTCTAAAATCGGTTTGGTACTGAGATATCAACCGGCACCAGAAATAGACCCTTCCCAGTGATTATCAGCCACCAAGAAGGTATGCAGTGTGATCCCCACTCCAAGGCATCCCAACCGTAAGGTTCCTCAGCCAGGCCGTGATCAGAACCTTGTCGGAACTCCAAACCCTGCCTGCCGGAGAGGAAACCTAATTTCATTGTCCTGCACGAATCCTAAAGCGACGTTACCCCTTTGATGAAGGCGCCAAAAGAAAGTTCAAACTAAGACACGATCTTGATGCAAGGTTTAAATCAGAACATCAGATTGAGATGATCAGCCCCTGATGCTACGGGACCCGCCTGTTGGTCTCCAAACCCAATTGATTAAATCCAACCAAGTCGCTAGGCGCTTGACTCGATCCCGACTGAATCCAAAATGGAATCTTGCGCACCAGACCCTGAAAATATAACAAATATTGATCGCAGTCCTTAGAATTTTACAAATAAGTTCTCAGCTCCTAAAAACCCCTTTTAATAAGCCCCTGGAAGCTCAATTTCCATTTCAAACCTTGTCCAATTCTAAAATTACCAAATCAGGTCCTCAGATATTTGTAAATAAGTTCCTGAAAACATAAAAATCCCTACAAACAAGCCCTTTCCGACCATAACTTTCTCGTTTGAAGTCCAAATTGACTCAAATCAACTCCAAATGAATCCAAATCAAATCCTCTATGTCCCTAAACCAAAACCAAGCATATTTAAACATCAGCTAATCTTTAAAATTACCAAAATACCCTTTTCTTAAATTTAAGTGTTTTTCTTCATGAATAAATAAAGATATTTGCACATAGTGAGAACCAACCAACCAAATCCAAACACCAGTGCATGAGCCCCTCTTTAGCCCCATTATTCAGTTTACAAAAAGTAGGCACAAATCCCGGAATGAACGAGTTATTCGGTTTGACTTGGAAGGGTCATCTGATGTAATTAACGGCGGGGGCTTGCGCCTGCTGGGAGTTAAATGTCCCCACAATCAATAAACTATCTCGATGGACTGATTATGAATAGTAGGCCTATTGAGGGTGAACCAGAAGGAATAGCAGGAAGAAATAAATGTCTCAAATTCGATGCCCTCTCCAAAAATAGAGAGCACTGAATCCTGAGACATTGTACATGCACACACCTTCCTTTCACACCAAGAAGTGCAACTTTCTTCGCCCTACATCTTTCTATTTCTCTCTCTTCATTTTTATTTTATTTCTACGGATAAAAAATTTCCTCCCAACTGGTAGGAGAGCGTCATCAGTCAAGTCAATCAATTGAATGTTCCGTTTATTATACTCTGATAACATCACAATCTCTCTTCTCTGTTCCTACTTGGCACGTGGGGATCCAAATTCTCAAAAAATGGCTCTCTACCTCCTTAAATTCTTCCTATCCATGCTACTCTTACTTGTTTATAATTATAGCGGAACCGCTCATGCTCTACTTCAAAATCAACGTCCTTACTGCTCTGGTAACACCTTAGATACTACCTTTAAGAATAATCTCCACAGCCTTCTCATGTCCATAACCACCAGTGCCCAATCAAATGGCGGCTACTTCAATGGCACGGTTGGGGTTGGCACAAGCGCTGATCGAATCTATGGCCTCGGTATGTGCTATGCCAGTGGCAACCTCACCGAATGCAACAGTTGCCTCTGATATCACCAAAGACTGCCTGGATAGCAAAGACACCGGTACCTGGTAATGAATAAACTACTTCGTTAGTTTTATTACATTTATATAAATGGGCTCCGGGCTTTCAAGTAAAAGGTCGCAAACAATGGTACATGCTTGTAGCTGGTACTGAATTTCAAAGATCTTAGACAAAAAAAATAAAAGAAAAGAAATTGTATACGTACGTTATGAACATAACTTGTAATAACAAATTTCTAGTATGTTCATACAAACTTTTAAAATAGTCAATTCTCTTGTGAATTGATCAATATGCCTTTACTTTCAAACTCAGTGTCCCAAACATTGTCCCTAAATTAATTACTTTTTAATATTGATACTTTCAAACTCATTCGACCAGATTAAATTTATCATACGAGATTTCCTTCCAAAAAAAAGGAAAAGAAGAAGAAAGGAAACGATGCTCTTCTCTCTCTTTTTGAAAGTCTTGTTTTTAATGCTCTTCTCTTCTTCTTTTTTGAAACGCTGACAGTAGCTGCCAGACCTTGCATTGAAATAAAATGGGAGTTACATCCATTTACCAGCATATGTTATCGGTATAACACCAATACCAGTATATTAGGTAAAAGTCCAAAAATTAAAACAACATACAAATAAAACATTGATCCTCACAGAAAGAAAACACCAAAATGACTAAAACATTGCAGTTTAAATAAGAAAATGCTCTTCTCTCTCTTTGATAAACCTGGCAGAGGTTGCCTAGGTGATAATTTATTGAAGTTAAAAAATAAAGTGTTTGTGTTACATCAATTTCACCATAAAAAGCCAAAAGCCGGGTACAGATCTCAAAGCTAAGCAATTTTAAACACCTCTCATACTCCCTATAATACGGCAGCAGACCCCAGCTTAAAGACTTTAAACAAAGGGAAATAAATAGGAAAAAACAAAACAAAACACAGAGCAACAGAAAAGGCATCATGGCCCCAGCCATAGACCACTTCAGTCCGGTTCCTCAATCAAGTTATGACTCCTCTGCATCCTCGGACCACAGTATTTTATCCACAGCCCCGTCTCCTCAATAATCCTGTTTACTACTATATTTGGAGGCGTGAGGGTTCCCGTAAAAATCATGTTATTTCTTTGTTTCCAAATCATCCAACACGTACACCAAAACAAAGCGTCCCAATTTTTTTGACATCGCTCTCCCTCCAACTCGGCTTGCTGTCTTGAGACCGCAATGATTTCATCAATTGTTAACCTAGGCACCATTACTCGAAATTCATAGTGGCAGCCACTGCAAACCACACATGGACCGCATTCGGACATAAGAACAGCAGGTGCAATGTGGACTCTGAAGGGCAGTTTTGACACATTACACATGTGTTTTGATCACCCATGTTTCTTCTTGCCAAGACCTCTCCCGTGAGGATCTTTTCCCGTATCATAAGATAAGAAAAAATTCTCACCTTAGGCAGTATCGCAAGCTTCCATATGTATGCATGCTCAAACTCTATTTTCCCTCCCGTTACAAGCATGTTGTAAACCGAATTGGCCGTGTACTCACCACTGGCTGTCCACTTCCACAGGATAGCATCCACCCCACTAGTTAAGTTTATGGATTGCTAAAATTGCGGCAATAGAGTGGTTATGATTGGAGCTGCATCTCTTAGTGATATTTTAGGTTGTGCGGGTCTCTCCGCCGGTTCTAGTCTTTTAAATAATGGTTGTCCGTGCCATGCATCGAACCAGAAGGAGATGGCTTCTCCCTTCCCCACCTTCCATTCAGTTGACCATGTAAAGGTCGGTAACAGCCTTAACAGCGCCCTCCAAAAAAAAGAGCCGGAAACCATCCAAAAGTTTGGACCCCTTTCATATAGCCTCGTCCATTTCAACACCGTTACCGTCGTTGCCCAAAGGCTTGTTGGACTTTTATATGCTCTCCACCACCATCGCAAAAGCAAAGCCACATTGTGTACCGCCAAGTCATGAATCCCCATTCCACCAACTTTTGTCGGTAAGCAAACCATTTGCCAATTTAAAAGTGAAATCGGCTGGCCTTCCCTTCCATTCCTTCCCCATAAAAACGCTCTTCTAATGACATCAATTCTCTCTATGACCCACCTTGGTAATTTGAAGCACATCATGTAATAAATGGGAATTACCGAGAGGACCGATTTGACCAATTGTAATCTACCACCTCTCGATATCAACTTGCCTTTCCATCCTTCCATTCTCTTTTCTAGCTTTTCAATGAGAGGTAGAAAATCTGCCCTATTCGGTCTGGAGACAATAAGGGGCATCCCTAGATAGTCAATCGGCAAATTCTGCTTATCAAACATGAGAATGAGTTTTGTTTCCCATATTGCTCTTCTATCAAGGTTGAAAGGCACAAAGCAACTTTTGCCGTAGTTAACCTTTAATCCCGAGATGTTTGCAAACACTCGTAGGATTAATTTGAAAGTAATGAGTGTGCGCACACTAGCATTTGCAATAACCGCCGTGTCATCTGCATATTGAAGAGCATATATCGGGTTTGAGCACCTAGTGGATAGTGGCTCTAGTAACAGTGGATTAGCCGATTGTATCAAGCGTTGGAACACATCACCAGCTATAATGAAGAGCATAGGTGATAGCGGGTCACCCTGCCTTAATCCCCGCTTATGAGCAAAATAAGCCGTATGTTCCCCATTTATGACTATGCGCGATTGGGATGTAGTCAGAATGTTTGTTATGCACCCAATATATTTTCCCGGAAAGCCCCTAGCCTTGAGCACCTTTATTAAAAAATTCCAGTCAACGGAATCAAAAGCCTTTTCGAAATCAATCTTTGCAAAAATCGCACGATTTCCCGAGCTAGAGACATGTTGTAAAATTTCCCGAGTTGCTAGGAAATTCTCTGTTATGTGTCTATCCCGAGTGAAAGCTGTCTGTTGCGATGAAATCAGATCCGGAAGCACCAACCTAAGCCTATTTGAAAGTACTTTGGTTATGAGCTTTGGGATTATGTTTATGATGCTTATAGGTCGGTAGTCACCGACACTTCTCGCATTAGGCTTTTTTGGGATCATGACTACGTTGGCTTTGTTGACTTCCGAGAGGTTTAGCTTGTCACTCCAGAATTCGTAGAAAATCTTTTCAACATACTCTTTGAGTACATGCCAAAACTCCTTGAAAAACTCATGCGGCAGCCCATCCGGCCCCGATGCCTTGTTATTAGCCAATTGCTTGATTGCATTTTGGATCTCCATACTTGTGAATGGCTGTTGCAAGTTGTGTAGGTCGAGCTGCTCCTACCTGTACAATGAACATGGGTCAAAGTCAAGAGATTGTACCTATGTGCCTAGTAGTGCCTTCATGTGTTTGTGGAACTCATGGCCGATCAGCATTGGATCCGTGAGTTGGACCCCTTGTACCTCAATATTCAGCACTGTATTCTTTCTTGCTCTAGCTGATGCATACGCATGAAAAAAACTAGTGTCTTGATCCCCATTTTTTAGCCAATTACATCACGAACGCTGATGCCACCGTATTTCTGTATTGTTCGACAGTTCATAAGCTCTTTCTCTGATTGTCTGCCTCAAACAAAACTCTCTTCGATCTAGCGGTCTTTTTTCCTCTCTTCTATCAAAAAATAGAATTGCCCCTTTGCAAACCTGGAGCTGATCATCCATCTCCAAGAAACGTTTTTGATGCCACAGCCTGAGCTCCCGATGCAAATGCTTTGTTTTGGACAGAAAAACCTGTAACGATTCGAACCATGTACCGTGCGCACTAGATTCCCAAACCTTGGTAGTGAGGCAGTGTGCATACTTGTACCGGAACCAAAACCTCTCCAACCGCATGGGTGGTTTGCGTGGCTGCGACGTCTTGCAGTGTAAAAGCAGAGGCACATGGTCGGACACAATTGTTTCTAGTGCAGTTAAGGTGATGGTCGGGTACATCAATGCCCAATGCGGTGACAGAAAATACCTATCCAGTTTAGAAAAGGTAGGTTGTGGTTGTTTATTGGACCATGTGTAGTCCCTGTTTTGTAACTAGACATCCAACAGTTGAAGTTCCCTTATGAGATCATTAAACTCGAACATGAGACCAAAACTTCGTGAACCACCTGAGCGATCTACCATCCATCTGACGAGGTTGAAGTCCCTGGCCATGATCCAAGGTAGGTCTATGATATCAGCTAACTGTCTCATCTCTAGCAAGAATTCTCTTTTTTCTTCGTTCCGGCACGGTCCGTATACCGTATTGCCACAAAATTCGACCCAGGATTGGGGTGTTTCAAAATCACCGTACATGTATGCTTTGTTGCAAAAGAGTTTACACAAGTGTATTCATGTTTCCACGCAATAAAGAACCCCCCAGCTGAATTTTTTGCATCCACCACAACACAACTTCTGTCAAAAAAATTAGGTAGAACATTCGAAGCATAAGCAAACTCAAATTTGTTCCATTTTGTCTGTTGAACACACACCACATCACATCTAGACCGGCAAATCACATTCCGGACTACATTGCATTTGCTGACATCCCCTAGCCCCCTCGTATTCCACGACATTATTTTTAATTTTTTAAGATACATAAAAAACTATTGGAAAACATCCAAAAAAACAACACAGGCTAGATCCGACCTTAAAGGTCAGCTGCCTCTGACTCCGATTCGGAGTCATCCCCTTCATCATCCTCAGAATCTTCAAAGTGAAGGTGTGAATTGGGGCGAGATACATTACTTTGTCCCTGTTCTTCATCATCTGATTTCGCTAGGTTAGGTTGTAGTGTTCTTTGGATATTATCATCGTCTAGGATTTTTACTACCTCTTCTGTGCTAATCCCACATCCAGCGGCCACATCCTTGCAATGTTGATATGCAACATGGACTCTATAGAATCCCTCAGGATTTTTAAACAGGCCCAAGTCCTTTTCCTTGACACCAACCGGGCCTCTTTTTGAAGAAGGCCCAACTCCACCCTTTGGCCCTGCACTATGGGATTTTCTCTTCTGCTGTCGTATTGATCTTCTAAGCTCTACCAAAGGCTGTGAAATCTAGATAGAGTCTTCTGCACGCAAAGTGACTGCATTAATTGCCTCCTGTTGAAGTGGTACGGAAGATTGCCCTAAACGGTTCTCTTGAGCAATGTGAGAGGTCTGTCCCCTGTCCTTTATACCCCTTCCTGGCAAAGTCTCCTCACATGGCCTGGAACAAAGCTGTATCTCACTCTGTCTCCCTTGAGATGGGTGTTGTCCTGGCGTGCGGTCTTGTGAGGTGGGTCGCTGCACATCTTCTTCCGTACCCACCTCATGGGTATCCATCATAGTTGTAGGGTCCGTATCTCTATCCCCTAGCATCCCAATTTTCTTAGGGCTGCGCAAGAGCTGTACCGACTCCTGTTCCTCGGTAAGGTGTTGTGGCATGTTCCCTCCGTGTGCTATCACCCCTGTTGCCTTTGGTGAAGCGACCGACATTTCACCTCAGGAGTGAACCATTGCACCAGCTGTACACTCGTGCTATAATTCCTGAGGCCGGTCATGTGTGGCTATGTTTCGTGTATCCCCCCGTGTTGCTAGCTCATCCTTCCCCTGCTGCCTCCCTGAGCTTTCTCCGGTGACCGCCTTGCCTCCTTGAATCACTTGCCTGAGCTGCTTGGGTAGTGAGCTTAGATCTCTATCTTCACAGATCTTCATTAGGACCCTTCTTGACATTGCTATCATGTCATCTTCCTCCTCTTCTGTATCCTCTTCATCACTGACCGTAATGAACCTCGCCTTCTCCTTTGGCTTAGGTGGTTTGCTGAATTTTACCGGCGGCTTCGGTATATCATCATCATTATATATTCTACCCTTACACCAGTTAACCGGTTTAACTTGTACTTCATGTTGAAAACCGGCCACCACCATGGACACTGTGTACGGAATATCTTCTAGTTTTTCAGTTGCCACAACTGCTGTCTAGGTTGAGATGTCAGTCGGGTTTGATTGAGCTATGGTCCCCAGATATACTCCAAACTTGCTAACCGCGTTGATGACCTCTTTTTCTCTATACAAGGTTGGTGGTATGTCAATAAACTCAACAATAACCTTGAATTCTGGTATGAGCACTAGTGGAAAAACAGGAATCGGGATCGGCCTATCTGAATCGGCTATAATAAATAACCGATCCTAATAAGTATCTGGATCCGTTTACTTAACAAAACCGATCTTAAAAACTTATCAGATCGGGTTGTAACGTTAACCGATCCTAATGTCATACCTATTAGGATCGGTTGTAAATAAAAACCGATCCTGATACTATCAGAATCGGTTTTAATACACAACCGATCCTAATAAGTCAGAAATTAGGATCGGTTGTTTATATAAAACCGATCCCAATAGTATCAGGATCGGTTCTATCTTACAACCGATCCTAATAGTTCAGAAATTAGGATCAGTTGCTTGTTAGAACCGATTCGGATACTATTGGGATCGGTTTTTACTATTAACCGATCCTAATACATGATTTACACTAGTAGATGTACATTTTTTCAGAAACTAGAAATAAATTTTTTTTTTTCATTCCATAGAAAAAACATATGAGTTATACACATTAAATGCAAAATTGGCCGATATCACATATTTAACTTGCTCTCTCTCTCTCTCCACACTCTGAATGGTTGGAATGGCGAAAAAATTCGATGTGGGTGCATGCCGTTACTGCTGCAATTGAAGTAGTACGTCCAGAGAATAACAGTGGAAAAAAAATTACTTGATTAATGGAAAGTACATGAGTTTGAAGCAAACTGAGCTCTCCAGGAAGTCGGTATGGATTGTGGCTATCTCATTTACTTCTCCAGTCTCGTTTTGAGGAGATGTAGGACTTAAAGTCTTTCCTCCCTTGGTTTTACTCTAAGACGGAGGATTCAAAGTCTTTCCTCCCTTGGTTTTACTCTAAGACGGAGGATTCAAAGTCTTTCCTCCCTTGGTTTTACTCTGAGAAGACGAAGGATTCAAAGTACTTATTTTCTCCGCTTGGCCATTTCGCCTTCGCCTTCCATGTCGTCCGAGAATAATTTCTCAATTGCAATCGTTCAGAGTGTGGAAAGAGAGAGAGAGAGAGCAAGTTTCATATGATTATTCTATGGAAATAAAAAAAAATTATATCTTTCTAGTTTCTTAAAAATATATCTACTACTTAATTCTCAAATGTTAAAAAAATTGCATAATTTATATTAGGATCAGTTGTTTCTGAAAACCGATCCAGATAGTATTAGGATCGGTTTCTTAGCTTAGAACCGATCCAGATAATTATCTGGATCGGTTCTATTAAACCGATTCAGATAATCTATATGGATTTTAGTTTAATTCATTTTAAAAAATCCTAAAAAACTATCTAGATCGGTTTATAAACTAGAAACCGATCCAGATAACTATCAGAATCGGTTCTGAGCTAGAAACCGATCCTGATAGTTATCTGGATCGGTTTATAGTTGCAGAACCGATTCAGATAGATTAGCAAAAATTTTGATTAAATTATCCTGTATGTGTATGCTGGTTTATAATTTATTTTAATAAATTATCTTAAAAATTATTTTAGTATAGTAGGTTATAGTATATTTGTATAAATTATCTTGTAAGTAATTTTAGTATATTATCTTCTAAATTATTTTCGTATATTATCTTAATATCTTGAGAATTACTTAGAACATGAAATAAACAAAAAATGAACCTTAAAATTTTTAACCAAAAACTAATGAAAATAATAATCTGGATCAGTTGTAGACGTAAACCGATCCTGATGGTATCAGTATCGGTTCTCATGATAAACCGATCCAGATTTGATCCAGATTTATATGCATTAAGATCGGTTTTTTTATTATGAACCGATCCAGAAACTATCAGGATCGGTTTTTAACATAGAACCGATCCTAATAGTGCATATAAGTTTAAAGTCCGATTCTTGACAGAAACTTTCTTTCTTCCTCAGTCCTCGCCTCCATTAATTATCATAGCAGCCAGCTGCGCGCTATCTCGCCATGCATTAATTCAGCTATCTAGCTCAGCTCCCTTTTCTGATCAGGTACATTAGTTAATTGGTCATCTCTTTTATCAAGTTTGCTTTTAATGGAGCTTATTGGATCCGATTTGGCTCAAAACCCTAAATCCCTAATGCTTTTAATGGAGCTTATTGCTTTTAGTGACTATGATCCCGGCTCAAAATCTAAATATAGGCCTTGATTCAGCTCTCTTATTGATTACACACGCTTTTAAATTTGAATACCTCTCCTAATATCAAGTTTTTCTTTATATGTGGAGATTGACATATATATGCTATATATATATATATGTTAAATATATGATGAATATGCATATATTATATGCATATGTGCTATATATGAGCTATATATATTATATATGAGCTAATTTATGCTATAAATGAGCTATTATTGAGTTTCTTTTTTATTTCAAGTTTTAGAATAGCATGATATATATATACATCTCTTAATTAGGTTCCGATCGATGGTTTAATTTGTAGATTGGCTATTATTGAGAGATTTGGTGCATCGATCTTCATCTCACTCGATCCGACATCCAAAAAAAAGTTGTAAGTACAACCTAAAACTCATGTTTAATTAGTTTTGTGCATGAATGTGTTTTTTTTATAAGAGTATAGATAGCTAGAGTACGTAAATGTGTATTTGTATTATGTATGTGCCTAGAGTATTGTTTTATGAGCCACAACCGCATGGTTAATGCCTTTAGGTCATGATACCCGTTCAAAATTAATCCAGTAGGGATTAATTTTGAATAGTCCCCGATTTGGGACTGCTCTTTGAATACTTTGTCTCAATTAGGAGGTGACCACGTGTTAGTCGTGTTTTAGTATCTAAGAAAATTTCGGCAGCATTTCCTTATTAGTTCCCTGACTATTCGGGGAACTAATAAGGAAATGCTGCCGAAATTTTCTTAGATACTAGAACACGACTAACACGTGGTCACTACTGAGACAAAGTATTCAAAGAGTGGGATAGGATGGTAACCGGCCCAATGTAAGCCATATTGTGAACGGAATTTAGTACACCAACCTGGTTCTTAATTAATTGTGTTTTATTATAATTGCAGATGGACCGCAGTTGGATGTACGAAGCATCACGTCTGTCGGATGAATATACGACAGGTGTCGAGGAATTTATCAGAGTTGCTATGGAAGATATGGCGAATAAGGGGAGTGCACTGATGTCGTGTCCCTGTCGTGATTGTAACAATGGTCACAAATTTTCCAACCCGAACCAAGTGAGAAACCATTTAATCCGTCGTGGATTCAAGCAAGGGTATCAGTGTTGGATATGGCACGGTGAGAGTTTGCCAACCGACATAGGTACTGGTTCTGAGCATCAGGAACACCATATCGGTGGAGATGACGGGAATGATCTACGGGGATTGGAAACCCACGTAGGCACTCGTACTGAGCATCAGGAATACCATACCGAAGAAAATGATGATACGGTGGTAGATAAATGTGATAATTTTGATCAAATGTTACGTGATTTAGAAGAGGATTTTGATAATGATAAGCAGTACTGTTTATTTGAGAATTTGTACGAAGATTCTAATAAGGAACTGTATCCTGGTTGTTCTAAATTTTCAAAACTGAAAGGTGTATTAAAATTGTATAACCTTAAAGCATCTAACGGTTGGAGTGATAGAAGTTTTACTGAGTTATTACAGACTTTGAAAGAAATGCTTCCGGATGGAAACGAGATACCACCTAATGTTTATGAAGCGAAGAAAATATTATGTCCAGTGGACTTGGAAGTTCAAAGAATACACGTGTGTCCAAATGATTGTATATTATATCGAAATGAGTATAAAGATTTTCACGAGTGTCCAAAATGTGGTGCCTCACGTTACAAACCAAAGCAGTTAACCGGCGATAAAAGTGATGATTGTAAACCGAATAAGGGACCTCCGGCAAAAGCATTGTGGTACCTCCCCGTGAAACCGAGATTGAAACGCTTATTCTCAAATGCTAAAGATGCGAAACTAGTGCGTTGGCATGCCGATAACCGAAAAAAAGACGGAAAATTACGGCACCCCGCTGATTCTCCTCAGTGGAGGAATATTGATAGAGAGTTTCCCGAATTCGGACGTGACCCGAGAAATCTAAAGCTTGGGCTGAGTGCAGATGGAATAAATCCGCACAGTAGCATGAGCAGTAAGCATAGCAGTTGGCCGGTTCTGTTGTGCATTTATAATCTTCCGCCTTGGTTATGTATGAAACGCAAATACATCATGTTAACCTTGCTCATATCAGGACCCAAACAGCCCGGGAACGACATAGATGTGTATCTAGCGCCATTGATCGAGGATTTAAAAGAATTATGGCAACCCGGAGTGCAGATATTTGATGCATATAGGAAGGAGAAATTCACTTTACGGGCCATGATTTTCTGCACCATTAATGATTTTCCGGCTTATGGAAATTTGTCGGGTTACAGTGTCAAAGGAGAGAAAGCGTGCCCCGTTTGCCTGGACGATACAGTCGATCTGTGGCTACCTAATTCCTCTAAAAATGTGTACATGGGTCATCGTAGATTTCTTCCTGCCAACCACGCACACCGAAAGAGAAAGATAGAATTCAATGGAAAGACCGAGAATAACAGGGTAAAGTATCCGTTGACCGGTAAAGCTGTTTATTCGCAAGTGAAGGATATCAAAGTTCAATTTGGAAAATTTAAAAAAAAGGTGGTGAGAAAGAAAGGGGCACCGAAAATTATTTGGAAGAAGAGGTCAATATTCTGGGATCTACCGTACTGGGAGCACTTAGATGTTCGACACTGTCTCGATGTGATGCATGTGGTTAAAAATGTGTGTGACAGCATGGTTGGAACATTATTGAATATTCCGGGTAAGACTAAGGACGGTATCAATGCTCGGAAAGACATGCAATTCTTGAACATACGGCCGGATCTACAACCAGCAGAGAAGGAAAGGACAAAAGGGAAATTTTGTACATATCTAAAACCCGCAATGCATACGCTGTCGAAAGAAGAGAAAAAAAGCTTATGTGGATGCCTTCATGGTGTCAAGGTTCCATCCGGGTATTCGTCAAATATTAAAAACCTAGTTTCACTGGAAGATTTAAAATTGACAGGAATGAAGTCTCACGACTGTCATGTTTTAATGACACAGCTTCTTCCCGTTGCAATTCGGGGCATATTGCCACCTCCTGTTAGGCAGACCATCACGAAGCTTTGTTTTTTCTTTAACGCTATTTGTTGCAAAGTAACTGATCCTGACACGTTAGATGCTCTGCAGAAGGAGGTTGTCGTCACTCTTTGTCATCTTGAAATGTATTTTCCACCTTCTTTTTTTGATATTATGGTTCATTTGACCGTTCACCTGGTTAGAGAAATTAAGATGTGTGGACCTGTTTTCTTGCGGTACATGTATCCGTTCGAGAGATACATGGGATTGTTAAAGGGATATGTCAGGAACCGATATCGTCCTGAGGGCAGCATTGTAAGATGTTATGCTGCCGAAGAGGTTATTGAGTTCTGTACTAATTATTTGGATGATGTCAAAGCTATCGGCATCCCTAAATCTCGGCACGAGGGTAGACTTCACGGGGTAGGCACAATCGGTGCGAAATTATTCATGCCCGATAATAAAACCATGTCACTAGCACATTTCCATGTTTTGCAACACCTCACTGACGTTCATCCTTTCTGGGACGAGCATATGACTCTCTTGCGGCGACAGAATCCTAAGAAATCCGACAAGTGGTTGATCGGCGAACACAATAGCAAGTTTCTAGAATGGTTTACACGTAGAGTCATGCAAGCTCCGAAAACAGAAAACATTAAAGAAATTATCAAATTATTGGCTCTTGGTCCAGTCCATGTCGTGAGGACCTTCCAAGGATATGACATCAACGGGTACACATTTTACACAAGAAATCAAGATTCAAAGAGTACCGTTCAAAACAGCGGAGTGACGTTAGTAGCCGTTTCGAGTGATTTTTCAGATCCTAAAGGTGCCGGACCATCGCATGCATCGATGTCATATTACGGGTTTGTTGAAGAAATTTGGGAGCTAGATTATAGAAAATTTAACATCCCGTTATTTATGTGTAAATGGGTCGATAACCGTAGGGGGGTTAAAGTCGACGACGATGGTTTTATTTTAGTGGATTTCAGTAAGGCTGGATACAAGGATGATCCATTTATACTTGCAAGACAAGCCACGCAAGTGTTCTACGTAACGGATCCGGCTGATCGTTCAAGACATGTTGTCCTCTCAGGAAAAAGACGTATCATCGGGATTGATAATGTAGAAGACGAAGAAGCGTACGATCATTTTGATGAGATACCACCGTTTTCCACTGGCATGGCATCTTTACCAACCGGTGAAGATAATGAAACAAGTCACGTGCGCAACGATCATAATGAAGGAGAATGGGTTGAAGAAGTTCCCATTGATCGACAACGATCAAAATGAAACAATTCATACCTAATTTTTATTGGTATGTTATACAAATAAAATTTTAATTGGTTTCAAAATATAAAATAAATTTAATATTCATCAATACCGATGACTTACGGATTTTATTTTTTTCCTTCAGGGATGCATTGAAACACTGGACAACGGGAAGCATGCAAGATATAATTCTTCAATATTTATGACTTTTGTAATTCATGTTAATATATAGCTCTTTTTTTTCATGTTATTTGTAATTTATTATGAGTTCTTGTTTAGTAGCTTTTTTTTTCATGTTATATGTAATTTCTAAGCTTTTTTTTTTTAATTTTAAGGTTCATTTTTAGTTTATTTCATGTTATAAGTAATTTATTAGCTTAGTTTTTAAAATTTTAAGGTTCATTTTTGGTTTATTTCGTGTTCTAAGTAATTCTCAAGTTATTAAGATAATATACAAAAATAATGTAGAAGATAATATACTAATATAACTTACAAGATAATTTATAAAAATATACTATAAGCTACTATACTAAAATGAATTTTAAGATAATTTATTAAAATAATTATAAACCAGCATACACATACAGGAAAATTTATGCAAAATTTTTGGTAATTTATCTGGATCGGTTTGTAAGCTAAGAAGCGATCCAGATAACTATCAGGATCGGTTCCATAGATTATAAACCGATTCTGATAGTTATCTGGATCGGTTCATAGATTACAAACCGATCCAGATAGTGTATATGTAATTTAGTTTAATTTATTTAAAAAAACTATAAAAAACTATCTGGATCGGTTTGATCACTAGAACCGATTCAGTTTTTGTATATGTATTTTAGTTTAACTCATTTTAAAAAAAAATTTAGAAACAATCTGAATCGGTTCTCAAAAAGAAACCGATTCAGATAACTATCAGAATCGGTTTTAATCTAAGAAACCGATTCTCATAGTTATCTGGATCGGTTTCTAGTTAAGAAACCGATCCAGATAAATTAGAAAAAATTCTGAATAAATTTATCCTGTAGGTGTGTGATGTTTTATAATTTATTTTCATAAATTATCTTAAAAAATATTTTAGCATAGTAGGTTATAGTATATTTGTATAAATTATCTTGTAAGTTATTTTAGTACATTAGCTTCTAAATTATTTTTGTATATAAGGTGGCAATAAATTGAGAATTACTTACAACATGAAATAAACCAAAAATGAACATTAAAATTTTAAAAAAGAAGCTAATAAATTAAGATAATATACAAAATTAATTTTTGGTTTAAAATGATGTTCAAAAATTCATTTTTGGTGTATTTCATGTTGTAAGTAATTCTCAAGTTATTAAGATAAGAGATGGGCTATATGTTGTGCTTTGCAAAGTAAAGCCATCGTTTTACATCGGCTTACTTTTTGGATTTTGAAAGTCCAAAACGTAGATCCGACCGTTCAAGTTGATCTACATATTGAAATGTGCTTGCAGACCAAATTTTACATTTTTTGGAATTTTTTTACTATTTATTAAGCCACATTGAAAATTGCTGATCACATGGTCCAGAAAAAACAGTGCAACAAAATTCTGGACCATGTGATCAGCAATTTTCAATGTGGCTTAATAAATAGTAGAAAAATTCCAAAAAATGTAAAATTTGGTCTGCAAGCACATTTCAATATGTAGATCAACTTGAACGGTCGGATCTACGTTTTGGACTTTCAAAATCCAAAAAGTAAGCCGATGTAAAACGATGGCTTTACTTTGCAAAGCACAACATATAGCCCATCTCTTATCTTAATAACTTGAGAATTACTTACAACATGAAATACACCAAAAATGAATTTTTGAACATCATTTTAAACCAAAAATTAATTTTGTATATTATCTTAATTTATTAGCTTCTTTTTTAAAATTTTAATGTTCATTTTTGGTTTATTTCATGTTGTAAGTAATTCTCAATTTATTGCCACCTTATATACAAAAATAATTTAGAAGCTAATGTACTAAAATAACTTACAAGATAATTTATACAAATATACTATAAGCTACTATGCTAAAATATTTTTTAAGATAATTTATGAAAATAAATTATAAAACATCACACACCTACAGGATAAATTTATTCAGAATTTTTTCTAATTTATCTGGATCGGTTTCTTAACTAGAAACCGATCCAGATAACTATCAGAATCGGTTTTTTAGATTTAAACCGATTTTGATAGTTATCTGAATCGGTTTCTTGTTGAGAAACCGATTTAGATTGTTTCTAAATTTTTTTGGTTTAATTCATTTTAAATTTTTTTTAAAAACTATCTGAATCGGTTACTTAACTATAAACCGATTCAGATAAATGTCAGAATCGGTTCTGGAAGTATAACCGATCCAGCTACCTATCTGAATCGGTTCCTTTACTAGAAACCGATTCTGATAATTCTCTGGATCGGTTATTTGTTTAGAAACCGATTCTGATTGTGTATATGTATTTGAGGTTATTTCATTTTAAAAAAAAATTAAAAAACTATCTGAATCGGTTTCTTTACTAGAAACCGATCCAGAAAAGTACCAGAATCGGTTTAATGCTAAGGAACCGATTCTGATAACTATCAGAATCGGTTTCTAGTTAAGGAACCGATTCAGATAGTTTATTTTTAAGATGCCGCCCGAGAACTTAGCTAAATTTTGAATCCCTTATTTCTCTCTTTCTCTCTTTCTCTGTTTCACTCTAGGCCTCCCTCTCCTCTTCCAAAAACCCTCTCCTCTTCCGAAAAGTAGAGAAGGAGATCGCCCTCTCCTCTGTCTAGCCACTCTAGCCGTTGAGCAACCGCGCCGACGCCCTCTCCTCTGGCTAGCCACTCTAGCCGTTGAGCAACCGCGCCGACGCCCTCTCCTCTAGCCGCTGCCCTCTCCTCCGTCGCCGCCCTAGCCGTCGAGCCGCCCTCTCTCTGATCAGACCTAGCCGCCGCCCTCTCTGATCTAACGAGGTAATTAACTCTCTTGCTCTTCTTGTTTCGATTGTTGCCATTTACTTGTGTCTTTGCCGGCCGGGTTGTTGATTTTCCCGGAAGGCATTAGTTGATTCACTTGCTTGTTAAAAAAATAGACTTCTTCTATCGGTAATTTGAGAAAAATGCAGTAATTTGTGAATTGCATGAATTGCTTGTCAATTTCTGAATATATTGGTTGCCAATTTCTGAATTGCATGAATTGCATGAATTGCATAACCTATATTTCTGAATTAGTGCATATATTGCACTAATTAGTGCATATATTAGTGCATATATTGCTTGTTAAAAAAATGAATATATTGCACTAATTAGTGCATATATTTCTGAATTGCACTAATTAGTGCATATAGTGCATATAGTGCATATATTGCATATATTGCACTAATAATTAGTGCATATATTTCTGAATTGCACTAATCAGTGCATATAGTGCATATATTGCATATATTGACTAATTAGTGCATATATTGCTTCTATTAATGTAGTGCAACTATTGCTTGTTAAAAAAAATGAATATATTAGTGCATATAGTGCATATATTGCACTAATTAATTAGTGCATTTATTTCTGAATTGCATGAATTGCATAACATATATTGCTTGTTAAAAAAAAGTGCAGATATGGAAGGTGATGGTGAGCCAGCCCCGGTTAAGAAACGAGGAAGAGGGCGTAACCAAATTAAGGACAAGTTTAATGAGAAAGGCAAAAAGCTTGAAATTGACAAATTTTTCCGGCCGATTATTACTCGAGAGACAACTTGTTTTTCGACGGAATTTGGGATATTGGTACGAAAGAATGTTCCTATAAGGTACCAAAGATGGAAAGATGTTCCAGAAGAGTTCAAACTCAAAATATGGGAAACACTTAAGGTAAATAAAAGGTGTACTAATTAATTTCAAAAGCTTTCGTTTGATATTAACTAACTCTACATTGTTTTTTCTATTTGTTTGGCAGCTGGACTGGGGTATAAGGGACGAGGAAGAGGTGAAGAAATATTACTATCAGAGAATGGCAGAGCGTCACCGGAAGTGGCGAACCGATATGACTAAACTGTGGCGCGAGGGTGGGACGCCAGATTTTGCCAAAGAACATATTGAAGAAAATGACTGGGAAGTATTTGTCGCATACCGAGAGACGGAGGAATTTGGTGTATGTTTATTTATACCGACCACCTACCTTATCTCTAATTTAAGAATTCAATTTTTTTTATAATTAAAGCCAATTGTTTCTTTTTCAAATTGCAGATTGCCAGCCGGATTGGGAAGGATAATCAGGCCCAAAACAAGTACCCGCATTTCTTAGGATCCAGAGGTTATAACGGGGAGGGTTTCCAGAATAGGCTTAGAGATGCTATGCAGGCGATTGCAAACGAGAAAGCATCTAGTGATCCGTCTTCCCAGGGTTCTTGTAGTACTGCATTGACACAAGACGATGTTATTGAGATGTCGGTTGAGCATAGGCACGTCTGCTGGAAACTAGGAAGACAGAAACTCAACGACGAGACCAAGGAACGCTATTATCCAGATACTTATGCACCGGTCATCAACAGAATTGTGAGGATTTATATATTGCCATTAATTTAATTTCAACTTTAATTTATTATGTTATAATAACATGCATGTTGTCATTTCAGGAAGAACAAGAAGCGGCTTTCAAACAAGGATTGTTGGCCGTCGCACGATATGACGATGTTCTGGGAAAATCTCTGCCAAATCCAGAACATCCTGGGAGGGTGAGAGGAGTGGGAGGCCTGGTTCCAATGACGAAAACATACGGGAGGTGCTCAACGAGGAAGACACGCACTCCCTCGAGGTCTGAAGAAGATTTTGACGCGAGAGTGGATCAAAGAGTGGAGGAGAGAGTAAGAGGACTAGAGGACAGATTACGACAAGAAATGAGACAAGAGATGAAATCTGAAATGGCAATTTTGCTTCGGCAGGCAATGGGCCAACCAGAACCGGTGTTTAGCCCAACAATCGTTCAGAGCAGCTGCCAGTCAGTCAAACCTTTGGAAGATCTTTCCGGGTTTACTGAGGTAATGCAAATTCAAATTTATTTTACATTACATGTCTTAGTTTCATACATATTATTTTATTCGAGTACAAACGTTTATTTGTACAGGAGAGGGAACT
Organism: Carex kokanica; assembly: GCA_025461125.1. Taxonomy (NCBI): domain Eukaryota; kingdom Viridiplantae; phylum Streptophyta; class Magnoliopsida; order Poales; family Cyperaceae; genus Carex; species Carex kokanica. Next base: position 421,151 of record JAJGRX010000090.1, on the reverse strand, counting down.
GAGCTGTAGACTCCAGGCGGATGTAGGTGGAAATATTCTTTCTGTGGCCAGAGGGACAATTCACCTTCCAGTCGTAGAAGGTGCAACAATTCACGGTGTGCCTATACCGCCCGACTATGCAAGAGTAACGGTGGATGCTATTGAGGATGCGGATTTCTTAGAACTCCCCTTACCTCTACCAAATGGCGAGCACGCAGATCTTGCATCGGTCCTCGCTAGTTTCACTGCATGGCCGATGTCCATGATATTGACATGTCCAGTTGAGGTATATTGTTATTACAACTTCTTATACTTCTTAATTTGTATCTATATGATAGAGTTGTAGTTGATCCTTGATTTTATTTCAATTTATTGTGGAATTTGCAGGAACCAGGCAATGAGTTACAAGCTCCTGGAGGTGGGAAAGCAACGAGTCACATCAAGGCGTTTGATCCTATCAATTTTGACAAGCTGGGACGAACATTCAAGCAGCTGCGTGATCGGTTTTCGGAGCTAGATGGCAGTCCATTCGAAATCGATCCGCCACTTGATCTTTTCTGTTCGACAAGCTCCATACACGTTTATGCAGATGATTATGCGACCTTGCTTACACCAAAGGAGTGGCTCAGTGTACCAGTTATTCAGATCTGGATGCTGTGAGTTAATATTCGTAATAATTGCAGAATCTAGTCCTTTCAATTTAATTTTAATCACCTGTATACCTTTTTTTTGCAGGCATTTGCACAAATTCATAAAGGAGGAATTTCCCGATGAGCAGATTGGTTTCATGGACCCCGGTCGAACAAATGCCATGATGTTGAATGAAAATCGAGGTCGTGTACTTCAATACATAGGGACAGTGCTCAAGGAAAATCGGGACAAGCGATTGATATTCATACCTTACCATCAAGTGTTAGTGTTATATATATATTCTAATTTTATTATATTTCTTTCAATTCATACAAATTGTAGAATATGACATGCTACAAACCTAACATGCAGAGATCATTGGATATTGACCGTGCTTATGCCAAGAGAAAGTGCTTTGTACGTGTACGATTCCAATAAGAAGTTTAAATTAATGCTAATGATCACTGCTGCGATCGAGGAGTAAGTGCCTTCCTAATTTTTTTATTATTTTGTCATTTTAAATTTCACTCATAAGTACTGATTGTTCAATGTGTTCATATTTCAACAGTGTCTTCATCAAGGAAATGGGTACTCCTTTAACGGTTCATAAAGATTGCAAGGTAATACTTTCTATTGAGATATGATTATAGGGACTTAGATGCAAAAAGTTGTGAATATCTAGACATATAAGCCATTTGTAGGCTTATTAAGTTATTAACCTACATTTCAATTTTCTCAAACTTGTTATATAGTGCCCGCAACAACCGGCCGGTTGGGAATGTGCATATTATGTCATGTTGCTTATGCAAGACATAATAAAAGAACACCTCAATGATTTTCCGAACTTAACGGTATGTATGCATTTAAATATTATCCAAAAGTAATTAAGCATTGTTGCTTCACTTATAATGAAATAGACAATTAATTGTGCATGCTCTTCTATCTTTAAAAAAATGCAGGATATTCCTCCTAGACATACTATACAACGCGTGAGCGAATTTCGGAAAATGTGGGTTCAAATGTTCCTAGATGAGATAAAGCCGAGAAGAATTTAGGATGGATGTGTAAGCTTAATTTGCATGAACATGAATTTTTTGTAACAATTTTTATTTTTTGTGTGATATTTAATTTAGTATGTTGTAGTTGATAATTTAGGATGTGATTTAATTTAGTATATTGTATTTGATAATTTAGGATGTGATTTAATTTAGTATGTTGTATGCAAAAAAACAATATTTTGGCATTTGCGGCCAGCATATATGGAAGCTGGCCAATTAATTAAAAAAGTTTTTTTTTCATTTAATAAAACAACAGGATCGGTTTCTAGTTAAAAACCGATCTAGATACCTATTTTTATTTATAAAAAAAATTACAAATAACTATCAGAATCGGTTCTAAAGAGAAGAACCGAGCCTGCTATGTATCTGGATCGGTTATAGATTTTAAACCGATCCTGATTTATGGATATTAAAAAAAAAAAAAGTTTTAGAATCGGTTCTTAGATTCGGAACCGATTCTGATTGTTTGATATAAAAAATTCAGTAAAAAAGTATTAGAATCGGTTTAAACAACAACCGATTCAGATAGTTATCAGAATCGGTTCTTAAATTGAGAACCGATTCTGATTGTTTTATATAAAAAATGAGTTTAAAAACTATTAGAATCGGTTCCAACTAAAAACCGATTCAGATAGTTATCAGAATCGGTTCTTAGATTGAGAACCGATTCTGATTGTTTGATATAAAAAATGAGTAAAAAAACTATTAGAATCGGTTCTAATTATCAGCCGATTCAGATAGTTATCAGAATCGGTTCTTAGATTGACAACCGATTTAGAATAATGTTTATTAGAATCGGATAAATTTAAGAACCGATTCTAATAGTTTCTAGTTTAGATCGGTTATTTAGACAACCGATTCTAATAGTCACTAATCTGGATCGGTTATTTAACCGATTCAGATTATTATCGTATCAGTAACGCCTGGGTCAGGATCGGTAGTAATCCGATACTGATATGCGTATATAACCGATTCTGATACCTTATTTTCCACTAGTGGAGTCTTGTTGTATTGTCCCACTGATTCCACTTTTGAAACGATACTCCTTCATCCCAAACTTCAATGGGATGGCCTGAATCAGCGTCTCTGGTGCTAGTCCCTCCGGTATGATTACCAGAAACCTTCCCCTGGTCCAAGAAGCGATGGTTACTTCACGTTCAGGGATGAGGTTGGACTTCGCAATCCATTCTGCTACTTTGTCTACCGATAGTGGAAAAATCTGGGGTATGACACTCGTATCAACCAGCACTGCTTGTTGCAGCCGTTTAACCTCATGGTGGTATTCTGCATCACAATCCACGTAACACTTAACACAGGCCGGTCTATCCACCGGCAGCGGCGGAGGGTTAAGTGGTCTCTGGCCAGTGAGCAACTCGCTAAAGCCTGGATCTTTCATATCAATCGAGTCTGGGTGAATGCGTGTACCAGCCGGCATTGGTGCTTTCTTTGTGTCACCAGCCTTATAAGAATTCCCCATATGGCCAGTTTTCCAGCATCGACCACATTTTGGTGGGTTACGACACATCGCGATAGCATGTCCCATTCGACAACATCTGAAACATCGTCCTTTCCACTCTTCAAACTTTGGGGATGGCGGGAAACGCAGTGGGGTGGGGCTGTGCGGGGAGAGGTAGTAGGTAGGGGACTTTGCTGAGGTGGGTGGTGAAATGACTGGGGAAGTGATGGTGGCCGCAGCATTGGGCGCTGGGCTCGGGGTGAGGTGATTTGCCACTACTTGGGCATATGTCGGTCTAGTGAGGAAAGGTATAAAGATTTTGGATCTTGGTAGGTAAACTTTCGGTGAGAGCATGCCTCCTGGCCTCCACTGATCATGGTACTTCTTCTTTCTCCTGACCACCTGCCACTCCGGTTTGCTGCCACTCTGGTTTTTTTTAATTATAGAATAATTTAAAATTAAAAAATTATAGATGTTAGTTTAATCTTACGCATTCTTAGGACTGGTTGGAAGTACAAGAACTAAGTTCATTTTTAAAGGGCAAAAATTTGAACATAAGTGATATATTAATGTGTAAACATAAAAAATACGACTGATGGTTTTTAGAATTAAAAAATTACATTATATAATTTAGAACACAACATGCTAAACTGTTGTAATGGTTTTTAGAATTAAAAAAGTAACATTATATAATTTAGAAAACATCTAAAATACAATTGGAAAATGTAAATCAAGCGATAGTATATATCACATCATTTTCATAGTAAAATGTGCTTGGAGACCCAATTTTATAGTTTTTGATTTTTTTACTATAATAGGTACACAATCATTGTTTTAGATGGTCCACAATTATTTGATAACAATAATTTTGTGCCTATCCTAAAAAAAATAGTAAACAAATTTCAAAAAAATATAAAATTTGGTCTAAGCACATTTTAATATGAAGATCATGTTGAGCGGTTCGAATCGACTGTTCGGACTTTGAAAACGAATATAAGGATGTGGAGCATGTTGAGAATGGACACGGAAGCGCTCAAGGAGTAATTTTATCGAACACCTTGCGAGCATACACCAATACTGGACCAAATAGAGAAATATGCAAGTCAAACAAGAAGCCAACACAAACAAGCAATCAATCACAGAAAATAAAAGAGGGACACACGATTTTACGTGGAAACCCTTTCGGAAAAAAACCACTGGAGCACACGGCGCAACTTCACTAAATCAATGGAGTCTTTACAAATACAAGGAGATAATCAAGCCATTAACACTCACTCTAACACTCTCTTACCATTGCATACACTAATATATGAGATTTGCAAGTGTATAGGTGGATTGAATCAAGAGAGCAAAAAACCCTAGAATGAGCATAGAGAAGAAGAAAAAGGAACGGCTTTAGTTGGTCTCACTTATCCCACTATCTCTCTCTCTATATTTTCCCATTCGGAAAACATTCCCATCTAAAGGAAAATTAATTGGCTTATTGGACCGAAGCCCATTTGAGTATTTATTTGGCTTCAATATCAACAATCTCCCACTTGAAGACAATGCTCCTACTTGATCTCACAAGTACCGCACCGTGCTCCAACATTCGAGTTACTCAACCAACTCGGAACGTCTCCGACAAAACATTACCTTATCCGGAGCCACCACCTTCGTGAACATATTTGCAATATTTTCCTTCGTGTGAACCTTCTCCACGATCAATTGCAAACGATCAAGCACATCACGAATAAAGTGGTATCGCACATCTATGTGCTTAGTTCTTGAGTGATACGCCGCATTCTTCGCAAGGTGTATGGCACCTTGATTATCACAATACACCACATACTCATTTTTCTTCAATCCAAATTGTCCAAGCAAACCCCTCAACCAAATCATCTCTTTGGCCGCTTCGGTCAATGCAACGTATTCTGCCTCGGTGGAAGACAAGGCAACAATGTCTTGTAAATGAGACATCCAACTAACGACTCCACCATCGATAGTAAAAACATAACCCGTTGTAGATTTCCTTGTCTCTTTACAACTCGCATGATTGGCGTCAACATACTCTTCAATTGCTAAACGAAATCGTCCAAAACAAAGTTGCAAGCTTCGAGTGCCTTTCAAGTATCGAAGTATCCACTTTACCGCTTGCCAATGTTCCCATCTCGGATTAGACATATACCGAGAGATGACTTCCACTGCTTGTGCAATGTTGGGCCGTGTGCACACCATAGCATACATCAAGCTACCAATGGTCGATAGATACGGGACATTTTTCATTCTCAACCCTCTCTTCTTCATTCTTTGGAGAATTCTCTTTAGACAATTTAAAATGTTCGGCTAGAGGTGTAGTCACCGGTTTACATCCAGTCATGTCAAATCTTTCAAAGACTTTATCAACATATTCCATTTGACTTAACCAAAGTTTCCCTTTCTCCCGATCCCTTTGAATCCGCATGTCCAATATTTTCCTTGCTTCACCAAGATCTTTAGTAGCAAATCTGTTGGACATGTCAAGCTTAAGAGATTTGATCTCATCATGATCATTGCTTGTTATCAACATGTCATCAACATAAAGCAATAACAAGGTAAAAGTTTCATTCGCTTTACCTTTCATGTAAACACAATGATCAAAGTCACTTCTTTTATAACCCTCTTCTTGCATAAAGGTATCAAACTTCTTGTACCATTGTCGAGAGGCTTGCTTCAAACCATACAATCCCTTTTCAATCTACACACAAGATTAGGATTTGATTTATCAACAAAACTCTCCGGTTGTGACATGTAAATCTCCTCATCCAAGTCACCATGCAATAAAGCAGTTTTAATATCAAGTTGCACAAGCTCCAAATCCAAATTAGCCACCAAAGATAAAACAACTCTTATTGAACTATGCTTCACAACAGGAGAAAAATTTCATTAAAGTCAATACCATATTTTTGTTCATAGCCCTTCACTACCAACCTAGCCTTATGCCGCTTTGAACTATCGGCTTCATTTTTCAACACAAATAACCACATATTTTTCAATGCTTTCTTTCCTTTGGAAGTTCCACCAACTCCCAAGTTTCATTTAGATGCAACGAATCATCCTCTATTGCTCCTAGCCACTCGGCCTTATCCGGGCAATCAATAACCTCATGAAATGACTCGGGTTCACCCGCATCTGTAAACAAAGCATAATATAAAGAAGGGGAGTACCTTTGTGTAGGTCGAGAAACTCGATTTGATCTTCTCAACCCTTGTACCGGGGTATTAGTGTGCTCATTTTCGCTTACGCCTTCATCCTCATGCGCCTCCACCGACTCACTCATTCTCATGGTTATCACCATTTTCTTGAGGACGTGTCACCATTCTAGATTCACCACTTTCAATAACATGCTCCTCCTCATGTTGATCTTTATTTTGCTCATTCTCATGATTTTCCATGAATATCATATTTTCACGAATTATGACATCTCGGCTTCTAATTATCTTATTCTCAATAGGATCCCAAACCCTATAACCCAAATCATCACCGCCATAACCAACAAATACACACCTCCGTAACTTGACATCAAGCTTATTCCTCTTCACATTAGGAATTTTCACATAAGCTTCACAATCAAAAATTCGTAAGGGTTCATAAGAAAACTTGTTACCACTCCACAAAATTTCCGGTATGCCACCGTCTAACGCCACGCTTGGTGATCAGTTGATTAGATAAACCGCGGTGTTGGCCGCCTCGGCCCAAAATGACTTTGGAAGACCCAAGTGAGACAACATACTTCTATGTTAGTTTGTAATAATCTAGAAGTCAATAATACGATAAATTTGTTATATAAAGCTTTGTTCATGAATTGAATGTTTAATCATTTTGTGTTTAATCATTTTGTTACCTTGAGTATTATTGAATTTATGAATCATTTAGAGTTCATGACTGAAATTGTGAAACTTCATAATATAGATGATAACACTCTTAAAAGTCTCTAACCAAGGTAATTAACAGGAACACTAATTACCGTGATAAGGTTAGTGTGTGGATTAAATGATGGTTAAGTGTTACAAACCATAGACAAAGAGTTGTCATTTTAATCACACAGATACATGTTAGAGAATATGATATTTGACTGACCCCAAATGAAAAATTAAATGAAATTGTGTTTGTGTCATTAATGTTTTCATTTTAGTGTTAAGTTCTAAAGTATGAGATATTCATTTTTCCTACATCAGAGATGTATATGTGTGATTGCTATCTAACGCTATCCGTAAAAAGTAGCTATAAGGGTAGTTCTTTGGTATACATAGCTTATGCGGAGAAAAAGATGGTTTATCAAAATTACTATTGTCCCTCGTATCTCAATACGAGCTATAGCATCACTGGGCCCCTTGATAGAATATGATTATCTGGATCCAGTATGATTACAAGAGTAAAACATATTTGATAATCTATTCAGGATCAAGAAAAGATTAAGTATGCAAGGATGACACACACCTACCTTGAAACTAATATGATAGCTATGAGACAAAAGAATTAACACGAAGTAAATCGTTTACTGGATCGTGATATTGTACGGTACAGCATCATCTGTGTAATTGGTGTCATAATGTACTTGCCAGGTGCCACCTATGATATATAGAGGTTAAAACAATTTTAATTCTATTTGCCAACATAACACAGATCCTATTGGGTCACACCATATAGGAACTAGTCGGAGAATCTTGTTGATTAATTATAATAATTAAAATTAATAATAAGATGGATATAATTAAATTATAAATGTCATTTAAATGACAAGAAGAAACATTGATTAATTTATGAACGTGTTTGACACGTTGCATAAAAGTTACCGAACGAATGATCGAGAAAATATGTATTTGATTTGGACTTAGAATATTTAATTATTGGATTTATATTTTGGGCTTGAAACCCATTAAGAATAAATCACTAATTAAAGATTAAAGGCCCAAATCAAAAGCCCAAATCAAAGCCCAAAATTAATCAAGTCTTAATGGGCCGAGGGCAAAATGGTAATTTCATTTTGCTATTCTTGCCGACTTCATTTTTGGCCGTTGATTTCAGCCGACATATAGGGATAAAATGGTATTTTATATACATTTCAAAGTATATAAATAGGTGATCAAGGTTAGAGAGAAATCATCCAATTCCTGAATACCGATTTGATCCGATCGAACGATAATTCTCTCTTTCCTCAGATTCGTTCTAATCAGAGTTTACGGGTTTTAGAAATAATAATTTACGAGAGTCGTAATTATTATTTGCTTTTTCTCGTGAATAGTGTTTTTATCAGATTACGCGGTTTACGGTATTTCTAATAAAAGAAATAAACCGCTCTCTCGATCAGTCCTGGTAGATAACCGATAGAGGCATTATATTTTTAGTGCTTGCTTAACCGGGTCAGACAGCTGGGTCAGACTGCATTCCAATTTGAATTTGGAAGCAAGGTAAAGAAATGTTATATTAATCTATTTAATTGTTAAATAGATTTAATCTTTTAGAAATGAATCAAAGGAGTAGATCTATAAACTAATTAAAATACAAGTAAATACGGTTTTACTATTTTGGGTCTGTACAGGATCAATCTGGTCTGTAACTCTCGGTAATTATCCGACATACCACTTGATCTATGATCTGAATGAGTAAAGTTTTATTTATGACTTTTAATCTAAGAAAATGATTGAACAGGTTTGTAACTCTCGGTAGATAATCCGACACACCACTTCAATCCTTTTGGCTTGAGTTAGAAGTAAAATTTTTTGTTTTATGGTCTTTCTGCAGCTTAAGCCTAATGGCTTTGGGTAGCCTCAAAACCCAACATTCTAATCCGCTCTACAATGGTCCGGTTCATTCTTTCAATGACCCCATTTTCTTGCGGTGTATATGAAACCGTCTTCACTCTCCGAATTCCATTTCTCGCACAAAAATTTTCAAATTCATTAGAGCAAAATTCACCACCATTATCCGTTTATAAACATTTGATGGTCTTTTCAATCTCATTTTCAACACGGGTTTTAAACTTCATAAAGGTTTCAAAAACTTGATCTTTTGAGTCCAAGGGATAAATCCAACATTTTCTAGAAAAATCATCTAAAAAAGTAACAAAGTAAGATGCTCCACCAAGATATTTCAAATTAAATGGGCCACACACATCAGAATAAACCAATTCTACTGATTTCAATTTTCTATGTGATTCATTCCTCTTAAAATTCACTCTCTTTTGTTTTCCCATTATACAATGAACACAAAAGTCAAGAGATGAACAACCAAAAGAAGGAATAAAATTTTCATTTTGTAACACCTTCATACCTCTTTCACTTAGATGACCAAGCCGGTTGTGCCACGCTCTTGCATATCTTCTTGCTCACTTGCCGTAGCCACAACACTTCTTCGAGGTGCTCCATAAAGAATGTACAAACTCCCATCCTTTTGCCCTTTCATTAATGTCATACAATATTTTGATATTTTTCATGATCCCTTTGACAAAAATCACAACAAAACCGCCGTGATCAAGTTGACCCGTCGAGATTAAATTCTTGGTAATTTCGGGTACATGCCTCACATTGCTCAACTTATATCGCATTTCATCGGTTTGCTCAAGCTCAACATCGCCAATTCCGACAATTTTACATGGTCGGCCATCACCAAGATAGACATATCCACCATCTACCTCTTTGTAATTGACAAAATAAGAACAATCCGAGCATATGTGGAATGAGGCACCCGAATCCAACACCCAAACATTTATGTTTGAACTCGCGGTACAAGCAACGCTTAGTGTCACCGCATCTCCTTTTTCATAGGAAACTATTCTCGCTTCACCATCATGCTTCTTATCCTTTTGTTTGTCTTTCAAGAGAGGACAATCTCTTTTCATGTGCCCTTCCTTCTTGCAATGCCAACAAGAATATTTTCGACCTCGAGATTTTGATCATCCCTTACTTTGAGATGCAGCCTTCCTACCCAAGAAATTTTCCCTAGTAACTGGCCTCCCCCTTTCACCAACCGTCAATGCCTCACTAGGCCCGGTTTTCAATTAGGTTGTAGTTTTCCTAGTTTCCTCATTGAACAATGAAGCAACAATATCACTCAATTTGAATTTGTCGCCCATTGTGTTCGCAACGGTAGTAACAAGAGTATCCCAACTAGTAGGCAAAAAACTCAAAAAGTAATAAGCATAATACCTCTTCATCAAGGTTTACCTTCAATGACTTCAATTGAGCCGCAATCGAGTTGAACTCGCTCACATGCGTTCTCATTGATATGCCATCCTTCATTTTCAAGAGAAATAACCTCTTCATAGCATGCATTTTGTTTACCCCTGAAGGTTGCTCATATGATTGCTCTAATGTGGTCCAAAGCTCATAAGCGGTCTTACATTGGTAGACATCAAACAAGATCGATGGTGAAATACACGGCCTTATAGCCGCCAAACATTTTCGATCAAGCATCGCTCATTCATAATTCTCCATATTTATAGGTTGCGCACTACCACCAATCAATGGTAAATCTAACTCCCTTGACACCAAGTAGTCCATCAATATTTTCCAAATAGCCCAATTACTATCATTCAACTTCTCAAATTCCATAGCCTTCTCCATTCTATACGTGCAATCACGAATACAAGTTCAAATTAAACCAACTCAAGCTTCAATCACTCCTATGTCAAAGCCCAACGTGCTCTGATACCAATTGTTGAGAATGAACACGGCAGCGCTCAAGGAGTAATTTTATCAAACACCTTGCGGGCATACACCAATACCCGACCAAATGGAGAAATATGCAAGTCAAACAAGAAGCCAACACAAACAAGCAATCAATCACAGAAAATAAAAGAGAGACACAAGATTTTACGTGGAAACCCTTTCGGGAAAAAACCACGGGAGCACACGGTGCAACTTCACTAAATTAATGGAGTCTTTACAAATACAAGGAGATAATCAAGCCATTACACTAGTGGAAAATATGGAATCAGGATCGGTTATATATGCATATTAGTATCGGAATACAACCGATCCTGATGAAGGCGATACTGATACTTACAATAATCTGGATCGGTTAAATAACCGATCCTGATAGTTACTATCAGGATCGGTTTTTTGAAAAAACTGATCCTGATGTTATACTATCATGATCAGTTTGTTTGAAACAACCGACCCTGATAGTTACTATTAGGATCGGTTTTTTGAAAAAACCGATCCTGATACCTTTTTTTTTTTTAATGTTGGTTCTGAAAAAAAAAATCAGGATCGGTTGTTTTGAAATAACCGATCCTGATACCTTTTTTTTTTAATGTTGGTTCTGAAAAAAAGAAAAAAGAATCAGGATCAATTTTTTTGAAACAACCGATCCTGATGTTATACTATCAGGATCGGTTGTTTCAAGCAATCGATCCTGATGTTATATTGGATCTAAAAAAATTTTTTTTTTTATTTGGCCAGCTTCCATATATATTTGCTGGCAAGCATAAATTTTTTTTTTATTTACCATTGATTTATTGGAGCTCAAAACCAATTAAGAACACAAAATAAAATTCATGAAACACAAAAAGAAGTACAATAGTTGAAGAAATTTGGTGCAATAGCAAAATAAAATTGAAAATACAAATGAAAAAAGATAGTTGATCGGCCGGATGATTAAGATAAATAAAAAGATAGTTTCAAAAAGCCTTGCTCAAATGAAAAAAGATAAATAAATAAATTGAAAAAAAAAATGTGTTTTAAAAGTATAATAATGAGAAAATTAGATAAAGCTAATACCGTGATAGTTGATCGGCCGGATGATTAAGTAACTTGAGCGAGATGTCCTCAAGACTGAAAAACAATATACAAACACCATTAATTAATTTTTGAAACAATACAAAAAATTAAAAATTGACACAATTGAGCCGGAGGTTCGAGAGGCTCGGCTTTGAGAGGGAGAGACGGAGACAGAGAGAGAGAGACACGGAGGAGAGGGAGAGACGAGACGGAGACAGAGAGAGGAGAGACACGGAGGTCTGAGGATTTGAGAGGGAGAGACGGAGACAGAGAGAGAGAAAGACGCTAAGTTGAAAATGAGAGGCGCGAAATGAAAATAAGAACTAAGCAGGAGTTATCAGGATCGGTTATTTCGAATAACTGATCCTGATTGTTTTTGTAAGTACAAAGGCGCGAAACAGAATTAAACCCTAACGTCAAATTAGCATTAGGATCGGTTATTTCAAAAAAACCGATCCTGATACCTTTTTTTTTTGTTTCTGAAAAAAAAAATCAGGATCGGTTGTGTTGAAAAAACCGATCCTGATACTTTTTTTTTTTAATGTTGTTTATGAAAAAAAAAAGTATCAGGATCGGTTCTGTGGACAAAACCGATCCTGATACTTTTTTTTTTTTTTTTTTAATGTTGGTCCTGAAAAAAAAAAAGTATCAGGATCGGTTCTGTTGACAAAACTGATCCTGATACTTTTTTTTTTTTTAATGTTGGTTCTAAAAAAAAAAAAAAAAAAGTATCAGGTTCAGTTCTGTTGTCAAAACCGATCCTGATATATATATATATATATATTTTTTTTAATGTTGGTTCTAAAAAAAAAAAAAAAAAAAGTATCAGGTTCGGTTCTGTTGTCAAAACCGATCCTGATATATATATATATATATATATATAGTGAGTGGCTATTCTACTTACATAAGCATATGAGGGCATATGCTTATAAGTCATTTTTACGTTTTCAAAGTCCAAATAGTCAATTTGAAGTGCTCAATATGTTCTCCATATTACAATGTGTTTGGAGACCAAATTTTACATTTTTTGGAAATTTTTTACTATTATTTTAGAATTTTTCAAAATCACTTTTTTTTAGGATTATTTATTATTTTTCTGAATTTTTATAGCATTTTGAAACATTGTTTTAAAAAATTCTAAAAAATTAGTAAAAAAAATTCAAAAAATGTAAAATTTGGTCTCCAAGCACATTATAATATGAAACATGTTGAGTGCTTCAGATCGACTACTTGGACTTCGAAAACACAAAAATTACTTATAAGCATATGCCCTCATATGCTTATGTAAGTAGAGTAGCCAACCTCTATATATATATATATATTTTTTTTTTTTAATGTTGGTTCTAAAAAAAAAAAAAAGTATCAGGATCGGTTTTGTCAACAGAACCGATCCTGAAAAAAAAAAATCAGGATCGGTTTTGTTGAAAAAACCGATCCTGATACTTTTTTTTTTTAATGTTGGTTCTGAAAAAAAAAAGTATCAGGATCGGTTCTGTTGTAACAACCGATCCTGATTCTTTTTTTTTTCAGAACCAACATTAAAAAAAAGGAATTAGAATCGGTTGTTTGTTAGAACCGATCCTGATAACAACTGATCCTAATATGTGTTCCATTAGGATCGGTTGTTTGTAAAAACCGATCCTGATACACATATTAGGATCAGTTGTTTGTAAAAACCGATCCTGATAGTATCAGGATCGGTTGTAATAAAAAACCGATTCTAATTGTTCATAAATTAGGATCGGTTAACCATAAAACCCGATCTGAATAGTTTTGAGGATCGGTTTTCTTAAAAAAACCGATCCAGATAGATATTAGAATCGGTTGTTTCATATAACCGATACTATTAGGCCGATCCTGATTCCAGTTTTTCCACTAGTGTTAACACTCACTCTAACACTCTCTTACCATTTCATACACTAATCTATGAGATTTGCAAGTGTATAGGTGGATTGAATCAGGAGAGCAAAAAATCTTAGAATGAGCATAGAGAAGAAGAAAAAGGAACGGCTTTAGTTGGTCTCACTTATCCCGCTATCTCTCTCTCTGTCTCTATATTTTCCCATTCGGAAAACATTTCCATCTAAAGGAAAATTAATTGGCTTATTGGGTCGAAGCCCATTTGAGTATTTATTCGACTTCAATATCAATAGAGCATGATTGGAGCACAAAACCAATGTTGTAGTAGTAGAGAGCATAACTACTCCAAAATCTATCAATTTGGCTTCAAACGACAAATCCAAACCATTGAGACCGATCTGTTTCACAAGTGATTAGTGTAACAATGATTTTGATTAACAAGTAAAGCTAGCTTGCACTATGCTCACAAAGAAGTCTTGATGAGCATAACTCCAAAATCTATCAATTTGACTTCAAACGACAAATCCAAACCATTGAGACTGATCTGTTTCATGAGTGATTAGTGTAACAATGATTTAGTAGTAGTAGTAGTAGACTAGTAGTAGTAGTATGCTCACAAAGAAGTCTTGATGAGCATAACTCCAAAATCTATCAATTTGGCTTCAAACGACAAATCCAAACCATTGAGACTGATCTGTTTCACGAGTGATTAGTGTAACAATGATTTTGATTAACAAAGAAGTTCTTAAACAAATTTAATTTAGCTAATTTATGCCTGATTTCTTAAAAGTTTAGATTAGGAGGGAGGAGACGAATAATGATTATAACAGTCAAATTTTGTAACAGTAGTATCAGATTTAATTAATGCTTAATTTAGTTGTAGTTTACTATATATATATCATTTGAAAAATTGATTGAATTATTTATCAAAATCAATTATTTCTTTATCTCATTATTCAGAAAGTACGATATTTTATTAAACAAATAAAATTGATCTACTAAATGCGCTTAATAAATTAATACTCACTTTGCCATCAATTATGATCATATCGTTGACACCTAATTAACTGAACAATCGTACAAGCATCATAACTAGAATAATTTAAAATTTAAGCTCCAATACTTCAAATTCATATACAAATAAAAATGATATTAAGCGCATATGGACACGTAAATTAAATTTAAAAATGAGATTAATTACCTAACTGAGATAATAGGTATTGCAGAATTACCTAACATCCGGGTTGGTCAAGGTCACATAATTTATCGAGCATAATGATTCAACTGATCCTTTCTCTGTTACTCTTACATTGAAGTATGCTGGCTGCTTGGGCTCCGGTAGAATTATACTTGCAGTGGTAAGAAACACGATCACATCCGACATGGTAGGTCGATCGGCTGGATTCTCTTGTACGCACAGTAATGCCACATGGATGCATCTCTCTATCTGTCTATAAGGAGCTTCAGTTAATACAGGAGAAATTAGCTCCGCGATGTTTCCTCCTTTCCATCTATCCCAAGTCTGAAAAAGAAAACAAGAATATCAATACCGACTGCTTTTTGGTACCATGGTACCAACATTAGATTGAGTTTAGAAACAGAAACATATGATTGTATAATTAAGAGTTTGTGCATATATGTTTCATATTACATATCCAAGAAGGTTGAGAAAGTCCCCGTATTGGTGAAAACCCGTATTCCTTTTGCTGCTTACAATCTCCAGAAGCAGCACACCGAAACTAAACACATCTGATTTGATTGAGAAAAGACCCTCGGATGCATACTCTGGAGCCATGTAACCACTGATATAAAATAGAAGAAAAAACAACACGGTACATGTTATAGACCATCATTATTTGAATTAATTTTGTTGTCTGAAATTCATTTTATCTTTTTGAGAAATAATAAAATTTCTAATATGAGTAGATTTGTTTTCTACTTGAACTATGCTCATAGTTTTGCATATGGTACTATACTTACTAAGTCCCAACTACTCTGTTGGTATTTGCTTGGAGCTCTTTTGTGCTAAAAATCCTAGCCAATCCGAAATCTGATATCTTCGGATTCATTTCAGAGTCCAAGAGAATGTTGCTTGCTTTCAGATCTCTGTGAACAATTCTTAGCCTCGAGTGTTTGTGGAGATATAAGATTCCTTGAGCAATGCCTTCAATTATCTCAAAACGCCTTTCCCAATTTAGAAGTTCTCCTCTTGTTTTATCTGTGATACAACAAATATATAAAATGGAACTAGTACTGTAATTTATGGAAACATATGGAAAAAATGGATAAAATATTACAAAAATCCTTTCATAATAGGTTTCTAGAGACGTACCGAAAATGAAAAAGTCTAAGCTCTTGTTGGGCATAAACTCATAAATCAATATTTTCTCCACTCCTTGGATGCACCACCCGACCAGCCGGACTAAGTTTCTGTGTTGCAACTTTGCAATCAGATGGATTTCATTTTTAAATTCAACTAGACCTTGACCTGAATGTGAAGAAAGCCTCTTGACAGCTATCTCAAGTCCATCTTGTAGCACCCCCTAGAAAAAGAACTTTGAATTAATCACCATAAAACCTAATTCTTCTTTTAATCTCATCATAAAGTATTTTCATGCATTTTAAATTTTGTCAGGTTCTTTTACTGTCTTTCTTTACTTTAATGGCCACGTTATACTTGTGGTTTTTCTTTCTCTTAAAAAAATAATAATTAGCATAAATAAGAAGGATAAAAAGGAAAGAAGTATGGAGATGGAAGGAAATAGATAGCACCTTATACACGGGTCCGAATCCACCTTCGCCGAGTTTATTGTCTAATGAGAAGTAACCTGTCGCATTAGCTATTTGATTGAAATCAAAGAGTGGAAAATCTGAACTTCTTTCTCTGCTCCATAGATCCAGTGTTTCTTTGTTAGTTGTGAGCATTATTTCTTCTTGAGAAATCTTGGTTTCTAAATCATTGAAAAAGATATAAAGTGTTAGCTAAGTTTTCATGCAAATGAACATGTTGACAAATCTGCTTGGAACAAATCTGCTTTTAACGCAGCCAACTCTGGTATGGGGAAAAAGCAGTGGTCGGTATACTTCATCTCAACTTGCTGGTCAATTTGGAAGCAACGGAATAAGAAGATTTTTGAGGGCAAGGAAACACCACTCAAGATGATTGAAGAGTGTGCGCTGCAAGAAGCCAAACTATGGATTCAAAATTGTTAACTTAATTTTGTTCTATTGTTGGTTGGTAGTATCTTTGATGTATTTTTCTTTCTTTTTTTTTTTGTATGAACTATAACTGACAGCCACTGTCAGCATTTTCAAAAAAAAAAAAAGACAAGTACTGTTCAATTGTATAAAGAACAAAATTAACCTGAATATCTCATTTTTCTGATTAACAGAAAGACAATGAAGCAGCCAATTATAAGCAATGCCACCGATACACTGATGATGATAATGAGGCGCCTGCTCCTTCCTCCTGAAGAAATTTGTGAGATTGAAATAATCAACACATATCAATAGTTTACTTCTGTTGCAATTTTGCATAGATGAGGACTGAAGAAAAAGATTCAACATTTGCAATGAACTGATGGATAAACACATCCAAAGAGTGGCCGGCTTTGGATTGCAAATCAGTTTTTATCTCTGGGCAATTTTCAGTTACAGCTCGGGTAGAGGTTGGATTATTCCAGAGTATAACGGGCCAGTCAGATTAAGGTTAGCACGTACCATAGACTGTTAAGACTTAAGACAACATTTTGGGTGAGGTGTTTATGTAATTTGGGGTTTAGTTCTGCATTATGGTATCTCTTCTAAATTCTACTAAGTAGGTCAATTTTTTTTAAGCAAGTTTTTCTGTTTGCTCTATAATATGATAAAATGATTTGATTAAGTACCACAAAAATAGATACTGGTAGAGTTGCAGAAAAGGAACATTTCAGGACCAGATCAGATAGGATCAACCAAGTTATGCTCTTTAGAAAAGGTCAATTCGGGTTTCTAGTCTTCAAATGCTGATCCTTTCAGGTTTAAGTTTGATCTAGTTAGAATTCGGATTGGATTCGGGAATTCGGATTGGATGGACAGGTCATTTAATTAGAGTCAATCATGCATGGTGCTGATTATCTGAGCCAGTGATCCCAACTCAATGGCTGTAATTTTTCTGCTGCGAGACAGATAAACAGCAAAGATATGTAACATATCTTGTTACAATATGAGTTAGGGGTGTCAATGGATATGATACGGCTCGGGTGGAAGCATTTTCATACCGATACCTATTAAGAATTGACTCATTTCTACTCTTACTCGGTAAGAATTGACCTTAATCTATCCTATACTTACCTGTTAAAATTATCGGGTAACGAAAGGAAGGGTAACATGTGAATAATACTAATACAATAGTTAGTTTTATTAGTTTTTACAAGTAGACCATCAAAACTCATTCATTTCACACACACATATATATATTTTTCAGTTTAAAAATTTTTGATACACCAATATATGAACAACAATCTGTGTGATTTTAAATAACTCACATTAGGTATAGATAGCAGTGCAACAGAAGCAGACTTAATCTATAACTAATGACACAAGGAAAAGATACAAAAAAAAAAAACATTATAATTGTTATTTTTCCTGAAATCCACGAGCATCAACTCATAAAGAAAATGCAAAAGAAAATCCCACCTGTCTCTCCTGTCCTCTTATATAATTTTTTTAGCAGAACATTCGAAAGAAAGGCAAAAATATGTATACCGAAACAATGTAAACAGAGCTTAGAGGTTAGTATAGTGCGTGTATTCTTATAACTACAAAGCACTTCTTGGTTAAACCTCAGGAGTTTCAATGTACGTTTGTATCCATCCTAGACCTCACATTCTACTCCTGTAACAAAATAGTTTGATATATATTGATTCATGTAACAAGATAGTCTGACATGGAAACATGTACAAAAGTAGTTTGATATTGAAATTGTTTTCATTTTTTAGGAATAATTACTGTTTGATGAACACACCCGCAGATAGAGAGAGAGGATATGTACCTGGTACAGTTACCGGGCCAGCATTTTCCGGGGCAGGACTTGTGCCAGAAGATACGCCTATGGGGACAGAAGAAGGTGATTGAAAAATAATGCATATATTGTTATGAATAGTCTTATGATTTATGAATTAATAGAAATCTTGTAAACTAAATGGATCAGAAATGAATTTTGTTTCTATTCGTTCATTGAACTGTACATATAAATATTTTGGCTTACATTTGCTGTTAATTTCTCACGAACGAAATCCAAATGTAAGATGTATTATCTGGGATGTTTGAACATTTCAGTGTAGGTTTGGGTCCTGACTGTGATATACGTACCTTCCTGAGTTGGCATGAAAAGAAACACCTCGTAATACACAAAGCAAGAAAACCCAAAGTATCGCAGATCGACAGTATATGCGAGCAGAGATGGGGGTTGTACGTCACTGATGAGTGAGCTCAAGCATTTGTAGCACTCCTGATGATTTAAATCCCTGTACACTGTAACATCCCATACAATTTATCAGTTCCATTCACACTTGCTTGCCCTGAGGCCACCATATTTGCTGATGCATTTGTTTTAGCAATTAGAATGTTAAATAATGCGTTCCGCGCAATGACAAAGAGTTCACGGTCTGTATAGTTCTCGGAAGAGTAAATATAGTACGAAGTAGTGTTTGCCACACCGAAAAAATTCTCATTCGAGTAGCGAATAACGCATGGTCCTGATTCCAGCCTGCATTTACAGTAACCAAAACTAATGTTATATGTGGTAACCCTTAATTAGCATGCATGTATACTAAAAATATATAATTAATTTTGCATCTTATGTTTAATTATTTATTTTGTGTTTTAAAAAAATTACGGAGTCTTGTGTTATTTTGGTACAACCATTTAATCATCATCTTGTAATTATATATATTACGTATAATTAGAGAATTAAAAAACTCTTATAATATTGCGCATAATGATGTAAATATGACTCTTTTTAATTCTTTATTAATGGAAACGACAGCGTTTTGCTGTCCTTGAAAAAAAAAATATATTGTGCATAAATTAGGAGTGGTCTCTGCTGATTAAATGCTACTTCTAAGTTATAGATTGGGATTGGAGATCAACAAGACAATTAAATGGCGATTTTCCTCAGTATACCTCCAAGCAAATTGAAACAGACGGCCCAGATTAAAATTATCTGGGCCAAACTCAATCCAGTTCCTATGGAGACTGTTGGGGTCTGTTTTGAGATTCGTGCCATATTAAAAGAACCATCTGATCGTAATTGTCTTCAATCAGGTAACCTGAGGTGATGTGAATTCCCTCCAATTTAGCCAACATTTTCTCCCAATTTAGACCGATTCTTTGTATTTTAACCATTCATTTTTTATTGTAACTTTCTCCTTTGAAAGTCAAGTGATGCTGATGGCTTGACAGGTACAGAGAGAGAGAGAGAAGAGCATCGTTTTCTTTCTTCTTCTTTTTTTCCGTTTTTTTTTTTGGAGGAAAATCTCATAGGATAAATTTAATATGTTCGAATGAAATAAACCGAAATTTTTTTGTCTTCTATTTATTTAGCTTGGTTTACAAACACTGTTCAAAACATTGACGCTTCATTAGTTTTTGTCACGAAATCAACGAAGTATCAATGTTAAAAAGTAATTAATTTAGGGACGATGTTCTCGACACTGAGTTTGAAAGTAAAGGCATATTGATCAATTCACACGAGAATTGACTATTTTAAAAATTTGTATGAACATACTAGAAATTTTTCATTATAAGTTTAGGTTCATAACGTACGTATACAATTTCTATTATTTTATTTTTTTGTCTAAGATCTTCGAAATTCAGTACCAGCTACAAGCATGTACCATTGTCTGAGACCTTTTACTTGAAAGCCTGGAGCCCATTTATATAAATGTAAGAAACAATTAACGAAGTAGTTTACTCATTACCAGGTACCGGCGTCTTTGCTGTCAGGGCAATCTTTGGTGATATCAGAGGCAACGGTACTAAGGCAACTGTTGCATTCGGTGAGGTTGGCACTGGCATAGCACATGCCGAGGCCATAGATTCGATCAGCGCTTGTGCCAACCCTAACTGTGTCGTTGAAGTAGCCGCCATTTGATTGGGCACTGGTGGTTATGGACATGAGAAGGCTGTGGAGATTATTCTTAAAGGTAGTATCTGAGGTATTAACAGAGCAGTAAGGTCGATGTTGACGTTGAAGTAGAGCATGAGCAGTTCCGCTATAATCATAAAGAAGTAAGAGTAGTATGGATGGGAAGAATTTAAGGAGGTAGAGAGCCATTTTTTTAGAATTTTGTTCCCCAAGTACCGAGCAGGAACAGAGAAGAGAGATTGTTATGACTTATCAGAGTATAATAATGGGACATTGAATTGATTGACTTAGACTGATGACTATACCAGTTGCGACCCTCTCCTACCGTAGAATTGTATATGCAAAGGAGATCCAGATTTTTTTATTTATAGAAATTATTATAAATTAATATATGGTTTTAGAAAGAGAGGTGAGGAATTATGATCTAAAGACTTGATCAGGAAAAAAAAAATGGCTTCAAAGTTTGAAGTCAAAATTAAAACTTGGACTCCAAATTTTGAAGTGAAAATTAAAACTCGGAAATTCAGTAGTATGCACTTATTCCTGGATCTCTTTGGATCCACCCCTCAATATATAACTTCAACATTATATTATATCATGAAGCAGTCTAAATTATATTTTGATTTCTTGAAAATATTTTACTTTGATCACATAATCCATCCGATTTTTAATCGTATAAATTTACATATAAAATACAGCACATTGCTAACAGGGGTGTTTAGAATTCACATCACCTTAGGTTACCTGACTGAAGACAATTACGATCAGACGGTTCTTTAACATGGCACGAATCTCAAAACAGACCCCCTCCAGTCTCCATAGGCACAGGATTGAGTTCGGCCCAGATAGGTTCAATCTGGGCTGTCCGTTTCAATTTGCTTGAGTCAGGTACCTGGGATGATACGGATCCGGGTGTTTATGGGCCGAAATCTGGTGAGTGCAATAAATTCAAAAATTGGAGTGATAACAACTTCAAGCCCACTAATGGAGCCCAAACCAACCTCAAATATTCTATTCATTTCTCTCCATCTATTAGGCATTGAACTTTATCAGTCTGGCATGCCAGTACTTCATCTTGCAGGGTCGAGATTGCTGACCTTGAATTGTCTGGTACAATGATTTTCATAGCCTTTTTTCTGGTGTAATCCGTTGCCGGTACCATTTTGCGAGCAACACATTGCAGACCATGTTACAATTGGCCAAGTGCATTCTGTGTGATTCCGGGTTAGCTCCATTCCATAGATGGAATGGTCCTTATTTTCTCTATATTTTATCTAACACCCACACTGGTACTGAGAAAGTACAATTCTGCCCACTATTGTAAGCGACCTTGTTGCAGAATTTTAAAAAAATACAAGTAAATAATAAATCATATAATCATTTAGGATGATGGAGTTTGGATTTTGAAAAATGGAACCAACTGAGCAGAAACATGTATGTCGCCTTACTTACTTTCTTGTGATTTTTTTGTTATTTTTCTGTTTTACCCACCCATACATTTTAACTTTCTTAAGTTTTCTTTCTTTATTTTACTGAACTTTCATCTCCACCGAAAGCATTCAGCACCCCCACAATTCTCTTATTACTTTTTTCTATATATTTTATTTCCTCACACCCCACACA
The DNA here is from genome assembly GCA_025461125.1 of Carex kokanica. Lineage (NCBI taxonomy): Eukaryota > Viridiplantae > Streptophyta > Magnoliopsida > Poales > Cyperaceae > Carex > Carex kokanica. Next base: position 398,675 of record JAJGRX010000090.1, on the reverse strand, counting down.
CACGGTTTTCAATTGAAAACCACTACAAGGTTAATATAAAATAAGGGCATAGACTCTCAGAAAAACTTTCTAGTCCATGATTTTGAATGTCATATTAGCTTAATTTGTTAATTTTGTCGCTATAAACTTTCTACTGGGAGACTTTGAATGCCATATTAGCTGTAATTAATGAACCTTTTTTTTGTACTATATTTTATTATTAACCTTGAGAATTAAACCACCTTGTGCTTTCAAGCTCACATTGACTCTTCTAAATAATTCCGTCAACAAATTAAGACCCTGCAATTTGAGGAAGAATTTTTTTTCTAATTAGAAAATATTCAAAAATATATATGACACGGAACTAGAATGATTACTCAGAAGTTTAGATAGCTATTAATTAGGACCGGTATACAGATTCCTGTCCAAACTTTGGACCGAAACCCCGGAACCGGTCCAAACTTTGGACCGAAACCCCTGGATCCGGTCCAATGTATTTTTTTAAGTGGAGGATACTTGGAGTTAGGGGTGTAAACGGATCGGATAATATTCGATTTTATCCGGATCCGAATCCAGGAAATGATGAATCCGGATCCAAATCCAAGTTGGAGTGCGTCCGTTAAAAAAAAAAAAATACTTCGAACCGAAACCCCCAGATCTGGCTCAAAGTATATTTTTTTTTTCTGTGGTGGAGTGCGTTGGTTGACAAAAAAAAATTCTTTAGACTGAAACTCTCGGATCTGACCCAAAGTACTTTTTCTCAATGGAGGAGATTTGGAGTGCGTCGGTTAACAAAGAAAAAAAAAATGGGTCCTGGATCGACCGTAACTGGTATACCGGTCCTTCTACCTATCTAAATTTTACAATAATTATTCTAGTTACGTATCATATTTTTTAACAATTTCTAATTAAAAAAATTAGCTTTTGAACGAGGTCAAGAATCAAGCATAATCGGAGATTGTAATATTTAAAAATGGAAAGTACACGGTTTGTTGGGTCCTAAAACATTTTCTAATACAACAGGTGAGTAGCCTTTATAAAAATAAAATAAAAGGGGAACATAGGTAGGTCCTTTTTATACCCATGAAAAAAATAATCAGATTCTAGTAGTGTTATGTCTATATCATCATTTTAATGTTAAATAATTGATTCAAATCACTTAACATAATTTCCATATAAAAATATAATTCAGACCGGATTATACATTTTTTAGAATATTTTTAGAATATTTTAGTTAGATAAAAAATCATCTCGCATGATTCATAAGTTATTAAGTAATTTTCTGTCTATCTAGAAAATATTAACAAATTATAAAAATATATAAAAATTGAAAATTTGGTTTCCAAATACTTCAAATAATTTCTACTAATTGAAGTATTTTTTTATGTGGAAATCACGTTGAACCATTCCATTCGAATTAACTGCTTATACTTTAAAAATAAAAGTATGAATTCATAATACAAAACATTATGCAACGTTTACCCCTTCAGACTTTTGGGATTTTGTCATTTTGTAAAAAATATTAACCAAAGAAGAAATATTACTTTTGTTGGTCATATCTTTTCCAGACGGTTAATATTGTTTGACGATTGTAGACAATAGTAGTTATTTTATTATTTTCAATGTTTTGTAATACAATGATGGATTTTTAAAATCTCTTATCTTATTTAGAGGATCTAAAAAGAATAAATAGGTACTTATTTTAGTTAAATATTTTAGTTTCAAGATGACTAAAAGATCGTTAATTCAGATATATAAATTTCTGTTTGTCCTTTACAATAATATATATTTTACTCTTTAAGTGTGTGACTTATTTATTGTTTGGATTATAAAATATTTGTGTATATATTAAACAGGAACTCTAAATTATACGTAAAAATCTGCTTAATCGGTCAAATAATAATTAGTAGCTTTGCTCTGCTTTCTGACAGGGTGGAATAAGAAAATCGAGATAGAGAGAGATAGATGAGTAGATGTCATGTTTATTTTAGGATGAAAACTAATAGTACTAGCTTTTACAAAAATAAAAAAAGATTAAAGGACAAAATAAAAAAAATTAATTTATAGGAGGACTTAGCATCCTTTCCTCTGTACATGGTTTTGCCCCTGCTTTCTGGGGAATTCAAATCCTCTCCGGTACTGTAATAGGGAATCTTTTATAATTACTAGACCTGGATCATTCTTTTTAACTTGGCACGAATCTCACAGCCCAATAATGCTGCTCCTGCGCTAGCCTGAATCTCAAAGTGGCTTAGAGTTAATCTCAAACCGTAAAGTGAAGGAAATTTTTTGAGGATACTTGTCCCTTTCTGGGTTCCTCAAGAATATACTCTTTATTTTTAATATCAATGATCCTTAAATGTCATGTAGAGTCATTTATCGACTGCACTACACTCAGAATCATGAGGTGAGAGTAGATCGAATTTTTTATTTATAAAAATTAATCTAAAATAATATAAAATTATAGAAAGAGGGACGTGAACCAGAAGAAGAAAAAAAACTCGGCTCCAAACTGGCTACACAAAACCGGAAAAAAAATCGGCTCCAAAGTTTAGAACCGAAATTAAAACTCGGCTCCAAAGTTAGCTACAACAACACATATTAATTGTCACACTTTAGATTTTTGATGAGCAGCTGAATTTTATTTTTCAAGTATGGTGATGTATGTTGCTATAGCTGACTTCAGACCGGAGTATTAATTTTGATTTCAAACTTTGGTGTCAAATTTTAATTTTGACTTCAAACTTGGAAGCCAATTTTTTCCCCCGATTAATTCCTTCCATCATAATACCTCACCTCTCTTTCTAAAACCATATATTAATTTATATTAATTTCTATAAATAAAAAATCTGGATCTCCTTTGCATTACGGCAGGAGAGCGTCATAATCAGTCAAATCAATCAATTAAATGTCCCCTTTATTATACCCTGATAACATAACAATCTCTCTTCTTTGTTCCTGCTCGGTACTTTGGGAACAAAATTCTAAAAAAATGGCTCTCTACCTCCTTAAATTCTTCCTATCCATACTACTCTTACTTGTTTATAATTATAGCGGAACCACTCATGCTCTACTTCAAAATCAACGTCCTTACTGCTCTGTTAACACCTCAGATACAACCTTTAAGAATAATCTCCACAGCCTTTTTGAATCTATAACCACCAGTGCCCAATCAAATGACGGCTACTTCAACGACACAGTTGGGGTTGGCACAAATGCTGATCGAATCTATGGCCTCGGTATGTGCTATGCCAGTGCCAACCTCACCGAATGCAACAGTTGCCTCAGTACAGTTGCCTCTGCTATCACCAAGGATTGCCCTGACAGCAAAGACGCTGGTACCTGGTAATGAATAAACTACTTCATTAATTTTTTTCTTACATTTATATAAATGGGCTTTCAGTAAAAGGTCACAAACATGCATGAACTGGTTACATGAATTTGCATGAACTGCCTTTACTTTCAAACTTGGTGTCGAGAACATCGTCCCTAAATTATTATTTGACCGAAAGTCAGTGTTCAAATTAAAACATGCTCTAAATTAATTACTTTTTAAAAAATTTCAAAATAAAGGCAGTACATGAACTCTAATTTGAAAGTCAGTGTTCAAAACATGAACTGCCTTTACTTTCTAGTACGTTCATACAAGTTTTTAAAATAGTCAATTCTCGTGTGAATTGATCAATATGCCTTTACTTTCAAACTTGGTGTCGAGAACATCGTCCCTAAATTAATTACTTTTTAAAATTGATACTTCGTTGATTTCATGACAAAAACTAATGAAGCGTCAATGTTTTGAACACTGGGTTTGTAAACGAGCTAAATAAATAGAAGATAATTTTTTTCGGTTTATTTCATTCAACCAGATTAAATTTATCATATGAGATTTTGCTCCAAAAAAAAAGGGAAAAAAAAGAAAGAAAACCATGCTCTTCTCTGTTTTTTTTTATTTTTGAAAGATACTTGATAGTGGCTACCAAGTTTTGCATTAATAAAAAAGTGACCAACATCTGTTACAACCCATTATAAAAAGCAAATGCAAAAAAAAGAAACAACATAAAGAAAACAATGCTCTTCTCTCTCTCTCTCTGTACCTGTCAAGCCATCAACATCACTTGACTTTCAAATTAAAGGAGAAAGTTACAATAAAAAATGAATGGTTAAAATACAAAGAATCGGTCTAAATTGGGAGAAAATGTTGGCTAAATTGGAGGGAATTCACATCACCTCAGGTTACCTGATTGAAGACAATTACGATCGGACGGTTCTTTTAATATGACATGAATTTCAAAACAGACCCCTACAGTCTCCATAGGCACTGGATTGAGTTCGGCCCAGATAATTTTAATCTGGGCCGTCCATTTCAATTTGATTGGAGGTATACTGAGGAAAATCGCCATTTAATTGTCTTGTTCATCTCCAATCCCAACCTATTATTAAGAAGTAGCATTTAATCAGCAGAGACCACTGCTAATTTATGCACAATATTTATTTTTTCAAGGACAGCAAAACGCTGTCGTTTCCATTAATAAAGAATTAAAAAGAGTTGTATTTGCATCATTATGCGCAATATTATAAGAGTTTTTTAATTCTCTACTTATACATAATATATATAATTACAAGATGGTGATTAAATGGTTGTACCGAAATAACACAAGACTCCGTAACTTTTTTTAAAACACGAAATACATAATTAAACATAAGATGCAAAAATAATTATATATTTTTAGTATACATGCATGATAATTAAGGGTCACCACATATAACATTAGTTTTGGTTTACTGTAAATGCAGGCTGGAATCAGGACCATGCGTTATTCGCTACTCGAATGAGAATTTTTTCGGTGTGGCAAACACTACTTCGTACTATATTTACTCTTCCGAGAACTATACAGACCGTGAACTCTTTGGCAATGCGCGGAACGCATTATTTAACACTCTAATTGCTAAAACAAATGCATCAGCAAATATGATGGCCTCAGGGCAAGAAAGTGTGAATGGAATTGATAAATTGTATGGACTGTTGCAGTGTACAAGGGATTTAAATCATCAGGAGTGCTACAAATGCTTGAGCTCACTCATCAGTGACCTACAACCCCCATCTCTGCTCGCATATACTGTCGGTCTGCGGTACTTTGGGTTTTCTTGCTTTGTGTATTACGAGATGTTTCCTATCAAGACTACTGAAGGTATATATATATCAAAGTGAGGAATCAAAACTACATTCAAATGTTCAAAACATCCCAGATATTAATACACCTTACATTATTGAAGTTTGAACTGACTTAGGGCCTCCATTGGTTCGTGAGAAATTAACAGCAAATGTAAGCCAAAATATTTATATGTACAGTTCAATGAATGCAATAGAAGAAAAATTCATTTATGATCCATTCAGTTTACAAGATTTCTATTAATTCATAAGACTATTCATAACAATATATGTATTATTTTTCAATGACCTTCTTCTGTCCCCGTAGGCGTGGCTTCTGGCACAAGTCCTGCCCCGGAAAATGCTGGCCCGGTAACTGTACCAGGTACAAATCCTGTCTCTCTATCGCGGGTGTGTTCATCAAACAGTAATTATTCCTAAAAAATGGAAACAATTTCAATATCAAACTACTTTTGTACATGGTTCCATGTCAGACTATCCTGTTACATGATCAAATATATATCAAACTATTTTGTTACAGGAGTAGAATGTGAGGTCTAGGATGGATACAAACATTGAAACTCCTCAGGTTTAATCAAGAAGTGCTTTGTAGTTATTAGAATACACGCACTATACTAACCTCTAAGCTCTGTTTACATTGTTTCGGTATACATATTTTTGCCTTTCTTTCGAATGTTCTGCTAAAAATATTATATAAGAGGACAGGAGAGACAGGTGGGATTTTCTTTTGCATTTTCTTTATGAGTTGATGCTGGTGGATTTCAGGAAAAATAACTATTATAATGTCTTTTTGTATCTTTTCCTTGTGTCATTAGTTATAGATTAAGTCTGCTTCTGTTGCACTGCTATCTATACCTAATGCGAGTTATTTAAAATCACACAGATTGTTGTTCATATATTGGTGTATCAAAAAATTTTAAACTGACATATATGTGTGTGAAATGAATGAGTTTTGATGGTCTATTTATAAAAAATAATAAAACTAACTATTGTATTAGTATTATACTATTATTCATCTGTTACTCTTTCGTTACCCGATAATTTTAACAGGTAAGAGTAGGATAGGTTAAGATTAATTTTTAATGGGTAAGGATAGAAATGGGTCAATTCTTAATAAGTATGGGTATGAAAATGCTTCCACCCGAGCCGTATCATATCCATTGACACCCCTAACTCATATTGTAACAAGATATGTTACATATCTTTGTTGTTTATCTGTCTCGCAGCAGAAAAATTACAGCCCTTGAGTTGGGATCACTGGCTCAGATAATCAGCACCATGCATGATTGACCCTAATTAAATGAGCTGTCCATCCAATCTGAATTCCCGAATCCAAACTCACCTGACAAATCTTGAAAAGTCAAACATGCTAACTAGATCAAACTTAAACCTGAAAGGATCAGCATTTGAAGACCAGAAACCCAAATTGACCTTTTCTAAAGAGCATCTTGGTTGACCCTATCTGATCTGGTCCTGAAATGTTCCTTTTCTGCAACACTACCAGTATCTATTTTTGTGGTACTTAATCAAATCATTTTATCATTATAGAGCAAAGAGCAAAACTTGCTTAAAAAAATTGACCTACTTAGTAGAATTTAAAAGATATACCATAATGCAGAACTAATCCCCAAATTACATAAACACCTGACCCAAAATGTTGTCTTAACAGTCTATGGTGCATGTTCACCTTAACCTGACTGGCCCGTTATACTCTTGAATAATCGATCCAAGCTCTACCCGAGCTGTAACTGAAAATTGCCCAGAGATAAAAACTAATTTGCAATTTGAAAGTGAACAAACTGAATCCAACTTGATGAACATTTGCTACCTAATATCCACTCTTTGGATGTGTTTATCCATCAGTTCATTGCAAATGTTGAATCTTTTTCTTCAGTCCTCATCTATGCAAAATTGCAACAGAAGTAAACTATTGATATGTGTTGATTATTTCAATCTCACAAATTTCTTCAGGAGGAAGGAGCAGGCGCCTCATTATCATCATCAGTGTATCAGTGGCATTGCTTATAATTGGCTGCTTCATCGTCTTTCTGTTAATCAGAAAAATGAGATATTCAGGTTAATTTTGTTCTTTATACAATTGAACAGTACTTGTCAACATGTTCATTTGCATGAAAACTTAGCTAACACTTTATATCTTTTTCAATGATTTAGAAACCAAGATTTCTCAAGAAGAAAGAATGCTCACAACTAGCAATGAAACACTGGATCTATGGAGCAGAGAAAGAAGTTCAGATTTTCCACTCATTCATTTCAATCAAATAGCTATTGCGACAGGTGACTTCTCATTAGACAATAAACTCGGCGAAGGTGGATTTGGACCCGTCTATAAGGTGCTATTAATTTTCTTCCATCTCCATACTTCTTTCCTTTTTGTCCTTCTTATTTATGCTAATTATTATTTTTTTAAGAGAAAGAAAAACCATAAGTATAACGTGGCCATTAAAGTAAAGAAAGACAGTAAAAGAACCTGACAAAATTTAAAATGCATGAAAATACTTTATGATGAGATTAAAAGAAGAATTAGGTTTTATGGTGATTCAAAGTTCTTTTTCTAGGGGGTGCTACAAGATGGACTTGAGATAGCTGTCAAGAGGCTTTCTTTATATTCAGGTCAAGGTCTAGTTGAATTTAAAAATGAAATCGAGCTTATCGCAAAGTTGCAACACAGAAACTTAGTCCGACTGGTCGGGTGGTGCATCCAAGGAGTGGAGAAAATATTGATTTATGAGTTTATGCCCAACAAGAGCTTAGACTATTTCATTTTCGGTACGTCTCTAGAAACCTATTATGAAAGGATTTTTGTAATATTTTATCCATTTTTTCCATATGTTTCCATAAATTACAGTACTAGTTCCATTTTATATATTTGTTGTATCACAGATAAAACAAGAGGAGAACTTCTAAATTGGGAAAGGCGTTTTGAGATAATTGAAGGCATTGCTCAAGGAATCTTATATCTCCACAAACACTCGAGGCTAAGAATTATTCACAGAGATCTGAAAGCAAGCAACATTCTCTTGGACTCTGAAATGAATCCGAAGATATCAGATTTCGGATTGGCTAGGATTTTTAGCACAAAAGAGCTCCAAGGAAATACCAACAGGGTAGTTGGGACTTAGTGAGTATAGCGCCATATGCAAAACAAAGAGCATAGTTCAAGTAGAAAACAAATCTACTCGAATTAGAAGTTTTATTATTTCTCGAAAAGATAAAATGAATTTAAGACAACAAAATAAATTCAAATAATGATGGTCTATAACATGTACCGTGTTGTTTTTTCTTCTATTTTTTATCAGTGGTTACATGGCTCCGGAGTATGCATCCGAGGGTCTTTTCTCAATCAAATCAGATGTGTTTAGTTTCGGTGTGCTGCTTCTGGAGATTGTAAGCAGCAAAAGGAATATGGGTTTTCACCAATATGGGGACTTTCTCAACCTTCTTGGATATGTAATATGAAGCATATATGCACAAACTCTTAATTATACAATCATATGTTTCCGTTTCTAAACTCAATTTAATGTTGGTACCATATATGGTACCAAATAGCGGTCGGTATTTATATTCTTCTTTTCTTTTTCAGGCTTGGGATAGATGGAAAGGAGGAAACATTGCAGAGCTAATTTCTCCTGTATTAACTGAAGCTCCTTATAGACAGATAGAGATATGCATCCATGTGGCATTACTGTGCGTACAAGAGAATCCAGCCGATCGACCTACCATGTCTGATGTGATCGTGTTTCTTACCACTGCAAGTATAATTCTACCGGAGCCCAAGCAGCCAGCATACTTCAATGTAAGAGTAACAGGGAAAGGATCAGTTGAATCATCCGATTTTCTTATTGGTTCATTATCCTCAACAAATTATGTGACATTGACCAACCCGCATGTTAGGTAATTCTGCAATATGCGCTTAATCTCATTTTTATTTGTATATGAATGAGATGTTCAGCATATAAATTTCAATTGTTGGAGCTTAAATTTTAAATTATTCTAGTTATGATGCTTGTACGATTGTTCAGTTAATTAGGTGTCAACGATATGATGATAATTGATAGCGAAGTGAGTATTAATTTATTAAGCGCATTTAGTAGATCAATTTTATTTGTTTAATAAAATATCGTACTTTCTGAATAATGAGATAAAGAAATAATTGATTTTCATAAATAATTCAATCAATTTTTCAAATGATATATAGTAAACTATATATAACTAAATTAAGCCTTAAATCTGATACTACTGTTACAAAATTTGACTGTTATAATCATTATTTGTCTCCTCACTTCCTAAACTAAACTTTTTAAGAAATCAGGTATAAATTAGCTAAATTAAATTTGTTTAAGAACTTCTCCGTTAATCAAAATCATTGTTACACTAATCACTCGTGAAGCAGATCGGTTTCAATAGTTTGGAATTATGCTCATCAAGCTAGATTTCTTTGTGAGCATAGTGCATGCTAGCTTTACTCATTATTATTATTATTATTACTATTATTATTATTATTATTATTATTATTATTATTATTACTATTATTACTATTATTACTATTATTACTATTATTACTATTACTATTACTATTACTATTATTATTATTATCATCATCATCATCATCTTTATTATTATGAGTAGAGTTAAAATTCAACATTGATTTTGTGCTCCAATCATGCTCCACATCCTTATATTCGTTTTCAAAGTCCTAACAGTCGATCTGAACCGCTCAACACGATCTTCATATTAAAATGTGCTTAGACCAAATTTTATATTTTTTGGAATTTGTTTACTATTTTTTTAGGATAGGTACAAAATCATTGTTTTCAAATTATTCTGGACCATCCAAAACAATGATTGTGTACCTATATAAAATAATAGTAAAAAAATTCAAAAAATATAAAATTGAGTCTCCAAGTACAATTTAATATGGAAATCATGTCATATATACTATCGCTTGATTTACATTTTCCACATGTACTTAACCTTTACCTTACATACTACATAATTTTTCATTTTAATTTATAGTAAATTGGGTACTTTATAATATAAAGGAAGTTTTAGACTTTTAGTAGAAAATAAATTGAGAGCTTAAAAACAATAGAGAAAACTATTCTCTATACATCCAGGAAAGTTAGATTGTCACCTTGTTCGAGATTTTGTCAAAGGCACAACTTCACACCCTCCATACATCCAGCAGAGTCATGTTCGAACAAATCTTCAGCTCGTAGATATCCTAACCAGGCCACTTCGAAAAGCACACATTGATAGTATATGTAACAAGTTGGGCATTCTAGATATATATGCTCCAACTTGAGGAGAAGTGTTAAAGGAAAGAAATCATAGTAATTATAATAATAGCTGCAATTAGGTAATAGCGGTTCTTTCCTATTTTAGATTCTCCTTTGGTCTATATATTTGTACAATATTGTTAATTGAGATATATAGAAATTTCCAATTTTCACTTTCAATTTTAATTTACAGTAAATTGGGAAGTTTATAAATATAAAGGAAGTTTTAGTAGCTAGAAAATAAATTGGGAGCTTAAAAACTATAGAGAAAACTATTTTCTTCTGTTTCTTCTCCAACAACAATGGAGACGGTCTCCCAGCCGCTCAAATTGGTAACGACATTTTCATCCTCAAACATAGAAACATCTGCTCCCCATATAGATCTTGGAGGTGGCAAAGGTGGGAGACTCGCAATTGATGAACTATTGAGCATGTTAGCTACAGTTTCCATGTTCGGCCTACTTGATGGATTCATTTGTAAGCATAGGAGTGCTATGTGGATGCACTTTGTTACCTCTTCTATGCATTCTTTATCCAATGCTGGGTCTTTTAGTTCCACTACTTTTCCTTCACTCCAATTCTTCCATACCTTGAGTTATCATTTTGGTCAAAAATTGTTTTTGTTAGTTAGCTCCTGTTAGGAAACACAATGTGCAAAGAATGAACCACCTTTTTCTTTTTTGAACTTACATGATTTGTCAGGCCTGACATGTACATGCTGCCTGGAAACGAGCTATTTTTTCTCCCAGTTACAATCTCTAGAACAAGGATGCCAAAGCTATATGTATCTGACTTAGCTGAGAATGTACCTCGCATGCTACATTCTGGTGCAATATATCCACTGCATTATATAAATTAAACAAGAAAAGCTAGTTTAAATTAATCCAGAAAGCTAGTTTGAATTTTGGTGCTACATATATTTGTTTTACTAAATTTGCAATGATGCAACAAACTAACAATGTTCCAGCGAGGTGAGCAGTGACAGTTTGGGTTTGGTCTCTATCAAAGAGCTTTGCAAGCCCAAAATCTGCAATCTTTGGATTCATATCTCTATCAAGCAATATATTACTGGCTTTGAAATCTCGATGTACAATTTTCAATGGTGATTCCTCGTGGAGGTAATGTAGACCGCGGCAAGTGCCTTTTATGATCCTGTAACGTCTATTCCATTCGAACTCCTTGCATTTGATATCGTCAGGTCCTGCAGTAAGACAAAAGGCATTTTAGTTCTTCCTGAGTGAAACAACTAATCAACATGACTAAAAACCAATAACTTGACATAAATAGTCAAAAATTTACTGATTGTTTTTGAATGACGTGTCCTGAATCCTGATCTTTTTTCGAATTTCATTAGAAAACATCAAAGTCTCAAGTCTCAACACAAAAATAAAACAAAAGAAACAAATAATGGAATGATAGGAAAGCCAAGGACCGCTGACGGAAACTTTACCAAAAAGGATCTTATCAAGACTTCCATTAGGTAGATATTCGTAACAAAGCATTCTCTCATTCTTGGATATACAGCATCCCAACAATTGTACTAAATTGTTGTGCCTAAGTCGCACAAGTAATTCAACCTCAGTCTTGAATTCAGTTGCTCCCTGGGTCGAACTTGTTGAGAGCCTTTTGACTGCTATTTCTTGACCATTGATAAGTTTTCCCTGCCAAAAAATAATCTTATCATGTTATTTGACAACATTTTACTGTTGTACATAATGTATACTACTTGAAAAATAAAGATATATGAAGTTCTGATTGGTTTACTTTAAAAACTGGTCCAAAACCGCCCATGCCAAGCTTATTTTTATCAGAGAAGTTGTTGGTAGCATTTCTGATGGTAGTGAAGTCGTAAATCATAAATTCTGAAGCCGCAACTTCCTGTAATTCCTTGAAAAACACTGCAGTACCAGCACAATACAGAAAGGATATATGTATAAAAAAATCTTACTACTTTGATGTATTAAGATAAAATATTAAGCATTAATTAACCACAAATTGGATCTTTTGTCGTCAATATATATATTTGCTTAATTAGAGTTAAGTTTCAATTATGTGCACTTGGAAATTGAAACCAATTCAAATATTTGACGTACATTTGATTCCACCCGAAAGAGACCACTTTCTTTGAAACCAAATGCAAATTGTTACAAGGACTAGAAGAGTAGCAACACCACCAACTACTGCGACAATTACAATTGTTTTCGATTTCTTACCAGTACCTGCAATCATGTGTGAAGAACTCGATATCAAATTTCCCAGAATTATCTCAAATCTGGAGCATTCAATTGATTTACAATTTTACTACAAAACAGAAATATAATTGCAATTTGAAGATTTTGTTCTATTGACTCCCAGAGCCCGCTATAATTCACCTTTTAAACCCCCAATAAGTTGTAAACCATGTAGCAACCCTAGACATGCTTAAAGTGCGTTCATAGAGATGGTTCAGTTCAAACCGAACTGAAAAATTCAACTCATAAACTGAACAGAACATTTAATAAAAAAAAAACATAAACTGAACAGAAGAACATAATAAATTAGTTAATATTCATTGATTAGGTTTTCATGAATAATTTCCCGACACCAAACCAAATGCTAGCTGGTTAATAACTTAATATATGATTTTTCAGTTAAATTTTTTTTTATACACCAATATATGAACAACAATTTTTGTGATTTTAAATCACTAACATTAGGTATATATATAGCAGTGCAACACAAGACAGACTTAATCTATATGACACAAGGTAAAGATACAAAAAAAACATTATAAAAGTTATTTTTCCTGAAATCCACCAGCATCAACTCATAAAGAAAATGCAAAGACTTGTGCCATCTGCAGATAGAGAGACAGAATTTGTACCTGGTTCAGTTACCGGGCCAGCATTTTCCGGGGCAGGACTTGTGCCAGAAGCTACGCCAACAGGGACAGAAGAAGAACATTGAAAAATAATGCATATATTTTTATGAATAGTCTAATGATTTTTGAATTAATAGAAATCTTGTAAACTGAATGGATCATAAGTGAATTTTGCTTCTATTCATTCATTGAACTGTACATATAAATATTTTGGCTTACATTTGCTGTTAATTTCTCACGAACCAATGGAGGTCGGCAGGGGCGGATCCAGCATAGAGCAGGGTAGGGCAGTTGCCCTACCCTGGAATTTCAAAATTAGTTTCCAAGTACTAGGTTTTTGGATCTTGCCCCACCCTGGAAGAAATAAATGTCCTACCCTGGAAGAAACAAATGCCCTTTTCTCTTTCTCCTCTGTAAATTTTTGTATGTCATGTTTATATTTGAAAAAAAAAAAATTTGGCATGTTGATTGTTTTTTATTTAGTACCCGATTAGATAGTAGGTTTAAACCCGATTAGATATTGGACCCGCATAAATATTATCTTGCCCTACCCTGACGGAAATCCTAGATCCGCCCCTGGAGGTCGGGGCCATCAAGTCAGTTCAATAATGTAAGATGTATTATCTGGGATGGTTTGAACATTCGACTGAGATATATATATATATATACCTTCAGTAGTCTTGATAGGAAACATCTCGTAATACACAAAGCAAGAAAACCCAAAGTACCGCAGACCGACAGTATATGCGAGCAGAGATGGGGGTTGTAGGTCACTGATGAGTGAGCTCAAGCATTTGTAGCACTCCTGATGATTTAAATCCCTTGTACACTGCAACAGTCCATACAATTTATCAATTCCATTCACACTTTCTTGCCCTGAGGCCATCATATTTGCTGATGCATTTGTTTTAGCAATTAGAGTGTTAAATAATGTGTTTCGCGCATTGCCAAAGTGTTCACGGTCTGTATAGTTCTCGGAAGAGTAAATATAGTACGAAGTAGTGTTTGCCACACCAAAAAAATTCTCATTCGAGTAGCGAATAACGCATGGTCCTGATTCCAGCCTGCATTTGCAGTAAACCAAAACTAATGTTATATGTGGTGACCCTTAATTAGCATGTATACTAAATATATATATATATATATATATATTTGAAATTTTGCATCTTATGCTTAATTTTGTATTTTGTGTTATAAAAAAGGTACGGAGTCTCGTGTTATTTCGGTACAACCATTTAACCATCATCTTGTAATTATATATATTATGTATAATTAGAGAATTAAAAAAAATCTTATAATATTGCGCATAATGATGTAAAATACTCTTTTTAATTCTTTACTAATGGAAACGACAGCATTTTGCTGTCCTTAAAAAATATATATATATTGTGCATAAATTAGCAGTGGTCTCTGCTGATTAAATGCTACTTCTTAATTATAGATTGGTATTGCCTCAGTATACCTCTAATTTAGCCAACATGTTCTCCCAATTTAGACCGATTCTTTGTATTTTAACCATTCATTTTTTACTGTCACTTTCTCCTATGAAAGTCAAGTGATGCTGATGGCTTGACAGGTACAGAGAGAGAGAGAAGAGCATCGTTTTCTTTCTTCTTCTTTCTTCTCCTTTTTTTTTAGAGGAAAATCTCGTTTGATAAATTTAATCTGGTCGAATGAAATAAATCGAAAAAAAATTATCTTCGATTTATTTAGCTCGGTTTACAAACCCAGTGTTCAAAACATTGACGCTTCATTAGTTTTTGTCACGAAATCAACGAAGTATCAATATTAAAATGTAATTAATTTAGGGACGATGTTCTCGAAACCGAGTTTCAAAGTAAAGTCATATTGATCAATTCACGGAAAAATTGACTATTTTAAAATTTTATATGAACATACTAGAAATTTTTCATTATAAGTTTATCTTCATAACGTATGTATACAATTTTTTTTCTTTTATTTTTTTGTCTAAGATCTTCGAAATTCACTACCAGCTGTAAGCATGTAACAAGGACCGATTAGTTCATGTTTGTGACCTTTTACTTGAAATAAAAGTAATGAAGTAGTTTATTCATTACCAGGTACCGGCGTCTTTGCTGTTAGGGCAATCTTTGGTGATATCAGAAGCAACTGTACTAAGGCAATTGTTGCATTCGGTGAGGTTGGCACTGGCATAGCACATACCGAGGCCATAGATTCGATCAGCGCTTGTGCCAACCCCAACCGTGTCGTTGAAGTAGCCGCCATTTGATTGGGCACTGGTGGTTATGGACATGAGAAGGCTTTGGAGATTATTCTTAAAGGTAGTATCTGAGGTATTAACAGAGCAGTAAGGACGTTGATTTTGAAGTAGAGCATGAGCGGTTCCGCTATAATTATAAACAAGTAAGAGTAGTATGGATGGGAAGAATTTAAGGAGGTAGAGAACCATTTTGTGAGAATTTTGTTCCCCAAGTACCGAGCAGGAACAGAGAAGAGAGATTGTTATGACTTATCAGAGTATAATTAAGGGGACATTGAATTTATTGACTTAGACTGATGACTATACCAGTTGGGAACCTCTCCTACCGTAGATTCAAAAGAGATCCAGATTTTTTTATTATAGAAAGAGAGGTGAGAAATTATGATCTATAGACTTTGATCAGGAAAAAATAATTGGCTTCAAAGTTTTGAAGTCAAAATTAAAACTCAGCTCTAAAGTTAGCTATAGCGATGCTGTCGGCTTTATTTGTTGATAAAATTTGTAGGTCACATTTGACTCTTCTAAATAATTCCGTCAAAAAAGACCCTGCAATTTGAGGAAGAATTTTTTATAATTAGAAAATATTCAAAAATATGACACGGAACTAGAATGATTACTCAGAAATTTAGATAGGTAGAAGGACCAGTATACCGATTCCGGTCCAAACTTTGGACCGAAACCCCGGATCCGACCCAAAGTGTGTATATATATTTCAAATGCACCATAATTTTTGTACTCCAATATGCTCCATATACTTTATCTCCATTTTCAAAGTCCGAACAGTCGATCCGAACCGCTCAACATGATCTTCATAATAAAATATGCTTGGAGACCAAATTTTATATTTTTTAGCATTTTTTTACTATTTTTTTAGATTAGTACAAAATAACTTTCTTAAGGAGATTCTGGACCATCTGAAAAAGTGATATTGTACATATGTAAAAAAATAGTAAAAAAATTCTAAAAAATATAAAATTTGATCTCCAAGCATATTTTATTATGAAGATCATATTGAGTGATTCGGATCGACTGTTCGGACTTTGAAAATGGAGATAAAGGATGTGGAACATATTAGAGCACAAAAATTATGGTGCATTTGAACCCTCCTCTCTCTCTCTCTCTCTATATATATATATATATATAAATCTTTTGTGGAGGAGACTTTTTTTTTTGAGGAAAAATAGGGATCTTGTCCCTATTTGTTTTATTGAATAGAGGTTTCAATGAGAAACCTATTGTTGCTTACATAAGATTCAACTTAGTTGAATTAATTTAAAACCAAAAACGAAAATGAAATAAACGCCTTTTTAGTGCAAATACATCCATTGCTCTTGTATTTCTCCGAGTAAATCTTCTATATTCTTGTTGTTATTTGTAAATATCCTTGAGCATCTCTCCCTCCAACAGACGAACATTGCTAACAACAAAAGTTCTTTGGATTTAACTTCTCCTTTTTTGTGTACCACCCAAAGCTGAGCTTGCTGCCTTCTCAATATGAATCTCCAATTCCAAGCCGGTAAAGCAAAGCGTTGTGCTAAAGTCCTATACAGTTGCATTGCAAAAGTGCATTATGAGAATAAATGTGCAATTGTTTCACATTCCCTTCTACACATAACACACATGCTCGGCATATTCCACCCCCTTTTCGCCAAATTGTCCACCGTCAATATTTTACCGTGATAGGTTAACCATGCAAAGACCTTAATTCTTGGGGGTATTTTCACTTTCCAGACCTTGTGTATCACCTCCTTGAATGTTGGTGCATCCTTCATGCACTGGTAGACTGACTTAACTGTGAACTGTCCACTGTTTGTCAGTTTCCAAAGCACACTATCCTGCCGTTGTTGATTTACAGATTTTGATATCAAAATATTAGAGAGGGCCATCAACTATGAGATGAATTGTATAGAACCAATCATATTGAACATATGTGTAACATCATGTATATTCAAAGCTTCTCGTAATGATATATCCGGATCAATCACTTCTAAGTATAACAACCTAAATTCATCTTTCAGTAGGCCATGACCCCAATCGTGCTGCCAAAACTTAATGCATAATCCATCACCTGCTACCCATTTCATGTTTGTGTTGAGCAGAGCTTTGGTTGTTTGAAAAGATTGTTTGAAGAATCTGCATACATGAGTATCACTCATTCTTCCACTATGTGTTATTAAAACAGACGATTTCCAAAGTCTCATTTCCGGTTTACTCCAGTACCAGTACCATTTGGCCAATAAAGCATCGTTGAACACCTTTAAATCAATCACACCCAGACCTCCAGCTTTCTTTGGCTTACATACTAAGTCCCAAATTTGCCAGTTTCATGCCTCTTCCTTCTCCTGGGCCCTTTTTCCAAAGAAACCTTCTTCTTGATTTATCAATTTCAGTTAGAACCCATACTGGTAGCTTGAATACTGACATGAAATAGGTCGGTATTGATGATAACACTGCATTTATAAGAACCAGTCTGCCTGCATAACTGAGTTGCTGCCCATCCTTGCAATATGTTATTAATCTTCTGAATCAGAGGTATATATGCAAACTTTGGTAATCTCTTATCTGACAGAGGCAGTCCCAGATATGTGAAAGGAAAAGAACCCTTCTTGCATCCCAATAAGTTTATCAAATTCTGATGGTCATACCCCTCATCTTCTGAAAATAATACTTCAGATTTCTCCATACTGACAGATAAGCCTGATATCTGTTTGAAAGCTGATAATACAATTTTTAAAGCCTGAATTTGCCTTGTTTCTGGTTTGATAAAAAATAATGAGTCATCAGCATAGAGAAGACATGGACTTGTGTTGTTAAACGGTAGTTGCCATGTTCCATTAGACACCAGTTTGTCCAGCCACCTTGGAATAAAATCCATAGCCAAAATAAATAATAAAGGAGATAGAGGATCTCCTTGTCGTACACCTCTTTTCAATATAATCCTCTTTCCCAATAGCCCATTTATTATTATTTGTGATGATCCTTTAAGAACGTAGCTGGAAATCCACAATATCCATTTTTCCGGAAAACCCAAACTTTGCATGACTTTTGTCAGAAAATTCCAACTGACTGTATCAAACGCTTTGTAGATATCTGCTTTAAACAGAGCCAAAGGGACCTTCTGTTCTTTTGCCGAATGAAGAATTTGTTGTGCATATAGAAAGCCTTCTGTGATCTGTCTTTCCTTAGTGAAACCCGTCTGACTATCTTTCACTAGATTTGAGATATATGGTTGAAGTCTGTTAGCTAGGACTTTGGATATCATTCTTTGAACCCATGTATTAAGCTTATTGGTCTATAGTCCTGAGGTCGCTTGGCATCTTCCCTTTTAGGAATAAGAACAATGTAGGATGTGTTTAAATTGTCTATATTCAAGCCATTGTCGAGCACCTTAGTCAGCACACTATATAAGTCTGGCAACAACACATCTTGGAACTCCTTGTAAAATTCCCCTGTAAATCCATCTGGCTCCGGGCTCTTATTTGACGGCCATTCTCTGATTACTTGCAATATTTCCTCCTTGGATACTGACCGAGTTAATTCCTGCAGGTTGTGATTACTCTCATAGAGCTGTGTCCAGTTAACTTGAGGTACTTGCTGAGATTCAGCCCCCATCAAGCTGATGTATAAATCTCGGAATGCCTCTGCCTTATCAATCTGAGTTGTGTGTGTTACACCATTATAATGCACTTCATTTATCTCATTTCTCCTTTTCTTTGATGTGGCCAATGAATGAAAATATTTTGTATTTCTATCCCCTTGCAGTTCCCATTTCACTTTGGCCCGCTATTTCCAAATCTCCTATTCTAAAATAGCCAGTTCCGTATATCTTCTTTTAACCTGTAAAAACACCCATTTTTCCAGTCTTGAAATTCTTCTTAATTCTTCAACTCTGCCAATCCACTTCATGAACTCTCTGCAAACTTTAATTTGTTCCTTTATGTTTCCTATGTGTGTTGTTGTCCAATTAATCCTTAATAATCTCCTTTTGTAGGTTTTTTAATTTGTTATTCAAATTCAACCGGTAACACTGCTAACTGCATCTGAGACCATGTGTTCCTGACAAAATCTTTAAATTACCTAATACACCCATTTGTGGAGGAGACTTGGAATGTGTCGGTTGAAAATTACGTAATACAACAGGTGTTCGTAGCCTTTATAAAAAAATAAAAGGGCAACATAGATCCTCTGCAGTAATTGTTCGAACCGTGTTACACTACTAGAATCTGAATTATTTTCATGGGTAATTGGCTCACATTTTATGTGGGGGTGTTAAACACCGATGAAAATTCTTTTTGCCGTGGAAGTGGTCACTGACACTGACACAGTGACACTGACAATTACATTGTTACTGTGGTGTATTTGTTTATGCACGCCAAGTCGCCAAATGCCTCAAGTATACTAACTATCTAACTGAGGCGACTTTTCTTCTCCATGATAGGCTAGGCAGACAGTAATCTTTAAATATATACCAGAATTAAATTGGTGGTTCTTACTTCTTAGCAGCAGAATCTTCGTTCAGAACCGCCACTGAGAAAGCCCAAAAAAATTTGTGGCGGCTTTTGTTTTATTTTCCCATTAATTTGTTTCTTCATTTCTTTTGTTGACACAGGTAAAAACCTTGAAAGTAAAAAAAGCAAAAAGAATACAAACAAAAAAAACACAGAAAGACAGTTTACAGGACAAATTACGCTAGTCTAAACCATAGAAGGCAAAATCAGCCGTTCCGGAACGGAATCAGCAGTTCCGGAGCGGGATCGGACGGTACTAATCCGATTTCAGGCCAATTTATGCGGATAATGCAGATTTCGGCTAATTTCGGCCATTCCAGCCAGATTTCGTTCTGTTCCAGAACAATTCCAATCAAATTTCAGCTGAAATATACCGATTTCACCAAAACGGACGAAACGCAAATTAATAAACAAACACAAAAAAAATTTGAGCTCGGTGTGGATCCAACCCATGTCCTTCAGCTAAGGGAGCAAAGCTATTTACCACCATACCATTCAACCTTTGTTGTTATATAATACAACTCATTTATATATAACAATTGTAATTCACTAATTTGTACCAATCCATTCTGTCAAAAAAGTCTGATTTTCCGATCTGATTCGGCCGATTCCAATTGATTTTTCCGATCCAAATCGGAATCCGACGGGGCCGATCCCAATTCCTATTCCGATTTTTCCTTCTACGGTCTAAATATTGCTTAGCCGTATTACTAAACAAAATCCACCATACAATCTCAATTATATCAGAAAAAAAAATATATATATTTACAAAACAGATCCTCATTTTGTCAAAACCCAAAACTGCCTTTTTGAACTATTCATTATTCATTAACAATACTAGAACATCTGAATACTCAAAATTAACAAAACTACTCATAACTCATCTACTCCAATTTCATCAAGCCAAGCAACAACCTGTTCAATATCGGGTCTCAATTTATATATCTACATCCAATTTCAATTACACTCATAAGTTCTTTCTCATACAACTTATGTCTTGTGCTCTGCTGTAAGAATCCCAGTTGCACCCAAGTGGAGTTGCAGTTACCGGAAGTTTGACTCAGTTTTTGTGTAATTTCTGATAAAAATTACAAACATAAGTTGTCAAGAAATAGAAAAATTGAAATAAAAATGAAAGCTAGAACATGCCGTTAGTTCAAGTCTTAGCTACTTGGTAATATTGTCCTTCTAATGTTCATTAATATTGATATTTATTTTTTAAGTAATTAAATTAAGAGAAGAGGATATTAATAAATTAAGTGAGTTTAGATTAAGAAAATAATTCATTTTGAATTTTTGATGAAAAACATCTAAATTAAGAAGTTGTTATGTAAATACATCTAAATGTCTCAACTTTAAAAAGCTAGTAAAAGGTTAATATCAGTGACTAGATGATGATCTAAGAATTATATATGTATGGTGAATACAGGTGATTGCTCTTTTATATATGGCAATGGGGTATATATTATTGGCATCCAGCTGGAAGAAATCAAGCATTGATTGCTCCATGTTCAACGCCAGAGAGTTCTCATATTTAAAATTATCTGAACTGGGAGTTCGGAAACAAAATACTACCTCAGCTAAGCAACCTGTTCAATATCAGGTCTCAATTTATACATCTACATCCAATTTCAAGCACACTCATAAGTTCTTTCTCATACAACTTATGTCTTGTGCTCTGCTGTAAGAATCCCAGTTGCATGTAAGTGGAGTTGCAGTTACCGGAAGTTGACTTACTTTAACTCGGGTTTCCTTCATAACTTGACCATTAGTCGAAAACTGACCATCAGTCGGCACTATTCCCTCAAAGAAAGATCCAAAACCACCTAGTTCTCCATGTCTGCTATAGAGTCAGGTATGTGACCCGTTAACCCATTATGACTCAGATCTAAAACATGAAGCAATTTCAGATTTCCAAATTCATGCCATATCGACCTGTTAAGCCCATTATTGTTTAAGTTGAGAAAGGGGCCATATCAGTTTTGGAGGGAGTATAAAATATTAAAGAATAGTTTCCAAACACTTACTGTAGACACCATCGATGAATTTGAGCAACCCATCAGGAGGCTTTTTGTAGATGAATCTAGTTGTACCAAGGAGTGACATCTCATTCGAGAGAGAATTTGAACTGAAAAACAAAATCAAGCATTGAAACTACAAGAAAAAAAAATCAGCTGAAATAAAAAAAAAAATTCTTTCTAGAAAAGGTAGAACTCGACACAGTAAGTACCTCTTTTACAAACTAAACTAAACAAAACAAAAGCAAAGAAACTTTTAATCATACAAAATTACAAGAAGAAGTTTTAATTTATCATGTATGGTAACGTCTTTTGTGTCAGAGTTTTGGAAGAAGATAACGGGTTTTGAATCCGGGTCGGGTGAGTTAACAGACCCAGTATTTGTTTCTTGCCAGTCTAGTTGATTGGTCTCGTCTTTTCTTAACCATTCAAGCTTTCGTACCAGGACATTATGTACCGGTCTAGTGGTACTGGTACGGATTTTAGACTCAAAATATCCAGCTATTAAACTATTTTCTTTCTCTATATTTCACTAAAGCATCAGATACTATAACATCCTAGTTGCTCCTTGGTTGTTTAAATCCTAGGTTTGTGATATTGGTACCAAGCTTGAATCAAATTCAGGTAATAAAGGCGGGATATTACTTAGTAAAGCATGTCTATTTGGTCAAATTTATTTTCAAATTCAGGTGGTGCCCATAAGACAACCCGACTGATCAAATTTCATTTTGACCAAAATAGACCTGATCTAAATCAGAAAACTCAACTACTTGGTACTGATATAGAGCAGCATGTATGAACCAAACTGTCATCAAAGTGCACTTATAAGTTAAAGTTTACATTCAGATTTAACTACAATTATTACAAAATGCACCTCATAACCTACAAGTTTTAACTTTTCCAAAGATGCTTTTTCACATGCTGTTAAAAAAATAATCATACAAATATTTGAGATGTTCCATTAAACTAATTTATTAAACAAGGATTTTTTGCTGTCCTGTCATATATTCTCAGGTATCATTCAAGTTACACATATTTAACCTAAAATTTATGGAGAACTAGAAAGCCACTTTTTTCCGCATTACATGCTGCATTCAGATACTATTGAAACTTGAAAGTTTATTTACCATAAAAGCTATTACCAAAAACCAGATCTGCACTGACACCGCCCAGGTCACCTATCAAGCCACGCAGTAACATGTATCATGTCATCAAATTGAATGCCCCATCTGGAGGATGGTTAAGCCTTTCCAAGTCGGATTAAGGTGATTCAAAGTTCTGTGGAAAGTTTACAAAATTATCTACAACTTTGGTGTTTTACAATTTGTCCATAATCTGAAGGCATCATAGTCAAAAAGGCGTGTCCAGAGAAGTGGTCAGTTTTGGACTGTGTGTTATTAATTAGTTAGTTGAGATTTTTGAGTGTGTTATTAATTAGTTAATTGACAGAGGTCAGAATTCAGAAAAGCTGAAATTTCAGTGAGCAGTCCAATAATTCTGACCTCTGTCAATTAAACGCTAAAACTGTACCAATCTGTAATATTTTTGTATAGAGAAATTATATTATCTGGAAACTAGACTTTCATACCTTTATTTTGATATAAAGAACACAAAAATCCATGTAGCCATTTTCTCTAAAATGAATTTTGAATCTGATCAAAATTATAGGACTGCTCACTGGAATTTCAGCTTTTCTGAATTCTGACCTCTGTCAATTAATCGCTAAAACTGTACCAATCTGTAATATTTTTGTATAGAGAAATTATATTATCTGAAAACTAGACTTTCATACCTTTATTTTGATATAAAGAACACAAAAATCCATGTAGCTATTTTCTCTAAAATGAATTTTGAATCTGATCAAAATTATTAGATTTCTGATTGAACACAGCAGAAAAAAAAATTTTGATTTTTTTTTTTTTTTTTTTACGGGACGTTTTCTGGGATGGCGTCCCGTTTTTTTTTTTTTTTTCACGGGACGTTTTCTGGGATGGCGTCCCTCAGGGACGTCATCCCGCGTGGCGGCCTTCTTATTTTTGAAATTCTGGTGAACAGTTTCTTATTTTTAATATTTTATTTATTTATTTTCTTATATATAAAAATCTCGGGTGATCTTCTCTCCATTTCCGTAAAAAATGGATTCTAACCAAATTAACGGGGATTACTGACCCATAAAGCAAATGAGTCTAAGCTTAATTTTTGGACCTAAGATAAAAAAAACATTGTATAAAATTTGATTGTTAGGCTATTCATATATCCAATAATATAATTATAAATTGACTTTCCAATTTCCAATTTTTTTTTAATTAATTGTTAAAATTATCAAAATAACTATTGTTAAGTGATCCTTTCTTTAAGAATAACTTGGGCAACACATATCATATTGCTATTGGCTTTATAGTTATACTATACCAGGTTTTCAAATATGTTTTCTGATCAATAAAAAATGTTTTCAAATATGACTGAATATGTTTCTTATTGAACTTAGTAACTAGGGGTGTCAACGGGTACGATACGGATAGGGTGGAGACATTTTCATACCCGTACTCATCATGATAACGGAAAAAAATCTTTACCCTTACCCGTTTTTTCGAATACGGTACGGGTCGGGTAAACGGATAAAAAAGTGCCATTGACATCTTGATTTGTGCTTTCGATAAAATATTTTTCAAGATATAAGCTATGCTTAATTTTCATCAATTAATTGAGATGTTTGATTCAAGAGAAAATATATCCTTAATTTGATTTTTTACCTCTTCATTTGATAAACTTATTTTTCTGCTTGACCCCCTTGCTCTTTTTCATCAAACATCCATCATTAAAGCATCTTGCAAAACAAAACGTAAAGGCAGGCACCTACTTTAATTTGCTGTCCGAATCAAATTTCTTTATTTGATTCCATGCCCAGATCCAACAAAACAAATGGCTTTAATTTGTTCTCTCTACAAATGGCTTTAAGATAAGCATGCATAAACCTTAAATAAGAGATGCCAGACCAAGTCAAACATCAGTAATCTAATAAGCCAATACTCAAATTTCACAATTCTGTTCTTCAAGCGTGCCAAGATAATTAACCAAATATCTTGATCAATCCTAACAGGCATCAAGACATCATCCAAAACAATCCACTCAATTTGGGTTCTAAACTGCAACAAGATAAACGACCCCGGCCTAACGGTTAATTCATTAAGAAGAACCGAACAAAGCCTAAACAAAACTAGTAGCCATGGTGACCACCAGAAATATAATTGCATGACTGAGGTTGGGGCCGAGATCTTAATGTTTATCACCTCCTTTGTCATAGCATTTTGTGCGATGTGGGTAAATTTGCAAACGTTTATTGGATCATTAGGTAGCACATTCGCGAGCCTCTTACTATCCTCGGCTTATGCCCTTTTCCTCCCACTCATGTCTTACATGTACTCACAAGCCAAGCACTATAGACAAGATGTAAGAACTCTAGTTCTTCTGTTCTGGATGGTGATCATCGAGATCATCCGTATAGTTGGTGATTCCACTTGGGAACTACGAAAGTCATTGGAGCAACTGGTCCGATTATTCTGGGTGGGTTATCTGATCTGCAGCTATCCTCTTTTTAATTTGAACAAATATTCCAATTATTATGATCGGTACTACAAAAGTCTTTTCACAGGGATCAGGCTGAGTTTCCTCATCGTCTGTATTTGTTCTGCTGTCTATGTGATCCTGAAGAGAATTCTTTTCAACAAAGCAAACAACTCTTACCTAATAGGACAGAACCCCAAACTAATACACAACTATGTGAAGAGAGTAATTAATGCTCCAAGATGATCTCAAGACGACACCAATAGACAGTTGTTTTGAGTAATAAAACTGATGAAAATCGTATCTCATTTCTGATTCTGTTGTGCCTCTATAGGCATTACATATTACATAAAGGACCCTACAATTGACAATATTCATTTCTTACTAAAAGGTCCCTATAAACATACAAATCAATCTCAACACTCCCCCTCAAGATGGGCAAAAGATAGCCATCAAGCTCATCTTGTCACAAAACCTAACTAGATCAATTGAGCCAAGTCCTTTGGTGAGGCAGTCAGCTACTTGATCTCCAGTAGCTACATAACTCAGCTCCAATAGTCCACTTTCCATCTTTTCCTTTATGAAGAACCTATCGATCTCCACATGCTTGGTTCTGTCATGCTGCACAGGGTTGTTGGCAATGTTGATCGCTGACATGCTATCGCACCACAGTTTCACTTGAGCTCCGTGATTCACCTTGAGCTCTTCCAACAACCTCTTTAGCCACAGCATCTCTGCAACTCCCAATGCCATAGCCATGTACTCGGCTTCTGCTGTCGATCTCGCGACAACCGGTTGCTTCTTGCTCTTCCAAGAGACCAAGTTACCTCCTACGAACATGCAATAGCCAGATGTGGACCTCCTGTCATCGAGAGAACTAGCCCAATCAGAGTCACAATAGCCCTCAATATTCATGTGCCCATTCTGCCTGAAAATCAAGTCCTTCCCCGGTGCACTCTTCAGGTACCTCAGAATGTGATACACTGCGTCCATATGGACCTTCTTAGGGTCATGCATGTAGCGGCTCACCACGCTCACTGCAAATGAGATATCGGGACGAGTATGACTCAAATAGATCAATCTGCCTACCAGTCTTTGGTACCTCTCACGATCAACCTGTTCTTCTATCTCTGCGCTTATCTTGGCCTTCACATCAATGGGGAAACTGCAGGTCTGCACCCCAACATGCCTGTCTCTGTGAGCAAGTCTAGGACATACTTCCTTTGGGATAGAACAATCCCCTCTGCTCCACGAGCCACCTCAATCCCAAGGAAGTACCTAAGCTGTCCCAAATCCTTCACCTCGAATTCCTTTCCTAATTTTGTCTTCAACTTTGCAATTTCCCCCTCATCATCCCCAGTAGTGATCATATCATCAACATACACAGCCAGCATAGTAATGTGACCACCATGTTGTCAAAAGAACACCGTGTGGTCAGCATTGATCTGTTGGTAGCCCATGCCTACCATAGCCTTCCTGAACCTATCAAACCAGGCCCGGGGAGACTGTTTCAACCCATAAAGCGACTTCTTGAGCCTGCACACCTTACCTACTGTCTGGTTTGTGCCAAACCCTGGTGGAACCTCCATATACACCTCCTCCAACAAATCACCATGAAGAAAGGCATTCTTCACGTCGAGTTGGTGTAACTGCCATCCTCCATTCGCTGCCATGGAAACCAGTGTCCTTACTGTGCTCATCTTAGCCACGGGTGCAAACGTCTCATCATAGTCGATGCCATAGGTCTGACTATATCCCTTCGCTACCAACCTAGCCTTGTAGCGCTCAACCAGACCCTCTGGATTCTGCTTCACTGTGAAGACCCATTTGCATCCAACAGCCTTCTTGCCTGGTGGTAGTGACACAAGCTCCCAGGTTTCGTTCTTGGTGAGGGCCCCGAGCTCTTCTATCATGGCGGCTTTCCATTTCGGATCTCCTTTAGCAACCTGCCAACACTTAGGAATAGAGACAGTGTCTAATGATGCAATGAATGCTCCATGTACAGATGATATGTGTGAGTAAGAGACAAACTGGGCAATATCATGTGGAAAACCATATCGGTCAGGAGGAATGCCCGCATTCTTGCGAACACTCCGCCTTACCGACAGGGGAGTAGGAGGAGTAGGGGGAGGAATCATATTACCTGTGTATTCTGGGTCTGAGGTGGTTGGTGAAGGTGTCTCAAGAGTCGGAGTAGGCAGGAACGAGGGACTTGGCACAAGTGACACTATAGGCACGGTTCCATAATTCTGCTGTGTTCTCCTAACATACACCTTACGGTATCTCAACTCCCCCTGAGCCTGAGTTCTACCACCTTCGGGCTCATTCCTCTCGACTTCCGGCTCAACCACAGCCGAATTCTCAAGTACAGGACAAGGAATACTACCCACACTCACCATCCTCCTCTCATCCTCACTACTACTCTCCCCCTCTCGCCTTATACCTCCTGTATCGAGCGAGTCTCCAAAGGGTGATGTCGCATCTGAGGAATAGTATGGTTCGAGCTCTCTGAATGTAACATCCATACTCACAAATAGTCTCTTCTCTTCTGGGCTCCAGCACACATAACTCTTTTGAGTACCCGAGTACCCAACAAAGATACATCTCACAGCCCTAGGATCCAGTTTTCCTACATTTGGTCTTTTGTCATGCACGAAGCACACACATCCAAAAGTTTTAAGGGGAAGAATATTTTCATTCTTACCTTTCAGCATTTCAATCGGAGACTTCCAATCCAACACCCGCGAGGGCATCCTGTTGATCAAATAGGCTGCTGTCAGAAATGCTTGCCCCCACAAGTACTTTGGGACTTTCATCGAGATCATCATACTCCGAGTTACCTCAAGGAGATGTCTATTCTTCCGTTCTGCTACCCCATTCTGCTCTGGTGTGTACGGACATGTGGTTTGATGTTGTATCCCCTGAGATGACAGGTACTCCCCAAATGCCCTATTGGTGTACTCTGTTCCATTGTCAGACCTCAATACCTTTACAACAGCACCATATTGAGTCTGAACCATTTTATGGAGATCTTTGAAGCAAGCAAGCACATCACTCTTGTTTTTCATCAAGTAAATCCAAGTCACACGAGAAAAACAATCAATGAAATAAATAAAATATCTAAATCCATTCAAAGTAGTTGTGGGACAAGGTCCCCATATATCAGAGTGAATCAAATCAAACATATAAGAACTCCTACTACCAGAGCTAGCATAAGATCTCCTAGTATGCTTGCCTAACTCACACGCATCACATACCAGTTTTTCCTTATTAGCCTTTTCAAATAAAGACGGATACAACCTACTCAAAACAGGAAATGAGGAATGACCTAAGCGCCTATGATGAAGCAGCAGTAAGTCCTCCACACTCCTCTCAACTCCTCCAGCTCTCTTTACGATGGATGAGAGGGCCGAGTCCATACCCCCCCCCCATCCATGTACCACAGCCCGCTATGCCAAGTGCCAGTCCCAAGCAACCTGCCGGTCCCCTTCTCTTGGAAGATCACCTTAGGAAATCAAACAAAACAACACATTTTAGTTGTGATATAATGACACTTATGGATAAGAGATTCACAGGAAAAGAAGGAGCATGCAAAACATTAGACAAAGTCAAAGTGTTGGTATATTTCACAGTACCCTTATCAACTACGGGCTGAGCCGTACCATCGGCAGTCTGAATGCTCTCTGGGACTGCTAGGCGAGTATAGGAAGAAAACTACCCAGCAGCACCAGTCACATGGCGAGACGCACCAGAGTCGACTATCCAATCTGGTGATCTGGTGGGTATAGAGGCTAGAGCAAATGTATCATGAGTACCTGTGGCTGTGTGGGCAAGAGAAGCAATGTTACCCCTGGATGAAGATGAGATAAATGCATCATCTTTCACACTCTTCCCATCACCTGTCAGCTTCTGCCTGTTCCTGAGTGCCTGAGAATAGGCCTCCACGAGTGCCTGATCCTCCTCTGTAAGATCCCCACCAGCTTCTTCTTCCTCCTCTGCAACCATCGATGTGCCCGGTTGCCTCCTCTTCCACCTCTCCGACCTCCACGGCCGCGACCACGACTCCCAAACTGCCCCCTTCCACCTGTATCTCTCTCCTTTGGTGGCTTCGGGCAAGCCTGCTTCAGGTGACCCACCTCACCACAGTTGTAGCACTGTCGAGTCTCGCCCCTGTACCTTGTGTTACCTGAGTTAGAGACCGCTAGTGCTGACTTCACTCCTGGAAGTCCTCCTGTCCCAGCCTGTAATCCTATACGGCTCTCCTCCTGTATCATTGCAGAGATCGACTCATCCAGAGAGTGGATCTTCGAATGGGGTAGCAACACTGCGCTCCTCTGCTCGAATGCTGAGTCCAGATGCCTCAGAAAGTGCATAGTCCTCCTCTGGACATCTCTCAAACCCTTCTTGCAATTTGGATCCAAACAGCACTCAGCAGGAGAGAAATGATCGTAATCTGCCCACAGTCGCTCCAAATCTGCGGCATACTCCTGAATCGACCTACCTCTCTGTGCTACCTCCTCTATCTCTCTCTCGATCTGGAACACTCTCATATTATTGTCAATCCCTGCATAGATCCTCATCAACTTCCCCCAGACATCACTCACGGCCTCTATGCCATCAACCGTCTTGGCAATAGATGCAACCATAGAGTTTAGAAGCCAAGTGTGTAGCAGACTGTTTGTAGACCTCCACTCACTGTACCCAGCTGAGCCCTCAGCTGGCACGTCCATCTCACCTGTGATATACCCATCCAGGTTCTTCCCTACTAGAGCCCTCTTAACCCGACGCGACCAGCTCAAATACGTGGCTGGCCCATCCAGTTTTATGTCCACAGACTGAAGATCCAACTTCTGTAACTTCGGCTTGCTCTCAACAGGAGCTTGGCTCCCGGCCAATGCTCGCACCACGACAGCGAGCTCATCAGGAGTCAGCTTCGCACAAGCCTTCGCAAACGCATTCCCGGTCTCCTCCTCTGACATTGATCGGACTTAGATCTCCGCCTCACGTATCTATCTTGGTCCGAATCACTCCTAATAACCTCTTAGACCCGATCTTGCACCCTCAAGACGGATCTAGGTCATCTCCTCCTTTCTTCTTCTTCTCTCTCGACCCGATCTTGATCTATCTCATCAAGATTCGAGCCAAACCCGATCAAAACCCGCTTCTCGGGTATCGTGGGGTATAGGCCCCCCACGCCGGCCAAATCAACCCAAAGAGACTTACCCTAGGTGGCTGGCCGGCCTTAAAGGAGGTGGCTCGGCCTAGCTAGGTCAACCCAAGAGAGAGAAGGAGGTGGCTGGCCGGACCTAGGCGGAGTTGGGCTCGGCCAAGAGAGAGAAGTCGGAGTAGAGGTCAGAGCAGGGAGAGGAGCTGAGCTGCGGCGCTAGGCGGGCAGAGCCAGGTCTGGGCGTCTGAGACCAGCAGCTGCAGCGGCGGAGCTCAGGCGGGCCAGGTGGGGTGTCTGCGGGGCCAGGCGACGTCGGCGGAGCTCATGCGGCGCTGGCGGAGGGGTGGGGCGGAGGTCTGCTACAGTACCGCGGGTTTGCTACAGTACCGCGGCTCTGATACCATTTTGAGTAATAATACTGATGAAAATCGTATCTCATTTCTGATTCTATTGTGCCTCTATAGGCATTACATATTACATAAAGGACCCTACAATTGACAATATTCATTTCTTACTAAAAGGTCCCTATAAACATACAAATCAATCTCAACAAGTTGCGACTACATTGTTATGGGCGAGACAAATCATGAAATAGTCCCTCGCAGTTACGGCTACTTCCTTGGCGAGAAAAAATCTAACTCTGAAGGCTTATTCACGGTTGGCAGAGCTTTCCAGCTGAACTCATCCGAACATGAAGCGTTTACTTTACCAAATCCCTCTTGGTGCGACACTTGCCTTTCCCTTGCCCTCGCTAAAATGTTGACGCGAAGGTTCGCCAAGCTCCCAGTTGATGAGGCCGGATGTAGAAAGGCCCTTGATTTTGTAGTAGAAGGACTAATTGATTATATTGGCAGCAATAAGGATATTGAAACAGACAAAAACGGATCGAAGAGGGTATTTAGCATTATCCAAGAAGAGCTGCAGTTGGTTTCTGATTTTTTGAACGTCAAGGTACCAGCTTCTAATTCTTATGAATGGTACAAGGTAGTTGATTTCATCGGGTTTTTCGTCATGGTTGGCAATTGGCTTTACCTTAATATCTCTTTCCCAAGATTAAAAGCTTACAGATACCATAAATGCGAATACTATGTTGAAGAGAAAGGTGGTTTTGTGGTGCTGAAATTTTTCTATTATCCTGATGTATGCATCAGAGCCTTCCTGTTTGTTGCATTGCATATATGTACCTCCAAGTTTTTCCCATTATCACAATTGTAATTTCCAAACGCTGGGGCAATCTTAATTCTGTTACCAAGTACATTAAAGACCCTGCCAACTGGAACAGATCTTACATCTCACAGACAATATCTAAGTTAAGGAAACAAGTTAACCCAGTAGAAAATTTATATATGAAGAAAACTAGAATTTATTCCTCCGTTCTTGATTTGGAAGCCAAGACTATCTTGTTTTGTATAAAAGTTGATGTGTCAACTCTTATACGCCTTCCAATGTGCATCAGAAGAAATATTCCAAGATCATTCCCAACAATCCACAGTACTGATGCAAAAGAAGCAATACTGGCGTCGTTGAAAAAGAGTGTTGCTCGACTCTCTGTTGGTGAAACTTCACTAGAAAACTTTGATGAGGCATCCTTACTCACCAATGGTAAAACTTCACTAAAAAACTATAACATGGAGTCCTTGAATTGGGCTTGCACGCAAAATGGTAGTACCACAGAGGCTATACTTGTTTGGCACATTGCCACGACCCTCTTTCACCACCAAGAATCCTCACCTCAACAAAATAATAATCCCCATCAAAAACCCGCAACCCATGAAAATAACAATTCCATCAAGAAGGAGCAAGAGGTGGCCTTAGCATTGTCCAGCTATTGCCACTATCTAGTGGAGTCTCTTCCTGAGCTCTTACCTGATGAGGTTGAGTGGACAGAAGAAATGTATGAAAGCGTGACAAAAGAGCTATTGGACGCCATACCTCAGTCCTGTTTTAAAAAACCTACGAAAAATGATAATTACAACTGTGTTCTACAACACGCCGAATGGGTTGAAAGTTCTGTGGTTGGAAAGGGTGTCAACCTGGCCAACCAGCTCATGGATTACGATAAAGAAGGAGAACCGGTGTGGGCGATGTTGGCTGATTTTTGGGCGGAGATGATGTTGTTCATTGCTCCATCGGACAATGTCGAGGGCCATGAGAAAATTTTATACCGGCAAGAGTTGATTACACAATTATGGGCATTACTTACACATGCTGGTATTGTTACTAGATCTAAACCCACGTACTGATCATCGGGTTCATGATAGCGAGAGCAATGCGGTTACTGAAGATATGAATGTTTGAATTGTCTCTGTCTTTAATTTGTACCTTAATTTTATTTTCCTTTTGGCATATTGGCATATAGTAGTGTGTGTTCGGTGCTTATTTATGTACCCTTGCTTTCAAGACAAATTAAGTTGCTTGTATTGTGTGCTTATTTATGTATTCTTGTTTTTATGAATTAGTTGCTATTCTAATTAAGTTGTTTGTGTACTTATTTGATTTTCAGCATATGAATATATTTTTATTTATGTATTTTTGCTATTTACTCAATCAGTGTGAATTAAAGTTTATTTTCAGCATATGAATTAATTTGGACGTCACCTGGAGCCGGAAATTAAAAGATATATTATGTTACGAAGAGACTGCATGGTATACATTTAAAATTGTTAATTCGAATATGCAATATTACTATATATACTCCAAAGAATATATATGCAAAAATATATAAATTGATATTTCTACAATTAATTAATGTCCCATATTAACATTGGCTGCTCTGCGTTTTTGTCTTTTACGTGCTACAAAATGAGGAAAGAAATTAAACAACCCTTTGTGCACTACCATGCCAGATTAAATAGATTATTTTTTTGTGATGACAGTACGTAAGATTTTGGGTTTGTTTCAGGTTAATTTATTTCCTCTTCACAGGGTCCAACTCAATTAACATAATTCAGCTTCAATTTAAGAAATTAAGGTTTGAAAGATGAAAATCCATCCATTTAGCAACTTTTATAGTACGATTATCAAATCGAAGGGTTGATATATATACGGTCCATTGTTAGCCCCATCCACGTGCTAAAGCACAAAAGTTAGCCTAAGATGTTGCTTACTGCTTTAACCAATACAAACTACTTAATTTTCTATCCACTGTACTTACATTAGATGACACACATTAACATGTAATGAACAGATTTAGTTTTAGTAGAAATTGGTGGATTTTCCCCCACTTCTAAAAAAAAAATTATATATACATATATGTGAGCGCGCGCGCATATATATATATATGTAAAGTAGAACTAGGGTGTTCCTAAGTTTACCAAGCCCCTTTGTGAACTCAACTCTAAAACCTATCGGATTGGCTTCAAACGACGAATCCAAAACGTTGAAATCCTTCTACCTTACGGGTGATGCGTCTACATGTGAAAATTTTAAAATTTCAAATTAGTTTTGTATAAAATCAAGTGGTCAAAAGACGTTTAAAAAATGAATGCATTAAAATTAATTTATAAACCTTCTAATTTTGACCACTTGACTTTATACTAAATTAATTCGAAAATTTAAAATTTTCACATGTAGACGCATACCCGTAAGATAGAAGGATTTCAACGGTTTGGATTCGTCGTTTAAAGCCAATCCGATAGGTTTTAGAGTTGAGTTCACAAAAGAGCTTGGTGAACTTATAGGAACATCCTAGTTCTACTCGATATATGTATATATCGAGTAGAACTAGGGTGTTCCTAAGCTCACCAAGTCTCTCGTGAACTCGACTCTAAAACCTATCAAATTGACTTCAAACGACATTTCCAAACCGTTAGATGTTCAATTTATATTAAAATGTGCTTGGAGACCAAATTTTACATTTTTAGGAATTTTTTTACTATTTATTAAGCCGGTTTGAAAACCGTTGTTTTTCAATGGTGCAGAATTTGAATAAAAATAGCGGTTTTCAAACCTGCTTAATAAATAATAAAAAAATTTCAAAAAATGTAAAATTTGGTCTCCAATCACATTTTAATATAGATTGAACATCTAACGGTTTGGAAATGTCGTTTGAAGTCAATTCGATAGGTTTTAAAGTCGAGTTCACGAGAGGCTTGGTGAGCTTAGGAACACCCTAGTTGTACTCCTGTGTGTGTGTGTGTCTATATATATATATGTATGTATATGAGTAGAACTAGGGTGTTCCTAAGTTCACCAAACCTCTTTGTGAACTCAACTCTAAAACCTATCGGATTGACTTCAAACGACGAATCAAAACCGTTGAAATCCTTCTATCTTACGAGTGATGCATCTACATGTAAAAATTTTAAAATTTTAAATTAGTTTTGTATAGAGTCAAGTGGTCAAAAGGCGTCCAAAAAATGAATGCATTAAAATTAATTTATAAACCTTCTAATTTTGACCACTTGACTTTATACTAAATTAATTTGAAAGTTTAAAATTTTCACATGTAGACGCATCACCCGTAAGGTAGAAGGATTTCAACGGTTTGGATTCGTCATTTGAAGCCAATCCAATAGATTTTAGAGTTGAGTTCACAAAGGGGCTTGGTGAACTTAGGAACACCCTAGTTCTACTCTGTGTGTGTGTGTGTGTGTGTGTGTGTGTGTAGAGGAGGGATCCAATTACACCTTTTTTGGTGACACATCATGACACCGTTTTTTATATAGGTCAATTTTGCGATTTCAAAATCCAAACAGTCAATCCGAACCGTTCAACATGATCACCATATAAAAATGTGCTTGGAGATCAAATTTTACATTTTTTTGAATTTTTTTACTATTTATTAAGATGGTTACAAAATCTCTATTTTTCAATGGTCCGAAAACAACGATTTTTGTAACCATCTTAATAAATAGCAAAAAAATTCAACAAAATGTAAAATTTGATCTCCAAGCACATTTTAATATATCAATCATGTTGAACGGTTTGGATCGACTATTTGGACTTTGAAAATGGTAGGTGTCAAAGTGTGTCACCAAAAAAGGTGTAATTGGATCCCTCCTCATATATATATATATATATATATATATATATATATATCTGTGTGTGTGTGTGTGTGCGTGTATATATGTGTGTGTGTGTGTGTGTGTGTGTGTGTGTGTGTGTGTGTGTGTGTATGGGCTATGGTGAGTTGCGAAGTAAAGATCTAGTTTTATTTCACGCTCATATTTCTGTTTTCAAAGACCAAGCAGTCAATCCGAACCACTCAACAAGATATCCATATTGAAATGTGCTTGGAGACCAAACTTTACATTTTTTGGAAATTTTTTACTATTTTTTTAGATAGGTGGAAAACTGCTTTTTTTGAATGGTTCCGGACCATAAAAAACAATGATTTTGAAATATTTTTAAAAAATAGTAAAAAAATTTCAAAAAATGTAAAATTGGGTCTCCAGGCACATTTCAATATGGATATCTTGTTGAGAAGTTCGGATCGACTATTTGGTCTTTAGAAACGGAGATATGAGCGTGAAATAAAACAAGATCCTTACTTCGCAACTCACCATAGCCCATCTCTCTCTCGCTATATATATAGTACGGCTAACACGCTTCTTCTAGTATTTCAACAATATGCTTCCGATCTCCAAATTCTATTGAATCGTCTTCAAATAACAAATCCAAACATTCAAACCAATCTCCTTAACGAGAGCTTCGTTTTCATATATATCTTTTTAATTTTTGAATTTATTTACTATCAAGTAAATGGTAAAAAAAATGAACAAAATAGTGTATTAAAATGCACACAAAATCCTTCATATTTTGACCGCTTAACTTGATAGATAATAAATTTGAAAATTTTAAAAAAAAATATGGAAACAAAGCTCTCATTAAGAAAATTGGTTTGAATAATTTGAATTTGTCATTTGAAACCGATTCGAAAGATTTTGAAAGCCGGAAGCATATTGTTGATATACTAGAGGAAGCCCGTTAACCGTACTATATATATATAGACACACACACACACACTAGCATCGTGTCTGTGCGTTACAACGAAGACATATTATAAAGAACTTCAACTATATAATAATGATAAGTTCAAAATTACCGGTGAAAAATTACCATAAAATAAAATAATATATGTCAATATGATAACCTTCAACTTTTGATTTACTGTCGGCCTATCATGGAGAAGAAAAGTCGCCTCAGTTAGATAGTATACTTGAGGCATTTGGCGATTTGGCGTGCATAAACAAATACACCACAGTAACAATGTAATTGTCAGTGTCAGTGACCACTTCCACGGCAAAAAGAATTTTCATCGGTGTTTAACACCCCCTCATTAAATGTGAGCCAATTAGCCATGAAAATAACTCAGATTCTAGTAGTGTAACACGGTTCGAACAATTACTGCAGAGGATCTATGCTCCCCTTTTATTTTTTTATAAAGGCTACGAACACCTGTTGTACTAGGTAATTTTCAACCGACACATTCCAAGTCTCCTGCACAAAAGATATATATATATAGAGAGAGGGGCTAATATCAAAACGTTTGCACCAAGGTTCTCGGGCAACCAAGTAGTTATCGGATTTTCAAAGTCCAAACGGTCGATCTAAACCGTTAGATGTGATCTCTATATTAAAATCTGCTTGGAGACCAGATTTTACAATTTTTGGAATTTTTTTACTATTTTATTAAGCCACTTTGAAAATTACTGATCACATGGTCCAGAATTTGGTTGCACTGTTTTTAGTGTTCACTCGAATCAATAATTTTCAAAGTGGCTTAATAAATAGTAAAAAAATTCAAAAAAATGTAAAATTTGGTCTCCAAGCAGATTTTAATATAGATTGAACATCTAACGGTTTGGATCGACCGTTTGGACTTTGAAAATCCGAAAACGACTTAGTTGCATGAGGGCCTTGGTGCAAACGTTTTGATATTAGCCTCTCTCTCTCTCTCTCTCTCTCTCTCTCTCTCTCTCTATATATATATATATACACACACTTTGGGTCGGATCTGGGGGTTTCGGTCCATAGTTTGGACCGGAATCGGTATACTGGTCCTTCTACCTTATCTAAATTTTTGAGTAATCATTCTAGTTCCGTGTCATATTTTTGAATATTTTCTAATTATAAAAAATTCTTCCTCAAATTGCAGGGTCTAATTTGTTGACGGAATTATTTAGAAGAGTCAAATGTGACCTACAAATTTTATCAACAAAGGCCGACAGCATCTTTACTTAATTGTGGCATAATGTTTCTGTTGTCAAATTAAATACTCAATTCTTGGTACGCCAGGATGAGTATGATGTATATATGCTGCTATAGCTAACTTTAGAGCCGAGTTTTAATTTTGACTTCAAACTTTGAAGCCAATTATTTTTTCCTGATCAAAGTCTTTAGATCATAATTTCTCACCTCTCTTTCTAGAAATAAAAAAATCTGGATCTCTTTTGAATCTACGGTAGGAGAGGTTCCCAACTGGTACAGTCATCAGTCTAAGTCAATAAATTCAATGTCCCCTTAATTATACTCTGATAAGTCATAACAATCTCTCTTCTCTGTTCCTGCTCGGTACTTGGGGAACAAAATTCTCACAAAATGGTTCTCTACCTCCTTAAATTCTTCCCATCCATACTACTCTTACTTGTTTATAATTATAGCGGAACCGCTCATGCTCTACTTCAAAATCAACGTCCTTACTGCTCTGTTAATACCTCAGATACTACCTTTAAGAATAATCTCCAAAGCCTTATCATGTCCATAACCACCAGTGCCCAATCAAATGGCGGCTACTTCAACGACACGGTTGGGGTTGGCACAAGCGCTGATCAAATCTTTGGCCTCGGTATGTGCTATGCCAGTGCCAACCTCACCGAATGCAACAATTGCCTTAGTACAGTTGCCTCTGATATCACCAAAGATTGCCCTGACAGCAAAGACGCCGGTACCTGGTAATGAATAAACTATTTCATTAATTTTCTTACATTTATATAAATGGGCTCCGGGTTTTCAAGTAAAAGGTCACAAACATTGGTACATGCTTACAGCTGGTACTGAATTTCGAAGATCTTAGACCAAAAAATAAAAAGAAAAGAAATTGTACACGTACGTTATGAACATAAACTTATAATGAAAAATTTCTAGTATGTTCATACAAATTCTTAAAATAGTCAATTCTTCCGTGAATTGATCAATATGACTTTACTTTTAAACTCGGTGTCCAGAACATCGTCCTTAAATTAATTACTTTTTAATATTGATACTTCGTTGATTTCGTGACAAAACTAATGAAACGTCAATGTTTTGAACACTGGGTTTGTAAACCGAGCTAAATAAATAGAAGATAATTTTTTTTCGGTTTATTTCATTCGACCAGATTAAATTTATCAAAGGAGATTTTCCTCTAAAAAAAGAGGAAAAAGAAGAAGAAAGAAAACGATGCTCTTCTCTCTCTCTCTGTACTTGTCAAGCCATCAGCATCACTTGACTTTCTTAGGAGAAAGTGACAGTAAAAAATGAATGGTTAAAATACAAAGAATCGGTCTAAATTGGGAGAAAATGTTGGCTAAATTGGAGGTATATTGAGGCAATCCCAATCGATAATTAAGAAGTAGCATTTAATCAGCAGAGACCACTGCTAATTTATGCACAATATATATATATATTTTTTAAGGACAGCGAAACGCTGTTGTTTCCATTAGTAAAGAATTAAAAAGAGTATTTTATATCATTATGCATGCGCAATATTATAAGATTTTTTTAATTCTCTAATTATACTTAATATATATAACTACAAGATGATGATTAAATGGTTGTACCGAAATAACACGAGACTCCATACCTTTTTTATAACACAAAATACAAAATTAAGCATAAGATGCAAAATTTCAAATATATATATATATTTAGTATACATGCTAATTAAGGGTCACCACATATAACATTAGTTTTGGTTTACTGCAAATGCAGGCTGGAATCAGGACCATGCGTTATTCGCTACTCGAATGAGAATTTTTTCGGTGTGGCAAACACCTCTTCATACTATATTTACTCTTCCGAGAACTATACAGACCGTGAACTCTTTGGCAAAGCACGGAACGCATTATTTAACACTCTAATTGCTAAAACAAATGCATCAGCAAATATGGTGGCCTCAGGGCAAGAAAGTGTGAATGGATCAATTGATAAATTGTATGGACTGTTGCAGTGTACAAGGGATTTAAATCATCAGGAGTGCTACAAATGCTTGAGCTCACTCATCAGTCACCTACAACCCCCATCTCTGCTTGCATATACTGTTGGTCTGCGGTACTTTGGGTTTTCTTGCTTTGTGTATTACGAGATGTTTCCTATCAAGACGACTACTGAAGGTATATATATATATATATATATCTCAGTCAAATGTTCAAACCATCCCAGATAATACATCTTACATTATTGAACTGACTTGAGGGCCCCGACCTCCATTGGTTCGTGAGAAATTAACAGCAATTGTAAGCCAAAATATTTATATGTACAGTTCAATGAATGAATAGAAGCAAAATTCACTTATGATCCATTCAGTTTACAAGATTTCTATTAATTCAAAAATCATTAGACTATTCATAAAAATATATGCATTATTTTTCAATGACCTTCTTCTGTCCCTGTTGGCGTAGCTTCTGGCACAAGTCCTGCCCCGGAAAATGCTGGCCCGGTAACTGAACCAGGTACAAATTCTGTCTCTCTTCTGCAGATGGCACAAGTCTTTGCATTTTCTTTATGAGTTGATGATGGTCGATTTCAGGAAAAATAACTTTTATAATGTTTTTTTTGTATCTTTACCTTGTGTCATATAGA
Source organism: Carex kokanica (assembly GCA_025461125.1). NCBI lineage: Eukaryota > Viridiplantae > Streptophyta > Magnoliopsida > Poales > Cyperaceae > Carex > Carex kokanica. The sequence continues at coordinate 358,087 of JAJGRX010000090.1, read as the reverse complement.
ATATAGATTAAGTTTGTCTTGTGTTGCACTGCTATATATATACCTAATGTTAGTGATTTAAAATCACAAAAATTGTTGTTCATATATTGGTGTATAAAAAAAAATTTAACTGAAAAATCATATATTAACCAGCTAGCTTTTGGTTTGGTGTAGGGAAATTATTCAGGAAAACCTAATAAATGAATATTAACTAATTTATTATGTTCTTCTGTTCAGTTTATGTTTTTTTTTTTTATTAAATGTTCTGTTCAGTTTATGAGTTGAATTTTTCAGTTCGGTTAAGTTAAGTTTGAACTGAACCATCTCTATGAACGCACTTTAAGCATGTCTAGGGTTGCTACATGGTTTACAACTTATTGGGGTTTTAAAAGGTGAATTATAGCGGGCTCTGGGAGTCAATAGAACAAAATCTTCAAATTGCAATTATATTTCTATTTTGTAGTAAAATTTTAAATCAACTGAATGCTCCAGATTTGAGATAATTCTGGGAAATTTGATATCGAGTTCTTCACACATGATTGCAGGTACTGGTAAGAAATCGAAAACAATTGTAATTGTCGCAGTAGTTGGTGGTGTTGCTACTCTTCTGGTCGTTATAACAATTTGCATTTGGTTTCAAAGAAAGTGGTCTCTTTCGGGTGGAATCAAATGTACGTCAAATATTTGAATTGGTTTCAATTTCCAAGTGCACATAATTGAAACTTAACTATAATTAAGCATATATAGTGACAACAAAAGATCCAATTTGTGGTCAATTAATGCTTAATATTTTATCTTAATAAATCAAACTAGTAAGATTTTTTATAAACATATATCCTTTCTGTATTGTGCTGGTTCTGCAGTGTTTTTCAAGGAATTACAGGATGTTGCGGCTTCAGAATTTATGATTTACGACTTCACTACCATCAGAAATGCTACCAACAACTTCTCTGATAAAAATAAGCTTGGCATGGGCGGTTTTGGACCAGTTTTTAAAGTAAACCAATCAGAACTTCATATATCTCTATTTTTCAAGCAGTATACAGTATGCACAACAGTAAAATGTAGTCAAATAACATCATAAGAGAATTTTTTGGCAGGGAAAACTTCTCAATGGTCAAGAAATAGCAGTCAAAAGGCTCTCAACAAGTTCGACCCAGGGAGCAACTGAATTCAAGACTGAGGTTGAATTACTTGTGCGACTTAGGCACAACAATTTAGTACAATTGTTGGGATGCTGTATATCCAAGAACGAGAGAATGCTTTGTTACGAATATCTACCTAATGGAAGTCTTGATAAGATCCTTTTTGGTAAAGTTTCCGTCAGCGGTCCTTGGCTTTCCTATCATTCCATTATTTGTTTCTTTTGTTTTATTTTTGTGTTGAGACTTGAGACTTTGATGTTTTCTACGAAAGTCGAAAAAAGATCAGGATTCAGGACACGTCATTTAAAAACAATCAGTAAATTTTTGACTATTTATGTCAAGTTATTGGTTTTTAGTCATGTTGATTAGTTGTTTCACTCAGGAAGAACTAAAATGCCTTTTGTCTTACTGCAGGACCTGACGATATCAAATGCAAGGAGCTCGAATGGAGTAGACGTTACAGGATCATAAAAGGCACATGTCGCGGTCTACATTACCTCCATGAGGAATCACCATTGAAAATTGTACATCGTGATTTCAAAGCCAGTAATATATTGCTTGATAGAGATATGAATCCAAAGATTGCAGATTTTGGGCTTGCAAAGCTCTTTGATAGAGACCAAACCCAAACCGTCACTGCTCACCTCGCTGGAACATTGTTAGTTTGTTGCATCATTGCAAATTTAGTAAAACAAATATATGTAGCACCAAAATTCAAACTAGCTTTCCGGATTAATTTAAACTAGCTTTTCTTGTTTAATTTATATAATGCAGTGGATATATTGCACCAGAATGTAGCATGCGAGGTACATTCTCAGCTAAGTCAGATACATATAGCTTTGGCATCCTTGTTCTAGAGATTGTAACTGGGAGAAAAAATAGCTCGTTTCCAGGCAGCATGTACATGTCAGGCCTGACAAACCATGTAAGTTCAAAAAAGAAATTATTAAAGGTGGTTCATTCTTAGCACATTGTGTTTCATTACAGGAGCTAACTAATAAAAACAATTTTTGACCAAAATGATAACTCAAGGTATGGAAGAATTGGAGTGAAGGAAAAGTAGTAGAACTAAAAGACCCAACATTGGATAAAGAATGCATAGAAGAGGTAACAAAGTGCATCCACATAGCACTCCTATGCTTACAAATGAATCCATCAAGTAGGCCGAACATGGAAACTGTAGCTAACATGCTCAATAGTTCATCGATTGCGAGTCTCCCACCTTTGCCACCTCCAAGATATATATGGGGAGCAGATGTTTCTATGTTTGAGGATGATGAAAATGTCGTTACCAGTTTGAGCGGCTGGGAGACCGTCTCCACTGTTGTTGGAGACGAAACCGAAGAGAATAGTTTAATTTCTCTATAGTTTTTAGTGGGATAGCTTGATTATTTTAAGCTCTCAATTTATTTTCTACTAAAACTTCCTTTGTATTTATAAAGTACCTAATTTACTGTAAATTAAAATGAAAAATTATGTAGTATGTAAGGTAAAGGTTAAATCTTCTAATAGGTTCATTTGTGGGGAGGAGGGGAGGTCTGATGGGCATTGGATCTACCGTCTATTACGTCAAATCATGCCACAATTTTGATTAACATATATAGGACTTCTTAGACGAATTTAATTTATCAAATTTAAACCTGATTGACTGATTAAATCCGACTCGTCTCCTCACCTCCTAAATTAGATAAATTAAATTTGTTTAAGAACTGCTCCATTAATAAAAATCGTGTAATGATTTGATGTAATAGAAATTAGCAGATCGAAATTAACAGATCATCAGATGAAGTTTAAATTAACGGATAACCAGATTTTTTAGCCCCAAAAATCATTAGTTTTTGTCACGAAATCAACGAAGTATCAATGTTAAAAAGTAATTAATTTAGGGACGATGTTCTCGACACCGAGTTTGAAAGTAAAGGCATATTGATCAATTCACACGAGAATTGAATATTTTAAAAATTTGTATGAACATACTAGAAATCTTTCATTATAAGTTTATGTTCATAACGTACGTATACAATTTCTATTATTATTATTTTATTGTGTAAGATCTTCGAAATTCAGTACCAGCTATAAGCATGTAACCAGTTCATGTTTGTGACCTTTGCCATGTTTGTGTAAGATCTTCGAATGCATAGAAGAGGTAACAAAGTGCATCCAAATAGCACTCCTATGCTTACAAATGAATCCATCAAGTAGGCCGAACAAGGAAACTGTAGCTAACATGCTCAATAGTTCATTGATTGCGAGTCTCCCACCTTTGCCACCTCCAAGATATATATGGGGAGCAGATGTTTCTATGTTTGAGGATGAAAATGTTGTTACCAATTTGAGCGGCTGGGAGACAGTCTCCATTGTTGTTGGAGAAGAAACAGAAGAGAATAGTTTTCTCTATAGTTTTTAAGCTTCCAATTTATTTTCTAGCTACTAAAACTTCCCATTTTACTGTAAATTAAAATTGAAAGTGGAAATTGGAAATTTCTATATATCTCAATTAACAATATTGTACAAATATATAGACCACAAGAAAAGAAAATATAAAATAGGAAGGAACCGCTATTTCATAATTACAGTTATTACCTAATTACAACTATTATTATAATTACTATGATTTATTTCCTTTAACACTCCTCCTCAAGTTGGAGCATATACATCTAGAATGCCCAACTTGTTACATATACTATCAATGTGTGCTTTTCGAAGTGGCCTGGTTAGGATATCTACGAGCTGAAGATCTGTTCGAATATGACTCTGTTGGATGTATGGAGGGTGTGAAGTTGTGCCTTTGACAAAATCCTGAACAAGGTGACAATCTACCTTGATGTGTTTAGTCCGCTCGTGAAAAACCTGATTCTTGGCAATTTGCATTGCTGTTTGGTTGTCACAGTGTAATGTCATCAAACCATCGTGGTGAACACCTAGTTCGTTAAGCAAACATTTCATCCACACTAACTCACAGGAAGTGTTTGCTATTGCACGGTATTCTTGACTCTACACTGTATCGAGCCACAACAGTCTGTTTCTTACTCTTCCAGGAAACAAGGTTGACACCAAAGAAGACATAGACTCCAGTAATGGACCTCCGACTGGTAGGACAGCCTGCCCAATCAGCATCGGTGAAGCCTGCTATTCTGTCATGTCCCTGGTCAGAATATAGTAGCACTTTCCCTGGAGATCCCTTGAAATACCTAAGGATCCGTACAGCAGCATCGCAATGTGTAGTGCGAGGGTCCGACATGAACTGACTCACAACACTCACTGGATAAGAAATGTCAGGACGAGTAACTATCAAGTAATTCAGTTTACCAACCAGTCTTTGATATCTCTCAGGATCATGTAGTAGCTCTCCGTCCTCTGGCCTTCGCCTCAAGGACCATCGGTGAATCAACGTGTTTGCATCCAAGCAGCCCGCTTTCTGAGAGCATATCCAACAACACATATTTTCTCTAATAGATGAGAAGCTTGCCACGAGATCATAATACCTCAATGCCGACAAAGTACTTGAGTTTGCCAAGGTTGGTAATATGAAATTGCTCACTCAAGAACTTCTTCAGAGCGGAGATCCCATCGTCATCATCACCAGTAATGATGAGATTATCCACATACGCAACTAGCACTATAGTCTTTCCCTTTAAGTGCCTATAGAAAACTGAGTGATCATTTGCACTTCTGATCATGCTGAAATGACTGAAAGCTTGAGATAGATGACCAAACCAAGCGCGAGGAGATTGTTTGAGATCATACAGGGATTTTCGCAAGCAACAGACTTTAGATACCTCCTCCATAACAATAAATCCAGGTGGCTGAGTCATATATACCTCCTCCTCAAGGATGTCATTGAGAAATGCATTCTTGACATTGAGTTGGTATAGTGGCCAGTGACGAGTGGCAACCAAAGCCATGTAGATGGGAACAGATGCCATCTTGGCGACAAAAGAGAAGGTCTCATCATAGTCAATGCCATAGGATTGAGAGTAACATTTGGCAACCAACCGAGTTTTATGTCGGTGAAGAGACCCATCGGGATGAACTTTAACCGTGAAGACCCATTTGCAACCAACTGCTTATTTACCAAGAGGGAGAGGACAGAGATCCCAAGTCTCATTTTTCCACAGAGCTGACATTTCCTCTTGTATAGTACTAAACCACCCTGGATGTTGCAGAGCCTTTGCCACATTCTTAGGAACAGAGTAACTGTCAAGACGTGTAGTAAAGGCACGATGATCAGTGGATAAAGCTACATAGGTACTTAGATCAAAATTTCAAATATAATGGACTTGTCCAGTTCAAGCCAAAATGGACAACAAGATGGTCAAGAAGTAATTCAGTTAGCCAACATATCTATGTTGCATGGATACGGGTATGGGTATCGTATCGGATACGATACGAATACGGCGATACAGTAATTTTCAAAAATCAAGAATACGATACGCCTATTATATATAATATTTTTTATTATTTTAATTATATTATTAATAAATTCAACACTTGTATTATATAAATTAAATATAAAAATACAACACTATACAAAAATATAGATTAAATATAATAACTACTCTCTTATAATAACAAATGTGAAGTGGTATAGTGGCATAGGGCTATGGGTGTTAAGCCACAAATCCCCTCTTCGAATCTCCGCAGCATCTTAAATAAATTTAATTTTGACGCGATGCACGGTGGACCATCTCACGTACCTTGACGCGGTGCACAGTGGACCAAGCGTATCCAGGCGTATCCAGACAAGTCAGAGCGTATCGGAAACCATATCAAAGGATTAAGGATACGCCACGTAAGCCGATACGCCAACTAGGGTATCGGATACGTATCGGGGCCATATCGGGTGTGTATCGGTATTGGATAAGTGTACGAAGCCCGTAAAGGAGTATCCGAGTAATATAGCAACATATGAAGCTATTACATAATTCTGTTATTCTGGTATAGATTGTAATTAGGAGAAACATGCTGTAATCCATTTTCTATATAAAGTTGTTGATGTACAATGTATTAGATATAGAAGGAAATATTACAAATCTATTTTATCACTCTCTTCTATTATTCTTTATGGTATCAGAGCTTTGGTAAACTGGAGTAAGGCTCGCGCCTATTCGAGAAATTATGCCTCTAACCCTACCCTATTCTAGTTTATAAAAAAAAATCTTTATTCCAAAAATTAAGCCTTTCTATTCATTTCTATTCTAGTCTATACCTCTCTATTACTCTCTATACCTAGAATAAAACTCTTATCTCCCTCTATTCCTCATATCCACTATATTCTCCCAATCCTTAATCCCTCCCTATTTCCCTCTATTATACATCTCACTCTTCTAAAGAAAAAGAGAAGAACAACACCTTTGTCATGGCAGAGAAGCCATCGCCATCGCCGTCATGCTGGCCAACAGATCAGCTATCGCCACTACATCACTCGTCTTGGCCTTGCACCGGCCCGATGCACCAAGCACCCGACCAGATCGAGAGGTGACGCAAAGATCGAAGACTGGAGCACTTCTCGAAACTCTCCACCTAAGGGTGTGCCTCATCGCCTGAGACAAACCTTCACGAGCTAACTGGACACTTCTTAATTAGATCCTAATCCAAGGACCATATCGCTCTCCAAAGATCAACAATTAAGCAGCTGCCAATGAGCTTGAGACGATCACCCTTCTCTCGACGAGCATCTCCGATCACCATTGTGCTTCGATTAGCCACATCTCTGCTGCTGAGAAGGCGAGCAACGGTTCTGCACACCAGGAGAAAGCTGTTTTCAAGCTTGAGTTGTTTTGAAGGGAACCGTGACAAAAAACCTAACATTGGTTGCAGCGGAGCGTGCTGAGCCTGATGTTTAGATCTGCCACTGCTATGGCCGGACATGATGATGAGAAAAAAAAAATGCTGCCGTTGAATTTTCGATTGTGTTGGTGGTCCCAAGAAACAATATGCAAGAGATGGATTTCAGTCAATACAAGCCTGCAATGATCTCTTTTCTTTTCTAGATTCAATTCTCTGGTTTTTTTTTTCATTTTCGTTGGGCTGGATTGAAAGCCCACTGCAAATTTCATTTCTCTTATTTTACTTTCAAACCTACATTTTCTTTTCTCTAGCGCTACCAGCTCCAATACTATTTTCCAAAACCACCTCTTCCAAACCTCACCTTCCAGCAACAAACTACCTATCAAAATCAAAATTCCTTTCTCTTCTCTTCTTCTCTATCCACACAATGATTCTTCTCAAATTAAAACAAGAGAGTCATGAGCCTCTTGAAACCATGGTTCTGAAACTCGAAATCGGAATCAGTATTGTATTGTGAGCAAAAAATAGAAAAAAATTGGTAAAAAAATAATTTGTAGAAAAAATATGTTAAGATAAAATATTGCACTCAAATAATCTACTAATTATATAATGTAATACAAGCATTACAAATATAACACACTTTTTATTGCCAGAAGCTATGACGAGCTAGCTGAATCATCTCATCATCCTCTGTATTAAAATACGAATGGGGATATTGTTGGACAGAGCCAAAAAATTTAATTAATTAGACTAACAAATAAAATTTTCAACTAATTAAAATTTTAGTAAATTAATTAAATTAAATAAAGGTAAATTAATTAGATAGATGAATTAGTATATATAATTTTTTTTATTATTATATCAATTAAGGGTTTTACATGTTTTAGATTTAGAATTTAAATTTAACAAATGTAGATTTAATTAAGTAAACAAAATAACCAAACTATGTAAATATGTGATTAATCTAACAAAAAGCTTATGAATTATTAATTTGGCAATTTAAATCAATAATAATCGAAGTACATAATTTTGTGACATATTAGAAGTAGAAAAGTGTTAATTAAAAGTTTAATAAGTTATATTTAATTTTATAAATTATCATGACTAATCTTCGAATGATTCATAAAAATTTATGAGCGCAAACCTCGTGTAATTAATCTAAATTAAAACATCATTTGTTATATCTCATTCGACGTTCTGATTTATCTCAACCGTTCAAAATTGGTTTTGCATGGATCTTGATGCGGTCCTTTCCTTTTTATTCCCTCCCTCTCCCTTCCTTTGTCTCTCTGCCGTTGGGGGCCGCCCCTTTCAAACTCTCCCTCTCTCTTTCTTTCGCGATTTGGAGAAAGCCCTAGCTTTCTCTCTCTCCCTCGCGCGGCTGTTGGTTGTACGGCCCCCCAATGTTGGCCTCCGCCTCAGCAATGTAGCTTTCTCGCCTCAGCAACTCAACTCAAGACTCGGTCCAGGTTGGTGAGAATCGGCCATTTTGGCCTTAAATCGGCTCAACTCGGTTGAATCGGCTTGACTCGGTCTAAAAATTGGCTAATTTGGCCGAGTCAAGCACTGTTCATCCGAGTTTTGCTAAAAAACTCGCACGGGCGAGAAACTCAAGTGAAAATCGGTACGGACACGGCCGATACCGAGTTGATCGACTCGGAATCGGCCGATTTTCCTAGCCATGCTTGAAACCATGTTTCGTCAAAAGCTTCGAGCTATTCAAATTCTCATTTTGTCTTCTAATTTTTCTTTTCAAAGAGGACTCAAGAGAGACTCAAATTTTTTGTCCAAAAGCCACGAGCTATTCAAATTTTCTCTTTCTTTCTTTTTCTTTACAAAGAGGAGTCAAAGAGCCTCAAATGCAAAGCCTATGAAACTATTCTCAAGCCAAACAGCTCATTCTCTTTCTTTCTCACTTCTTTCTACCTTCAAGGAAACCCGAACCCAAAGAGCTCATTCCCTTTCTTCAACTCACTTCCAAGTTGACCGGTTGACCGGTTGACGGTTTGTGCCTCCCCATCAGCTTGCGGGGGGCTAATAGGAGTATAATGGACTTGTCCAGTTCAAGCCAAAATGGACAACAAGATGGCCAAGAAGTAATTAAGTTAGCCAACGTATGAAGCTGTTACATAATTCTGTTATTCTGGTGTAGATTGTAATTAGGAGAAACATGCTCTAATCCATTTTCTATATAAAGTTGTTGATGTACAATGTATTAGATATAGAAGGAAATATTATATTATAATTTTATTTGATCTCTCTTTTTTATTATTCTTTATGGTATCAGAGCTTTGGTAAACTGGAGTAAGGCTCGCGCCTATTCGAGAAATTATGCCTCTAACCCTGCCGTATTCCAGATCAGTTGTCGTGCCAGCCAACAGATCAGCTATCGCCACCACATCACTCGTCTTGGCCTTGCACCGGCCCGATGCAATTTCAAAATTTTTAAAGGGTATATATACATGAAATTCCCCCAAAAAGACTACCATGTATCAAGTCAAGTCAAGAACAATTTTATTGCTTCCATCCAGTATGTATTGACTCTTCTAGAAAAGCTTTCTGTGCCAAACTCTTACATTCGTCATTAATTTGTCAAAATCTTCTAGATCAATTATATGTATCACATTTCCAACAAAAAAAGGAAAAAATAAAATAAAAAAGAACTTTGAATATCAAAGAAAAATGTAACTCTAGGTTCTAGAGAGATCACACCGAAATTTTTATTAATAACCTCAAACAAAAGAAAAATATCAAATATAACTCCAACTCTCAAAAAATTTCAAATCTAACCCAACCGCCCCATTATTGGGCGGTTCACCCTACCCACCAAACCGCCCAGTGGTTGGGCGGTCCACACGGCCAAGCAAACCGCCCAGAAATGGGGCGGTCAGCTTTTTTTTTTTTTTTTTTTTTTTTTAGATTTGAGAGACAATATGAATGAAATTTAAAAATTCGAATTTTGTTTTTAATATTTCTTAGATTAATTCTTTTGATGTATAAACCGACATTTTTAAAAATACCCAAAGTTAATTAAAGATTAATAAAAATTTCCAAACCGGCCGGTCTCTTGACTAAATAACTAAAATGCTGAGATATAACACTAAAATATTGATTTTTTTTTAAATATTTGTCAAATTACTTTTTTGATAGCATATTTATACTAAAATACACTAAATTACTTGAGAATTCCGACATTTTTAAAAATACCCCAAGTTAATTACAGATTAATAAATATGCCCACGGTTCCCTTAAAATATGCAAAATCCGATATTTTTATTTTTACCCAAAAAAAATAAAAATTAATATATTTAACCAAGTTTTTGAAAAAATTAAATTTTTACCCAAACCGTAAATATTATTTACGGTTTTGAATTCGGAATTCAAACCGTAAATATTATTTACGGTTTGAAACTCTTTTTTTTTTTTTTTAGAGAAAAATAGCTAAAATGCTGAAATGAAATATAATACAAAAAAAATCGAATTGTTTTTTAAAATATTTGTTAGATGATGCACGAAAAGACCCTAAAAACTCTAATATTGTAAAGAAAGTTCGAAAACTCTATATCCGACGGTCGGATCGGGCTGGAAAGGAAGTTTGCTTGGTTTTTGGGTTCGGGATTTCCTGTCAAAATTTCAGCCCGATCCGACGGACGGATTAAAAGTTACGCTCCTTTTCGTGAAGCATGCGTAGGCCCATATTGCATCATTTTCGATTAAGATTTTCATTTCTATTCTTCAATCTACGTAGCTCAATAAATTACCGTATTTTAGCATAATTCTACATAATTATTGTAATTTCAGCATTTTAGTAAATTTACTGTATTTTAGTATAATTATTGTAATTTACCGTATTTTAGCACAAAATCGGCTCTATTCGTAACGTATTTTCTAACAAATATTTAACAAAACAATTCGATTTGGACATCAAAAGAATTAATCTAACAAATATAATCTAACAAAAGAATTAATATCAGCATTTTAGTTATTTAGTCAAGGGACCGGCCGGTTTGGACATTTTTATTAATCTTTAATTAACTTTGGGTATTTTTAAAAATGTCGGTTTATACATCAAAAGAATTAATCTAACAAATATTAAAAACAAAATTCAAATTTTTATTTTTAAATTTCATTCATATTGTCTCTCAAATCTAAAAATAAAAAAAAAGCTGACCGCCCCATTTCTGGACGGTTTTCTTGGCCGTGTGGACCGCCCAACCACTAGGCGGTTTGGTGGGTAGGGTGAACCGCCCAATAATGGGGCGGTTGGGTTAGATTTGAAAATTTTTGGGAGTTGGGGTTATATTTGATATTTTTCTTTTGTTTGGGGTTATTAATAAAAATTTCGGGAGATCACATGAACATTCTGTCTTTCTATTGACATACTAGATTAGGACTTTATTATAAGAGACTAGACTATTCTATGTTGATAATAAATTCACAAGATAGCCCATTTTTGGTATACTTTATTTATCCTGATCTGAATTTGTGAAATAAGTAAACAGTAAAGTATAATCACATTATCTGGTCATTCATATTTGACGAATAATTAGGGTAATTAAAATAAAATTGGATAAGTACAAGGTGCAAATTTGGTATGCAAAATTTTATAATTGCGGGTAGGGGTGCAAACGGATTCATTTTTCGAATACGGATACGGATCGGATATCCGTAGATATATACATAATTTTTTTCATAATATATATTAAACTATATGATATATGAGGAGGGTTCAAATGCCTCCATTTTTCATGCCTCCATCATGCCTCCATTTTTTAAAACTTTAATAACTCAAAATTTAAAACTTAAAAGTCAAAATAAAACCATTGGATATGATCTACATTATTTTATCTATGTGCTCATAAAAAATTATCTTATTTTGATTTTGTTTTGGTTGTCATCAAGAGCTTGTAAAAAACATACTAATGTGGATAATTCTTAGACGTTGATTTTCAAGTTATTGATTCGCATAAAAACAAAATCAAAATATGATAATTTTTTATGAGTACATAGATAAAATGATATAGATCATATCCAATGGTTTTATTTTGACTTTTAAGTTTTAAATTTTGAGTTATTAAAGTTTTAAAAAATGGAGGCATGGTGGAGGCACAAAAAATGGAGGCATTTGAACCCTCCTCATGATATATATCTACTTATTTATTAATATCATACAAAAAAAAACGGTGAAATAGAACATTTGACAATATGCTTATAAATAAGGGACCAACTAACTATCCCCCATCTCCCATCCCCCATTCATCCCCCAGTCAATAACTGTCTTTGTTGACTGCTAATTAAGAGGGGACCACAAATTTCAGCGCTAAAAGACAAAACAAAACGTGTCATTATCGCAGTGAGTGCAAGTATTCATATATAATACATCAAGTATTCATATATAATACATAAAGTATTCATATCTAAGATATCAAGTATTCAAAAAAAAACTGGACACATCATTCACTCATCTTTTACACGTTTTTAGATGTGGGTTTTTTTCTCCGTTCACTCTAATCAATATTTCTGACAATATAGTAGGAATTTTGCAAATATAAAACCACGAACGTTTTCTACAAAATTTTCTCTTTCAAATGAGATCCATGATGACATACTTTCGAGTTGTTTGTTGCACAAGTATTCATAGCTTGTCATTCAAGTATTCATATATCATCGAACAAGTATTCATACCTCATCAGTATTTCACAAATAAAAAACTAGACACATAATTCACTCATTTTTTACCGATTGAAATTTCGTTACCACTCAATTACTGGAAGTGTCCAGTACACTCTATCTTAGGTATGAATACTTGTTCAACGAGGTATGAATACTTGCTCGACGTGGTATGAATACTTGCATGACGAGATATAAATAATTTTATGAGGTATGAATACTTGCGCGACGGATAACTCAAAAGTATTTCATCATGGATCTCATTTGAAAGATAAAATTGCGTAGAAGACGTTTGTGATTTTAGATTCGCAAAATTCTTCACAAATTGTAAGAAATATTAGTTAGAGTGAACGGAGAAAAAAAATCACCTCTAAAAACGTGTAAAAGATGGATAACTGATGTATCCAGTTTTTTTTTAAATACTTGATATCTTAGATATGAATACTTAGTGTATTATATATGAATACTTGATGTATTATATATGAATACTTGCGCGTCAGTTATAAAAATTTTCAAATATAAGTGGTCCCCCACGTAATTAATGATTGATACACGTTTTCTTTTGTCTTTTTGTACTTGAAGTTGTGGTCCCCTACATAATTAATGATTGGGGGATGAATGGGGGATAGGAGCCGGGGGAAAAAAATCTTTATCCTATAAATAAATTACAAGGAGAATCATAGGGCCAATTATTTTTGTTATAATCACATTATTATCTGGGAATTAAAATAATCACCATTTGGATAAGTACAATGTACCTGTAGTTTTATAATTCTTGAGCCAATCAATTCCAATTGCTTCAAAGAGAATCTAATGATTTTCCAGGTTAATTGAAAATATTATATATACACAAGCGTGGAATATCCAAGTAACCTAAGCTCCAAGCCACGCCAAACAAATTTAAATTCAACAATAATATATTAATTCTGGTAAATGCCTGATGAAAGCCTTTGTTAAGTGCTTAGCCTTAATTTTCCAGGAAAAGACGATGCATGCATCCATCCTGTTATTTTGCATATTATCCCTACCTATTTCCATAAATTATTTCATAACACTTCATTCAAATTCTAGTAATTATATATCAACAGACCCAATTTTTGTTTCAGACGGTAATTTTTTTTTATATATTTTGAGTAAAAGTCAGAGGTCAAGTCACTCAATTATTTCATATTTATAAAAAAAAAATTATTTAAGTTTCAAACTTATAACCTAATCAATCAAGTTAAAATTTGGCAAGTAGCTAATATATCTTCAAAATTTATGTAACTGTAAACTGTTCTATAAATCATGTTGATTGTATTTTGTGGTGTATTATATGGTCTATTTTATACATTGTACATCACAATTGTATGTTATATTTAATTTATATTAACAATAGACAAACAAAAAATAATATAGTTGCCACAAATAATGTTACAATAGCAAATTGGATTAAATTAACATGAATTTATGGATATTAATTGTACGTCTTGACTCTCTTGATCACTAGTGGCCTATATAAATATCATTATCATTATTAACAAAATCTCCATTCTTATATTAAGTACGTAGATGTCCTGATCTGCTAACGACTATGATTAAAAGATGAAATTTTGATACGAATATCAACCATTCAATCATATAGTCTGCCTTCTTTTTATTCTATGTATCTTTTTAATGTTTTTGTATGTGTAGAAGTCTAAATTTATTTAGACACGTACTCGTCACCTACAAATTGTATCATCTTTCTGATTGGTCATCATTTCTTAAATGTTATTTAAGAAATTTTTAATTTGATTGATAATTGATTGGTCATGTCTTCATTTCTTTCCATTTTTTTATATCATTTAAGAAATGTTAATTGTCATTTAATATGTTATTTTGTATGAAAATAGGTCAAAAAAAAAAAATATGTATGTCATTAAATAAAATATGATTTAAGGAATGTCATTTACGTGTAGAAATCATTTAATATGTCATTTAGTAATTAAAATAATCATCATTTGGATAAGTACAAGGTACCTGTAGTTTTATAATTCTTGAGTAAAGTCAATTCCAATTGCTTGAAAGAGAATCTAATTATTTTCCACGTTAATTTGAAAATATTATATATATACAAGCGTGGAAAATCAGAGTAACCTAAGCTCCAAGCCACGTGAAAGAAAATACCGAAATTTTTATTAATAACCCCAAACAAAAGAAAAATATCAAATCTAACCTCAACTCCAAAAAATTTTCAAAAATGACCCAACCGCCCAATGACTGGGCGGTTCACCCTACCCACCAAACCGCCCAATCATTGGGCGGTCCACACGGCCAAGAAAACCGCCCAATGGTTGGGCGGTTCAGTTTTTTTTTTTTTTTTTTTTTTTTTTTTTTTTAGATTTGAGAGACGATATGAATGAAATTTAATAACAAAAATTCGAATTTTGTTTTTAATATTTGTTAGATTAATTCTTTTGATGTATAAACCGACATTTTTAAAAATACCCAAAGTTAATTAAAGATTAATAAAAATGTCCAAACCGGCCGGTCCCTTGACTAAATAACTAAAATGCTGAGATTAATTCTTTTGTTATATTATATTTGTTAGATTAATTCTTTTGATGTCCAAATCGAATTGTTTTGTTAAATATTTGTTAGAAAATACGTTACGAATAGAGCCGATTTTGTGCTAAAATACGGTAAATTACAATAATTATACTAAAATACAGTAAATTTACTAAAATGCTGAAATTACAATAATTATGTAGAATTATGCTAAAATACGGTAATTTATTGAGCTACGTAGATTGAAGAATAGAAATGAAAATCTTAATCGAAAATTATGCAATATGGGCCTGCGCATGCTTCACGAAAAGGAGCGTAACTTTTAATCCGTCCGTCGGATCGGGCTGAAATTTTGACAGGAGATCCCGATTTTAAAAACCAAGCTAATTTCCTTTCCAGCCCGATCCGACCGTCGGATATAGAGTTTTCGAACTTTCTTTACAATATTAGAGTTTTTATGGTCTTTTCGTGCATCATCTAACAAATATTTTAAAAAACAATTCGATTTTTTTGTGTTATATTTCATTTCAGCATTTTAGCTATTTTCTCTAAAAAAAAAAAAAAAAAAGAGTTTCAAACCGTAAATAATATTTACGGTTTGAATTCCGAATTCAAACCGTAAATATTATTTACGGTTTGGGTAAAAATTTAATTTTTTCAAAAACTTGGTTAAATATATTAATTTTTATTTTTTTTGGGTAAAAATAAAAATATCGGATTTTGCATATTTTACGGGAACCGTGGGCATATTTATTAATCTGTAATTAACTTGGGGTATTTTTAAAAATGTCGGAATTCTCAAGTAATTTAGTGTATTTTAGTATAAATATGCTATCAAAAAAGTAATTTGACAAATATTTAAAAAAAAATCAATGTTTTAAGAATTAATCTCAGCATTTTAGTTATTTAGTCAAGGGACCGGCCGGTTTGGACATTTTTATTAATCTTTAATTAACTTTGGGTATTTTTAAAAATGTCGGTTTATACATCAAAAGAATTAATCTAACAAATATTAAAAACAAAATTCGAATTTTTGTTATTAAATTTCATTCATATTGTCTCTCAAATCTTAAAAAAAAAAAAAAAAAAGCTGAACCGCCCAACCATTGGGCGGTTTTCTTGGCCGTGTGGACCGCCCAATGATTGGGCGGTTTGGTGGGTAGGGTGAACCGCCCAGTCATTGGGCGGTTGGGTCATTTTTGAAAATTTTTTGGAGTTGAGGTTAGATTTGATATTTTTCTTTTGTTTGGGGTTATTAATAAAAATTTCGGAAGAAAATACATGTAGCATATCTACGCTTCTAAATTTTAAAAACTCACAAATTTATCCATTTTATTGTCTTTTCTACTAAAGATCATTTAAATTTATAAATACCCGCTTTACCCTTTATTAAAAAAAGAAAATATATGTAGCATGTTTCAGAAAAATGTCAGCTTCCTAATTGATCGGTTTTGAAGGGCAAATGAGTAATTTCTTTACTTCTGACACTTACACGGTGACATTTAGATATATACCTATGTAAGCGTCAAATTAGAAAAATTACTCATTTGTCCTCGAAAACCGACCAATTAGAAAACTAATATTTTTCTGAAACATGCTACATATTTGTTCTTTTTAATAAAGGGTAAAATGGGTAAATTTGAGAGTTTTTGAAATTTTGAAGGGTAAATTTGATATAATGAACTTGAGAGGGGTTAATACGTAATTTTGAAATTTTTGAAGGGTATATATACATGAAATTCCCCCAAAGACTACCATGTATCAAGTCAAGTCAAGAACAATTGCTTTAGATGACATGTATCGATCTGTCCCTAGCTAGCTACTTGAGTCTAAGTCAATTCCAATTGCTTGAAAGAGAATCTAATGATTTTCCAGGTTAATTTGAAAATAATATATATATATACAAGCGTGGAAAATCAGAGTAACCTAAGCTCCAAGCCACGCGAAAAAAATTTTAATTCAAAATTCAAAATTCAAAATTCAACTATTTGGCCGGTTGACAATCCCATGGATTACATCCTAGCTTCATCCTCACTTGTTCATCTTTTGCCGAAACATTTTTTTTAGAAATATATTAAATAAATTATATATGAGGAACAAGATAGAATAGATGGAAAAAGATTTAGCATTTATTCTCAAGGAATGACAGGAACTGTTATTCCAATCCCATGTACCGTTGATATTGGTTGAGATTTTCGCTTGAAAAGATTCTTTTTTTGAGATTAATTTGTGTTTAAAAACATGTGAACGGTTGAGATTGGAATAACAGGATCATGTTATTCCCTGAGAATAAAGCAGATTTATTCTGAAAGTCTTTGTAAAGTGCATAGCCGTTTCCAGAAAAAAGATGATGCATATATCCTGTTATTTTGCATATTACCCCTACCTATCTCCATAAATTATTTCAGAACACTTCATTCAAATTCTAGTAATTATATATGAACAGACCCAATTTTTGTTTCAGACGGTAACTTTTTATATATATATATATATTTTGGCAAGTAGCTAATATATCTTCAAAAATTATGTAACTGTAAACTGTTCTATAAATCATGTTGATTGTATTTTGTGGTGTATTATATGGTCTATTTTATACAATATTGTACATCACAATTGTATGTTATATTTAATTTATATTACAATAGACAAACAAAAAGTAATATAGTTGCCACAAATAATGTTACAATAGCAAATTGGATTAAATTAACATGAATTTATGCATATTAATTGTACGTCTTGACTCTCTTGATCACTAGTGGCCTATATAAATATCATTATCATTATTAAATTAAGGGTTAATTTTCTATATACCCGACTTCTCTAATTTCTTATTTACCCCTCTAGTCTTAAATTTATCTTATTTATCCCTCAACTCTTGCAATACTTTCTTATTTACCCATCACTTAATCAATTATAAATTATCTCTAATTATATTATAAAAATTGTGATTAAACTCTGATTAAACTCTAATTAAATTATAAAAATCATGATTAAACTATGATTCTGTGTTTTTTCTGATTAAAATAAAGAATATATCTTTAATTGAGAGATATTGGAAATGTACACAGAGGAGTTCAGTGCGTATCTGGAAGTCGAGAGGGGAGAGAGTGACTGAAGATGTAAAGGGCAAACTTGTCTTTTATATTTTAATTAAAGTTTAATCACGATTTTTATAATTTAATTAGAGACAATTTATAATTGATTAAGTGATGGGTAAATAAGAAAGTATTGTAAGAGTTGAGGGGTAAATAAGAAAGTATTGCAAGAGTTGAGAGGTAAATAAGATAAATTTAAGACTAGAGGGGTAAATAAAAAATTAGAGAAGTCTTGGAGGGTATGTAGAAAATTAACCCTTAAATTAACAATAGACATACAAAAAATAATATAGTTGCCACAAATAATGTTAGAATAGCAAATTGGATTAAATTAACATCAAGTTATGTATATTAATTGTATGTCACGTCACTGATAGACCCCCAAAAGAAAAAAATTACCACCAACTAGAAATTAAGTATAACCAATAACTTTTAACTCTGTTATAAGGGACAACTTTTCAAAAGAAAAAAAAAAAAGAGGTTACTAAGTTTAATAAGAAACAAATTTGG
Organism: Carex kokanica; assembly: GCA_025461125.1. Classification (NCBI taxonomy): domain Eukaryota; kingdom Viridiplantae; phylum Streptophyta; class Magnoliopsida; order Poales; family Cyperaceae; genus Carex; species Carex kokanica. Next base: position 339,369 of record JAJGRX010000090.1, on the reverse strand, counting down.
TCATATTTGAAAACATTTTTTATTGATCAGAAAACATATTTGAAAACCTGGTATTATATAAACTTGCATCTAAAATTTTCTCTCCCCTCCCCCCAAAAACAAAACCAAGTAAAACATGTCTCCAAGTCCAAGATCATTTGCATCAAAGAACCAACTCATCATGAAGACCCAGCGGCCATGGCTGCTGTTCATATCTATCACCTTCCTCCTCTCCATCTTGGCCTTACACCTCGCCTCCTTTGTGCTCCGACACGCCAACAACCTTGGCCGAAACTGTTATTCGCCACTGGTGGCTTACAATTCGGTAGTACCACCGGTCAAAAGTCGTCCGAGGATGGCGATTGTTAGTTTGTCAAATCAAGTGCAAGACGCCGTGTGGAAGAACAAAAAAGCGTACACGAAAAAAATGGGGTATCATTTTGTCGATGCGAGTTGGATGATTGATGAAAGCCGACCGCCAAGCTGGAGCAAGATCCTCGCCGTCAAGTCGGCCTTGCGGGATCATGACTGGGTGTTTTGGAATGATGCAGTAAGTTATTGTTTGATTTTGCAATTTTATATATCATTTGAAAAAAAAAAAAAAAATTGGATGTCAGTTGAATTGAAGAAGAAGAGTAAATTTAATTAACATTTATCATTTGCACTTATATTGAATATTGTTATGTTTGCAATACTACTGATATAACTTTTTATTTAATTATTTATTATGCTTTTTGGTTTATTAAGTGTTATGGCGTTTATTATGAGACGATATATAACTTCATATATTTTGGTTACAAACGGTCAGGAGTGGATTCAGGATTTTCGTCGGGGGGCAAAAAAATATCAAATCAGATTTAAATAACTAATTGGATTTAAATCCATTAACTAATTGAGTACTCGATAAAAAATAATGTTTTAATTTATACTTTCCTATGCTTTGACTTGTAATTTCTGATGCTCTAACTTATAATTTTAATTACCAATCAAAATTCAACAAATGTATTTCAATTTTAACTCTAAATTTAACCCGAATTACAAATCAAGCATCCAAAGGGGCAAAAAAAATTTCATGAAGAGGCAAAGTCGGTCGGGATTGATAGATCTCCACTAAAACTCAAAATCAAGGAGGGAGCAGCTGCCCCCCACTGGGACCATGTGGGTCCGCCCCTGCAAACAGTCCATTTTATTTGCTCTCACAAATAAAATAATATATTGGCATACGTTTGTTTGTATGTGTGGTGTCACAGGTAAAAAATTAAATTATTTGCTCTCTCAAACTGACAAATTAAAAATCTAAATATCTCTCTACATACTTTTATTTTTTTAATAAAAAAAATAAAATGAGTTTTGATTGAAAAGATAATAAATTGGATAAATTTAATTTGTGAGCTTTTTAAATTTAGAAAGGTAAGTATGATATTACAAATTTTAGAAGGGAGAATACATAATTTCAAATATTTTGAAGGATATAAGTGAAATTAATCCTGAATATATTTTTCCTTTATTTGTGCAGGATACCTTGGTGACCAATCCGGAGATATACCTTGTAAGTTACGTAGCTCTATCAATTATTAATTATAACTGGGGATGTATTAATTATCTGTGGAAAAAGACACCAAGGGATCTGTGTTGCAACACAGGAAATCGTATCCTCTGCGGAGTCCTGCGGAGCTTTTAATCTAGTTCGTTCGTTTTAATTGGACGGACCAGATCAGATCTTGTTCGAATTGAAAAAAAAAAAAATTGGCAGAAAGAGAGTATTTTATCGGACAGGATCTGATTTGGTCCGTCCGATCAAAACGAACGGACCAGATTAAAAGCTTTGCAGGACTCCACAGAGGATATGGGTCCACAACAACAGGGGCTGTGTTAACTGTTAACAGTTATATGGTTAGCTACGTACGGATTTTCTGTGGCAAATCATATACAGTCCAACCAAAAAGGGTCATCTCTTTTAATATTATTTTTTTTCAAAATTGACTCAACAGATTTTATTCCAGAGTAGCAAACGTGCATATATGGGTGACCCATAGTGACATGATTCGCGAGAAATTCGCGAATTTTTTGCATTTTATTTGTTTTTTGACGTTTTCAAACTAAACACCGAATAAAACGCAAAAAAACGTATAATAGGTTTTATTTGCGAATAAAACTCGAATCACGAATTATTCACGAATAAAATGCAAAAAAACGTTATTTTTTTTTTTTTGCTTCCTTATGGTACCGAGTCATTCCCGAATTATTTCCGAATCATGAATTTTTGACCCTGCCAAACTGAACCCGAACTATTCGTTTGTCACTATGTTTGGGTCTTATTAAATGAAGCATCTATGCGTCTGATTGTATTTATTACACATCTTGACACATAACTAATCTTGGCAAGCAAGGCAAAATGTTGACATTTCAATTCAATTCAATTGGATAAAATGAACAAGAGTTGTTTTTTTTTTTAAGGAATATTCTTTGAATTTAAAAAATTGTGCAGCGCATCTGTCGTTTCATATCATGATATCAACTGTTTTTTTCTTGTTAAGTCAGTATATAATATATTCATTGTTAATTTGGTGTTAATTTGTTAATTTCTTTTTATAATGGTAGGAGAATATTCTTGTTTCATTAATTGGGCATAGTGATTTCAATTCAACACCAGATCTCATTCTCACTGCAGATTATAATGGAGTGAATGCAGGTAATCTCTTATTTGTCAATAAATTATGTAATGTACTTGGAATTTTGAATTTTAAGATTTTGAAGGGGTAAAATGTAAGTTAGTACTTTGAAAGAAAAAGTAATAAAATGTAAATTCAATAACAGGGTTAAAATTAAACATGCAAGTTTTTACTCCTTAATTCTTCTTGAACCAATTTTTTTATGTGATCTTTAATTACAAGATAATTGATTTGATTTGTTTTTCTTAAAATAAAATAAAAATAGAAAATAATGTATTTTCTGAAAAGCCCTCCTTTTAAATTAAATTTATCATAAAGTTTGTTGAATAAATCTTTCTTTATCCCGCAGGCGTCTTCTTTGTACGAAAATCAGAATGGAGCGAGCGTTTTCTGAACACATGGTGGAACCAGACATCGTTTGTACAGTTCGGGTCGACTCGGAGCGGTGACAATGCTGCACTGATGTTCCTAATAGATAACCTTCCCAAAGAGGAATCACAAGTTCATGTCCGAATTTCGCCGATGCAATGTCTATTCAACTCGTACCCGTGGTTCCTGTCAAAGAAGTCGGTATACCGACTCATGTTATCTCCTTGGATTACTTGGCAAGGTGAGTCCTATTACCTCTGTTTGTACAATTAATTGAAAACCTTTTCTTTGAAAGAGAAAATGGTTGCTTCACTTCAACAATGAAGAACAAAAATATTAGAATATTAGAATATTAGAATATTTTTCGGGTTTTTTTCGATCGATACAGAAGTACTATTCCAGAAATTTAACCTCACAATATTGTATTATAACAGGGGCCTATTCTGATGGAGATTTTATGGTGCACCTTGCTGGCTTACAAAACAAGAAAAAATGGGTGTCAAGGATAATTGAAGACATGAGAATACCAAGAAGAAAAATATTTTACAATCCAAACTAAACCTACTTCTTTGTACATGAATTTTTTTTTTTTAAAGAAATTTATGGTTAAATGTGAATCCCCTAGGAACCAGTTTCTTTTTAGTGAATAAAACAGAGCATATTTAGGTGAGAAGCTACAATTAGTGTTTTTTTCTTACAATATTGAACAGTTGTAGACAAAAATGTGAAAAGCTAGACATGTTGTACAACTTTATAAAATACATATTTGATTAAGCTCATAAATTTATTGGAGCTCATTAAAGTTTAGATCACTTGTGTAATTAATTTGTCATTAGAATATTTTAACGAGGAGGGTTCAAATGCACCATGATTTTGTGCTCCAATATGCTCCACATCCTTTATCTCCGTTTTCAAAGTCCGAACCGCTCAACATGATCTTCATAATAAAATATTCTTGGAGACCAAATTTTATATTTTTTTAGAATTTTTTTACTATTTTATTACATAGGTACAATATCACTTTTTCGGATGGTCCAGATTCTCCTTAAAACAATGATTTTGTACCTATCTAAAAAATAATAAAAAATTCTAAAAAATATAAAATTTGGTCTCGAAACATATTTTATTATGAAGATCATGTTGAGCAGTTCGGATCGACTGTTCGAGCTTTATAAACAGAGATAAATGATGTAGAGCATATTGGAGCACGAAATCATGGTGCATTTGAACCCTCCTCTATTTTAACAGAGCCTCTCTATAGACCCTATGATTAGTCATTTTCAAGGCTTTTAGAATTTTATTACAGGGGTCAGACTATGATAATATGTGTATAACGGATCAATTTGTTATGAATTCATATCTCTATTTTTAAAGTTCAAAAGTCGATTCAAACAGTTGAACATGATCTCTTTATGAAAATGTACTTAGAAATCAAATTTTACATTTTTCATTTTTTTTTTTACTATTTTAGATAGGTAAAAAATCGCTACTTTCGAATGGTCCAAAAATTTAGATCAAGTGATGACTCTCTACTTATCTAAGAAAATAATAAAAAAAAAAATCTAAAAAATATAAATTTGATCTCCAAGTATATTTTTATATATATATCACATTTTCATATGGAGATCATGTTTAAGTAACGGTTCAGATCGGTTGTCTGAAAGATATATATTTATAGCATGGATCAAGTTGTAACATGCATATTAACATAGCTTCACTCTTGTTACAGTACCTATAGCACTTTTTCATAGAGAAAATTTTGATAATTTATTTTGATCATGTGATAAATTATGGGTATATTTATAGTTTTAGTGAAAATTTGCATCTAGCGTGAAGGATCTTATATCTATGGATATCCGATATCCAATTTGTATCCGTACGTATTCATCTAATATCCGATCCGTATCCGTATTCGTAAATTAAAAACGGATACGGATATGGTTTTAACCCTGATACGATCCGTTTGCACCCCTAGTTTTTACGCACTTTTTTGTTTGATTAGATGCGGCATCTCAAAAGGAAGCAATGATACAGTTTAAATTTTCCACCCGTAAGAAAGACTCATCTTTTGCCCGCTACACATTTGATACACGAATTTAGCCAGTATTATTCTCAACTCAAATCTTTACAGATCAAGCATCAAGCTCTCAACACGAATCATAACTAAAACAGATGGCCGAGATTCATTCTAGAAGAGGCTGCACTTATAATTGGGCCTTGAGCCCTTGATCTCATGAAACCCAGGCCTCTATTTCTTATTGGGGCCTGGTCTATACAATATATTGTTGAAGCTGAGCATTCTAAGAATTTAGAAATGGAGATGACCAGTTCGTCGGAGAGAGAGGCGGAGTACCACAGCACCGACTTCGACTGGGAACAACTTAGACAAGAGATCGAAAACCTTCCTTCATTCTCTTATCACCTCTCTCCTCACACCACTGCCTCCTCCACTTCTGATTCTTCACTTGTTGAGGCCGATTCCTGGAGGCGCTTCCACCGCCGCCACTCTACTGCTCGTTTTTTCAAGGTATCATTTTAACAATGAAGAAATTTTCAGATTAGGTTATTACCAGTAGATGATTAAGAGGAGTGTACCTCTTGACATAATCTAGTAATTACAGGAAAGAAGGTACCTTTTAAAGGAATTTCCTGAATTGCTGAGCTGTCATGACTCAGTGAAGGTTATAGAGGTCGGATGCGGGAACGGCAGCACTGTTCTTCCCATCTTACGGTGAAATTCTCACATTTGCAAACTTCATATAGTATTGAACCTGTTACCAGTTTTTCTTTGTTTCAACCCGAAAACATTTTTTTGGTGCGGTTGATCAAACAGTGATTTTGTTCTCTTAGTATATGGTGCATGTACAGTATAAGTGCATACTTCATATTGGATAGCAGTACAGAGTCGGTTGAGTTGGTGTGAGTGTGCCAGAAAAAATCCAGTTTTTTCATTTGTAGTGTATATTCCTTTCATGCAGTGCAAGAGAAAGCATTGTAGTGTATGCTTGTGATTGTAGTGAAGAAATTATAGAGAAGGCAAAGGAGATTGTGGTCACTGCCAAGAGCATCACTCTAAAAGATAGATTTATTCCATTTGTTTTGGATTTTAGTAACAATGAATTTCCAGAATGGTTATTCTTCACTTCTTGTCAGAATTCTTCAAGTGCTAAGAGTACCAGCACAGGTACTATACTTCGTGTTTTTGTATGTGGTTATTTTTACTGCTCATCCGGTGAGCAAAGAACGGTGGAATAGTGTGGAATTGTGGTGGAATAGTTGTTGAACAGGATTGGAATTACATAGAATTGTGAAAAAGTGGAATTAAAAATTTTGCAGTCAAACCCCTTCTTTTTTTGCATTTCAGTCATTACAAGCGTTTAGTGCTTTGTCATGTAGAGCCAATGTAGACAAATTCGAAACAAGAAATGTAAAATTTTAACTATAACTTGCTTTTAACCTGTATAATTCTCTTAAATCCCTTCTCTTCCTTGCATCTTAGAAAATAGTCATGAAAATGAAGAACATATAAATTCGTCTATCTTGGACGGAAACAGATGTTGTGTTGGCGGTGTTGATTTTGTTACCTTGGTATGGATTCGCTCTCTTCCCTTGATTCAGATTCTTTTTCCCCATTTGTTATACATGAACTTGTCTTAACACATTCTTCATTTTAATTTATTTCTATCAGATATTCACCTTATCAGCAGTACCATTCAACAAGATGCGATCTGTTATACAAAAATGCAGCTCTGTTTTAAAGCCTGGTGGTCTGATTTTATTTAGAGACTATGGTAATCCCCCATGCCGAATAGTTTATCTCACACACGTGCGCACACATGCACAATTTATTTGTGATTAACGTTCTAGTGGGAATTTGTTACTTTTTTCAGGAGTTTATGATATGACAATGCTGAGATTTCCACCTGAACAAAAAGTGGGATTTAGAGAATATATCCGGTCAGATGGAACACTCTCCTATTTCTTTTCATTAGATGTTACAAGAGACCTCTTTTGTGAAGCTGGGCTCACTGAGGTATCAAGCTTTATAAATGTTACCATTAAATGCTTTGATTTAGTGCAATGCATCTGATACTGGATATAGGGGTTGTTGTCAAGTTAAACAGAGTTGATATTTTCTTGATAATTGTTTTTTTCGTGTTTTTAAACGAAAATACCACCTGCCTCTTTAGGTCAAGACAATGTAGAACAACAGTAATTTTTATGCTAAATTTAAATTTGGTCTCTAAATTGGCACTAGAGGAGGCATTTTACAATTTCTCTTTCTTTTACTCAATAGGTAGAGCTTGAATATTGCTGTGTGAGGTCCGTCAATCGCCGGACTGGGAAGGAGATGCGGAGAGTTTGGGTGCACGGTAAATTTCAAAAGCCTGTACTTTAATATTTACATAATTTGCCTGTAAGTTAGCATGTTTATGTATTATTCTTTTCTATGTTTTATTGTTTGAATTTTATGAGAATTAACAGTATATTAATAGAAGAATTATGGCATTACATAATCACTTTTATATTTACGATCTTTCTAAATAAGTCATTAATACGCTCTCGAACTCGTAGTGATTATATATGAAACTTTGATCATCCTTGTTTTCTTTTAACCTGGCACGAATCTTAATGGGGACCCCTACATCTTCAATAGGTACTAGATTGAGTTAGGCCTGGATGGGAGTAAATCTGGACCGTAAAGTTGTGGGCCCCACTTTGAAATACCCAAGAGGATACTTGTTCCTCCCATAGTGGCAAACGAATAGTTCGGGTTCGTTCGGCGGGGTCAAAAATTCGTGATTCGGAAATAATTCGGGTATAATTTGGAAATGATTTGGTACCACAAGGAGAGGAAAAAAAAACAAACCCCCCCAAAAAAAATTTAATTTTTTTTCTCGAATAAAACGTATTATATGGTTTTTTTGTGTTTTATTCGGTGTTTGGTTCAGCAACGTAAAAAAAATGAATAAAACGCGAATAAATTGCGAATTTATCGTGAATCATGTTACTGTGGTTCCTCCTCTCCTTCCTAGTTCCTCCGCTCCTTTGTGACTTAGAAACATAGTGACAACTTGATTGTTTGGGAAAGGTTCGGCGAGGTCAACAATTCGTGATTCGGGAATAATTTAGGTATAATTTGGGAATGATTCGGAATAATCCGGATCAGAGATCTCAGTCCTACAAGGAAGCAAAAAAAAAAATCCAAAAAAAAAATGTTTTGGAAAAAATTCGGGAAAAATTCGCTAATAATTCGTAAAGTTCAGGAAAAGTTCGTAAAATTCGCGAATTATTCGGGTATAATTAGGTCAAAGTTCGGTCAACCGAATAATTCGGTGTTCGGTTCGACATCACCAAAAAAATGAATTATTCGGGTATAATTCGCGAATCTTGTCACTATGCTTAGAAATGATGTAACTATGTAATGCACTTGCAGTAAAAGTGTATTTTATCACAGGAGAAACAAATCTAGTTGTAACTGTTATATATCTTCTTAATGAACACGTCTTACAAATCAACTTTTAATAAAGTATATAAATTTCTAAATAATCAGAAGGTGCCTTCTGATTTAGAAGAAAAATATTTTTGCTACTGAACAATTTGCTAGTTATTGTAGGATGGAGTAAGTGGTCCAAAACTGAAGAATTTTTTAATAAGAATGGTGAGTAAGAGAGAGATAATATAAAATAAGAAGTGTTACATGTGAGGTTTTGATTTTTTTTTTTTTAAAGTTCTAAAATGTTAGAAATCCTTCAAATTATATACAAATCTTTTTTTTTAAGAATGGGCTCAATAGTATAAAATTTCACAAAAAAAAATATGGGGGTCAATTTCTTGTACCCCTAGCATATTACTATAATTTATATAAGAAAATTATATTTTTAGTACTAATTTTTGAAAAAAAAAAAAAAAAATAGAGGTTAATTGACCTCCATTCTTGTATAGTAGGTCCGCCTCTAGTCCCATATCGTATCTAATACATATCGTTATCTGATACAATATCCGTACCTATATCCATGCAACATAGCATGTGAGTAATATTCTTCTAAAGTTGGAGATGATCTCAAATGATGTTGATCACACGTTGCTACACATATTGATGCACAATGAGGGAAACACAGAAAGCCAAAAAGGAAATGAAAATCACGTTTGCCAAATCGGGACCCACCCGAGAGATTCTCTCATATTTTCAATTGTATATTCGGTTTTCTTCTCACACCTTATTATGACCTTATCACACTGCCTAACTCAACTACTCTATCAATGGAGACCGAGAGCGCGCAACTTCCCAAAACCCAACCTACAGGTACAAACTTTCTGAATTCATCCCTCATGTTTTCCTAATTTTTCTTGAATAAATGATCTCTTTCTGTTTTTGCTTGTTTTAAAGTTTTGCGCATGCACACAAACAGAAGGAATTATCAAAAAGTAATGACTTAATGAGAGAAGATGTTTCCTTTGTTTGAAAGCAGCTATTATATGAATTCAGTTTGTTCTATATTTCTAAAAACTTGAAAAGCTCAGTTTCATACCAGAATTTTTCAGGTGCCCCAAAAACTCAATTATGTGCAAAGTAAAACAAAATGTAATGCAGCCTTAATTGAGTTTAACCGGGTTAGTTTATTTTATTGTGGGCTAAGACTGTGCCTCAATTTCACATTTATGAATGTGATTTGGTTTAATTGGTCTTAGTTGCACAATTGAGGATGAATCCAGATTTTAATTCTGCTTAATGCGATTTATGTTGCACATTTGAAGGGTATATTCGGACTTTAATTGTGCTTGTTTGGGACCTCATTGTGCCCAAAATTTGCAAACTTTATTATGTGATCAAAATTTCTTTGTTTAAATAGAATAAAATTCTTCTCTCTGTTTTAAAATTTATTTGATCAAACTGAACATGTGCAACAAAATCAAAGTGTATAATTGAAACAGAATCAGAAGTCACCATTTCAGCCCTAGAGACCCTACCAGTTGAATTTATCTTATATTGGGTTCTTCCTAAACCATGGAATAAGGGGTTTAGGCCTCAGTTATTCCTCCAAACGAGCATTAAATAGGCTGGCCTAACTAAGTGCAAGCTTAAAGTTAGGTGGCCTAAACTAAACCACCTCCTCAGGTACCTTAATTTCATGTTGCATCGTGGACCCATTGTCAGTGACTATTTGCAAATTTTGCCTCTCTCTTCTTTAGACTTCAACCAAACATGAATAATTTAAGCTGGCCTAAGTCGGAATAACCAACTTAGGCCTCCTTAACTGTAGTCCTCAACCAAACATAATTGAGTCTTGATCTGTTAAATTAACCATTTGAAGTGACTATTACATGTATAAGCTGACTGATATCGTGACGTAGTTAAATCACCTTCTAACTTCTTCTTTTTTATATCTATTTTCATCATTTTAGATACATCTGAGGTAAGACAGGTAACAAAACCAAAAAACCTGGTATTATCTAAGGTTTTACGGATTGCCACATCAACCCTACAGACATATCGGTCGAAACCTACATCACACTGGATCCTCCTAGCCCTATTTTGCGGTCTCATGCTGACAGCATTTCCGGCATCAAGCCTACTATCTCGCCTCTACTACAACAATGGAGGTCAAAGCAAGTGGATACTTTCATGGGCCGCTGTTGCAGGATGGCCACTTACTGCAATTTTACTGATTCCAACCTATATTTTCACCGAATCACGACCGACACCTCTTTCCTTGAAACTTGCATTGTGGTACTTTTTTTTAACTATTTGCTTTATAATTTAATGATGCACTTGACCTTGTTGATACAGTAAACTCAAAAGCTGCTACCAGTAACTGAAAATGTTAATTTTAAATATGTAAATTTCTATGCTGATTCATATATGCAGTTTGCCTAGTGGTCGAGCGCCTAGTTAAGCACAGTTCAGTGTATGGGGCTGCACTTTAGAACACTGATATAACATACTACTCAAGCACAGTACAGCATTTGGTATATTTGTTTAGAATTGCACTTACTGCCTTTTTATAGGTACATTCTTCTAGGGTTTCTGAGCGCTGCCGATAATTTAATGTATGCATGGGCGTATGCGTACCTACCCGCTTCTACCGCCTCTCTCCTTGCCGCATCCTCTCTCATATTTTCGACCTTGTTCGGATACCTTATTGTGAAAAACAAAATTTACCTCTCTACTATAAATGCAATCGTGGTTATAACTGTTGGTGTGGTTATAATAGCACTCGATTCGAACTCTGATAGATACGCAGGAATAACAAATAAACAATACATATTAGGGTTTATCTGGGACATTATTGGTTCAGCACTTCACGGCCTTATTTTCGCACTGTCAGAACTTGTTTTTATCAAAATTCTCGGTCGAAGATCCTTTCATGTCATCTTGGAGCAACAAGTCATGGTTTCCTTTTCCGCATTTATTTTCACCTCAATTGGGTTGTTGGTAAATGATGATTTTACCGGGATGAAGGTCGAGGCGAGGAGATTTAAGCACGGTGAGGTGGCCTACGGGATGGTGATTGCATGGAGTGCCGTGACATTTCAATTGGGCGTTTTGGGTGGAACCGGTGTGCTTTTTCTAGCATCAACTGTTTTGGCCGGGGTTTTCAATGCGGTTAGGGTTCCGATAACAAGTATTGCGGCAGTGATTTGGTTTCATGACCCCATGAGCGGGTTCAAGATTTTGTCATTGGTAGTAACTGTTTGGGGTTTTGGTTCATATATGATTGGTCATTCTTCTTCAAATCAATGAATAGTTAATGAAAATTTATTTCTTTTGCGTGATTTGTGCAATATGAATAGTTAATGAAAATTTCATTCAAAATAATAATAATAATCAAATATTAGGGCATGTTCAGCTGCACCAGAACAGTATAATTTTTGAAGAAGAAATGTGGAGGTCAAGCCTTCGGATTCCAATAATTTAGATATCAGGGGTGTCAAGAGTTATAAAAGAAAACAAGTTTTAAAGAAAATTTAACAATGAAAAAAATAACAAGTTCCTATACAATCTACTATCTGGTACTGTATACCAACTTTTGTATTCTCTGTTCTTTCCTGAACCAGAAAAGTAGATTAATTGGAATAAAGTCTTTATTCCAGCTGAACAAAGTCGGAAGATAATAGAATATAAGGAATCGGAACAGTATAATTGTTTGCAAAAAGAAGTAAAACAGATGTAGAAATTTTACAAATTCTAATTTGATACAGGATCATTTATTTGACTATATGCATAATAACAAGAAGATCTTACATCCACAGAATCCCCAAATTTCAACAGCCATTAAAAGAAATACATTTAATTACCATAATAACAACAACAATTTATAGAAGTGCCTCTTGAATTTGTTGAATTACACAAGAGGTTCAATATAGTCCCCGTGGTAGTAGTAGTAGTAGCGAGTCCGACCAGGCCTTCCGGCTACCAGTACATATATGGCGTATATTATACCAGGCAAATATCCTAGTATTGTCAGTACCAAGCATATGCAGAACTCCAACTGTAAATTGCAAAGGGGAGAACAAATTATATTGTGCTATAATGAGTGAGGCCATGATACTATGCATAGCGCGAATTGGTCCGTACTATGGATCAATATCCTTCGTTTTCAAAGTTCAAATAGTCAACCTGAACCGTTGAACATGATCTCCGTATGAAAATGTACTTGCTAGACTAATTTTTACATTTTTTATAAAAAAATTACTATTTTTTAGATAGGTGGAAAATCATTACTTTTGATTTTTAAATGGTCTAGAATTTTTAGATCAAGTGATTTTCTACCTATCTAAAAAAATAGTAAAAAAATTAAAAAATGAAAAATTTGATATAAAGTACATTTTCATACGGAGATCCAATTGAACAGTTCAGATCGATTGTTTGGACTTTGAAACATAGGATCCATAGTACGGCTCATTTCACGCTATGCATAGTGCCATAGCCTCACTCCTATAATAATATAATACAAATTATTCCTAGCAAAATTGTTTATTTTCATATATACCCGGTAATTGTGGAGTTCGAATCTCCTAAAGTAACCCAATTTTTGAGTTTAGATCCGGACCGTCAGATTTGAATCGGGCCGTCAAATTAAAGGGGCCCTGTGCGCTCCACCTCGGGCCGGATTGGCCCAGATTCGAATCGAACAGTCCGGATCTAAACTAAAAAATTGGGTTACTTTAGGGGATCCGGATCCGTAATTGTGAGGATTTATGTAGAATAAGTATTACGTGGGTTGGTTCCATTTGTACAAGCAACCTACAAAACCTGTAATGACCATCAATTCTAATTTTATGTAGCTGTTTTGAATACTGTTTCATGCAAGAAATCAGGCTATCATTTTTTGTCAACGAGCTTTGGATTTAACAGCACTTTCGATCAGTTCTGCAACTTTAAATTATGTCCAAGAACTTAATATATTAAAATGGATGATATCTGGTAACATTAGTAGCAAATTCTAATATCAGTACTTCACTATACATATTCCAAAATTGAAATCCTTGAGAAAAATGGTGTTAATTATACACATTGCTCTGGAAAAGTTCATTTTTTATTAATGGCCCTGGCAAAGTTACAATTTCATGGTGACCAATGGAAAAAAAGTTTTCCCTAATAGTTGTTTTTGTATACTTGCTAATTGATGTATAGAGTTGCAAACTGTAGTTTTCATGAAAACAACACTATATGATAAATTGATGACTAAGCACGTCTGATTTGGCACCAGACCAGGTAGCTGAGCAAATAATAGTATTCAGACTGAGGCTATGGTACTTTGCAAAGCGCGGATCGGTTCGTGCTATGAATCCATATTTCCATTTTCAAAGTCTAAGTGGCCGATCCGAACCACTCAACACGATCTCCGTATGAACATGTACTAAAAAATTCTTATTTTTTTAAATAGGTAGAAAATCACTACTTTCCGATGGTTCAAAATCTTTAGATCGGGTGATTTTCTACATATCTAAAAAACTAGTAAATAAATTCTAAAAAATATAAAATTTGGTCTTTATGCACATTTTTATACGGAGATCATGTTGAACGATTCGGATTGATTGTTTGAACTATGTAAACGGAGATATTGATCCATAGCACGGACCGTTCCGCGCTTTGCAAAGTACCGTTAAACATTGAACAACAGCACTATCCTAAAACTCGATCGAACAAATGAGATCAGATCAGATGATTGTGTAAAAAGATGAACGAAACAAAATGATTTCTCCGGATTCCTCTAAATTCGGGCTGTCAGTATCAGTTGGTAACCCTACACAATGAAACCTTAAGAAAACAACTAAACAAGACTGCCTCCGATTAAGGAAAACTGGAGAGGAAGGGGAAGGGACTTACGGAGCAGCAGCCGTAACGGAGACAAACGCCGAGAGGAGGTAGTATGATGGCCAGGAGTATCTCACAAAGCATGCAACAGCATCCCATGACTTCTCTCTCTCTCTCTCTCTCTTTCTCTCGAGATTCAGAGATGCGGGATGGGAGAGAACCGTGAAGCGGAGAACATAGGATTGCTCGCTTGGGAGTCCGCTACTTCTGCATTAACTCAACTTTTGAATTAATGCCTCTTGGCCGTCTGATCAGGATCCGAGCCAATCCGGTCCGAGGTGAAACTCACGGGTCATCTTTAATATTCGTGCCAACACGGATCGGACAATTCAAATTCATTCTGAATTATCACAAAAGTTGAGTTAATGCAGAGGATACGAATTTGCTTGGATGATTCTCGATAAGAGCATATTGGGCCTTACGTAATCCGGGCCCAATAACTTAAAACATACTGGGCCTTACGAGTTTTGAAATGCCTTAATTTTTTTGTCTTTATTTATGATTTTATTTTTTAAACGTTAATAATTTAAAAAAAATTATTTATAATTTTATTTTTTAAACGTTAATAACTTAAAATTTAAAATTAAATGTTAAAATAAAATTGTTAGATTTTCTTATATTATTTTCTCTATGTATATATAAAAGATATGACATGTTAATTTTGTTTTGATTAATATCAAGAGTTTGTAAAAATCAAGGTTCTAAATAGCGTTTATAGCGTCGTAGCGGGAAGGCCAAAAAAAAAGCTATAGCGAATAGCGTCGCTATAGCGGAAGCTATTCCAAATAGCGTTTTTTTTTTTTACATTTCGTATATTCAATATTTGTACTAAATATCAACATTATCTAAGGTCTCATAGAACAATAAATAACACCAAAGTAATTAAGAAATTATAATATTCATATTGAACTCGTACAAAGTCCAAATTGCGGTTCAAAATATCCATAGTAATATCATAAACTATCGATTTTTCCTATTAAAAATATCTTAAGTATCATGATTCATGACATTAATCTATTTTTTTTTCTATTCAAATTTTAATTCCGGTTTGGACTTTTTTTCTATTCAAATTTCAATTTCTATTCCAATTTCAAATTGATTTATTTGTAGCAAGTAGCAACAAATTCAATTTCGGTTTGAGATTTTTTTTATCTTTATTTAAAACCCATATAAATTGCTTAAAAATAAAAAATAAAAAAAACTCATATTGTATAGCGCAAATAGCGCTGTAGCGGACCGCTATAGCGCTGTAGCGGCCGCTATAGCGGCCGTAGCGCAAATAGCGCACTTTGATGTTGTAGCGTAGCGTTTGGGGTCCAAAACGCTATAGCGCGCTATTTAGAACACTGGTAAAAATACATTAATATGGATAAATTTTGGACGTTGATTATTTAACTTATTGATTTGTATAAAATAAAATTAAAACGTGATAATTTTTTATATGCATAAAGTGAAAATAATATAGATCATATTTACTGGTTTTATTTTGATATATAAAAATTTGAAAAATTATTATTAGAAAATTAAAAAATAGAGGCGGAATGAAAATATAAAAAAAAATATAAGCATTTAAACCATCTCTATAAGAGTCAATAATGACCTAATTTAAAAGAGAATAAGAGCATCTACATCTCTGGTACTATTAGAGTTTCTAATCTGATGTGGCAGTTTCTAATCCAGTTTCATGGATGTAGGAGAGTTTTTTATTTAGAAACTATGCAGTAAAGTTTCTTATTAAGAAACTGTTTATAAACTCCATACTGACCAAATGATTGGCTCAAATTATTTCTGCTTTTTAATTTGTTGCTAATATGACTTAATAGAAACTCTAAAATTAATTTTAAAAATGTGAAAGTTAAAAATTATTTGAGTTGCTGAAATATAGATACTCTAGTATCCAAAAATGACACTAACCGATGCTGTTTGGTTCAAATAAATCCTTACTGACTTTCAATTCATTCAAACCCCTTGAATTCTTGATTTTAGTTCAATTGAATGATTGATCCTTTAGCTTGCATTAAATATTAACACCGTAACCGTTAACTTTCTTCCTCTCTTCTCCGTCTATTCTTCTATCCAAAATCATGAAAGTAAAAGAAAAAAGAAAACATAATTGATTGCTTTTTTTATCTCTCGACAATTTCCGTTTTCAGTTTACAAAGAAATATATACAAAAGGGAGGGAGCTAGCTATGAACATGAGTTCAACTTCTCATTTGATATATTATGTCCCCAACCAGATTGAACGCATATCTTCTCTGAAGTATGTGTAAGGTGGGGTCCACTACTTTACGGCTTGATATTAATTCAAAAACGGATCCGTATCCTCTCAGGTACCTGACTGAACCTGACTGAAACGGACGGCCCAGATGTACTCTCAGCCAGGGACTACTCAGGATGGCGCAGGGAAGTATTAATTGTACTTTAAGATTCGTGCCAACTTAAACATATGGGCTGAGAGTATATCTGGGCCGTTCGTTTCAGTCAGGTTCAGTCAAGTACCTAGGAGGATGCGAATTCTTCAAAAACGGTATCCATTGGGGATAGTGCAGGACCCAGTATTATTTGTGTTTTGAAATTCGTGCAAAGTTAAACGAACGGTCTGGATCCACTAATTCTAAAAGATTCTCTTTTACGGTACCGGAGAGGATCTGAATTCAACCAGATTGTGGTCACTGCTTGTCCAAATTTGAAAAGTGATATGTGACTAATCAATTAAAATTTTAATATGTGACTAATCAACAGGTTTCATTTAAAGTAAATTAAAAAACACATAAGAAACATAAGTTACTAGTGAACAAAATACAAATAAAAACAAAATGTACTTTAATTAACAAAAATATAGAGTAAAATTTAATTGAAATTAAAATTAATAATATCCACATTATTTCTATAAATAATTTCTCTTTAAAACAATAATGTACAATGATCAAATTGAGTTTTAATTTACTCGATCTTTTTATTTACAGAATTCATATCCAAAATGTATTTGTCGGATTATTCAAAATCCAATCCATGCCTAATCAATTAAATTCTAACTCGACAATTTTTGGGATTGGGTTGGCCAGCTTTGTCGAGTTAATCGGATTAAACATTAATCCCTATATTTGATGCACTTACCGGGTCACTAACAATCGCCATTAATTAATAATTATCTAACCGAAAGAATTAACCTGAAATAATTTGCTGCGATGGCATGTATTATATCACTAGAGTTGGCAACGAGCCGAGCTAGGGGTAGCTCGTGGCTCGCCCGTTTTCAAAGCGAGCGAGCTACGAGAGAGCTAACATTAGAGTTCGAGTAAAAAATTGGCTCGTAGCTTGCTCGTTTCCGGACCGAGCCAAAAGCGAGCGAGCCATGAGCCGAGTTAGATGTAGCTCGTGGCTCGTTCGTTTCCAAATCAACCGAGCCATAAGCGAGCTAAAATTAGAGTTCGAGCTAAAAAAAGTGATTCATGACTTGCTCGTTTTGGGACCAATCTTGAGTGAGCCATGAGCTTTTTTACCAGCCCTTGAGCTTTATATGTTTTTCAAAAGGACCCACTCCGGTACCAGGAAAACGAATGCAGGAGGAAAAAAAAAAATATATATATATATATATATATATATATATATATATAGTAAGTGGCTAAGCTACAAACGTTTGCACCAAGTCCTTGGTGCAAACGAATGGTTTTTAGATTTTCAAAGTTCAAACGGTCAATCCAAACCGTTAGATACTTAATCCATATTAAAATCTACTTGGAGACCAAATTTTACATTTTTTGGAATTTTTTTACTATTTATTAAGCCACTTTGAAAGTTGCTGATCACACGGTCCAGAATTTGATTGCACTGTTTTTACTGTTCACCCGAATCAGCAACTTTCAAAGTGGCTTAATAAATAGTAAAAAAATTCCAAAAAATATGAAATTTGATCTCCAAGCACATTTTAATATGGATTAAATATCTAACAGTTTGGATCGACTGTTTGGACTTTGCACATAGGAGAACCAAATCGTTTGCACCAAGGACTTTGTGCAAATGTTTTGAGCTTAGCCACTCTCTCTCTCTCTCTCTCTCTCTCTCTATATATATATATATATATATATAGAATTTTGCTATTGTGCTTCATGAAGTAAAACCCATATTGTACTTCACGCTCATACACCCATTTCCAAAATCCAAATCGTCAATCCGACCGTTCAAGTTGTTCTCCATATTGAAATGTGCTTAGAGACCAAATTTTACATTTTTTGGAATTTTTTTACTATTTATTAAGCCACTTTGAAAATCGCTGATCCATTGGTCCATAAATTTTTACTGTTTTTTACTATTCACAATGGATCAGCGATTTTCAAAGTGGCTTAATAAATAGTAAAAAAATTTCAAAAAATGTAAAATTTGGTCTCCAAGCACATTTCAATATGGAGAACAACTTGAACGGTTTGGATCGACCGTTAGGATTTTAGAAATGGGAGAATGAGCGTGAAGTAAAACTTCGTTTTACTTCATGAAGCACAATAGCCCTACTCTATATATATATATATATATATATATATATATATAGTAGAACTAGGATGTGATGTGCTCATCAAACTCTTTGATAAGCATAACTCTATAATTTATTATATTCACTTCAAACGAGATGAATCTAAACCGTTGAAATCGATGTACTTCTCGAGTGATGCGTGTACATGCAAAATTTTGAATTTTTTGAATTCATTTAGTCTAAAGTCAAGTGGTCAAAATTGATGAAAATGAATGATCCAAAATGAAGTTTTAGAAATTATTTTAATGTATTCATTTTTCATCAATTTTGATCGCTTGACTTTGTACTAAATAAATTCGAAACATTCAAAATTTTGCATGTACGCACATCACTTGTAAAGTACATCGGTTTCAACGGTTTGGATTCATCTCGTTTGAAGTGAATACAATAAATTATGGAGTTATGCTCACCAAAGAGTTGGTGAGCACATCACACCCTAGTTCTACTCATATATAATTTACTTTTCCATGTTTCAAGCCTCAATGAATTTGTATTTAGCATTGTGTATCGTTAAGCACCTTGGCATGGAAACCAGCTTTATTCGGTTATATGTTTTTCGTTATTTTACATGTAAGTTTCTAATTTCTATTTTTTTTTTTTGTATTTAATCTTTCCCAAGGTGATTATATATGAATGTTAAAGCTATTGCAAATTTGCAATGGGAGCCTACACAAATAGGATGTACTTGCTCCCTTCCTTATTTAAAAAAAATAAAACAATGTTTGTTCTATAAGGCTAAAGTTTATATATGAACTAATATATAAAGAAAATTAAGACTTGTTTTCCTATTGGGAATTTTGCAATTAAACGATCACTAACCGATGGGCAAAACCTTTGTAAGTTTGTTTTAGGGTTAAATTTGTATGTAGTGATTCGTGCAATTCAGCACAACAGGTTTTATAACACACAGAATTAGTTTGCAAAAAAATGTAAAAGAAAAGTAGAATATTTGCAAATTTAAATTTGATACAGAAGCATTTATTTATTTAAATTTGATACAGAAAAGCATAATAACAACAAGATCTTATGTCCTCAGAATCCCCAATTTCAATAAATACATTTTGTGACCAAAATAATAACAACAAAATTATAGAACTGCCT
The DNA here is from genome assembly GCA_025461125.1 of Carex kokanica. Lineage (NCBI taxonomy): Eukaryota > Viridiplantae > Streptophyta > Magnoliopsida > Poales > Cyperaceae > Carex > Carex kokanica. The sequence continues at coordinate 319,395 of JAJGRX010000090.1, read as the reverse complement.
CTTGAATTTGTTGAATTACACAAGAGGTTCAATATAGTCCCCGTGGTAGTAGTAGTAGTAGCGAGTTCGACCAGGCCGTCCGGCTACCAGTACATATATGGCGTATATTATACCAGGCACATATCCTAGTAATGTCAGTAGCAAGCATATGCAGAACTCACACTGTAAATTGCAAAGAGGAGAACAGATTATATTGTGTTATAATAAAATAATTACAAATTATTCCTCGCAAAATTGTTTATTTACATATAGCCCCAGTAATTCTCGGGATAATTGAAGAAGAGTGAGGATATGTCAATATGCATATTTCAAATAGTCGATCTGAACCGCTCAACGTGGTCTACATATGGAAATGTACTTGCAGAATTTTATATATATTTTTTTAAATTACTATCTTTTTTAGATAGGTAGAAAAATAAAATTGCTTGATTTGGAAATTCTTGACCATCGAAAAGCAGCGACTTTCTACCTATCTAGAAAAATAGTAAAAAAATTCTAAAAAAATATAAACATTTTGATATGATGATTGTGTTTAACGGTTCGGATTGACTGTTTGAACTTTAAAAATAGAGATATGGATCTATAGCACGGATCGATCCATAATATGCATATTACCATAGCCTCACTATATGAAGAATAAGTATTACGTAGGTTGGTTCTATTTGTACAAGCCAACCTACAAAGCCTGGAATGACCATCGATTCACAGTTTATGTAGCTGTTTTGAATACAATTTCATAACAGAAATCGGGTTATCATTTTTTTGTCAACGAGCTCTGGATTTGACAGCACTTTTGATCAGTTCAGGATGATATCTGGTAACATTAGTAGCCAATTCTAATATCAGAACTTCAGATACATATTCCAAAATGGAAATCCTTGAGAAAAATAGTGTTAATTATACACATTGCTCTGAAAAGTTTGCATTTTTTTTTAATGGTACAATTTTAATGGTGATGACGTTGAAATAGGTTTTCCCTAATAGTTTTTTTTGTATAGTTGCAACTGAAATTGATGTATAGAGTGCAAACTGTACTTTTCATGAAGACATCACTATATGATATGGTCCCAACTTCCAATAGTAGAATTCAGATCCAGTGCAATACCGCACTGAGTAGAATGAAATCTGAGTCGTTCGTTTTTATTTGACACGAATCTAAAAACGGACCCCCTATATTTTAAATTGGCACTCAAGTGACTTTCAGTTCGGATTCCCTAAAGTAACCCAATTTTTGAGTTTAGATCGGACCAATTCGACCCGAGGTGGAGCGCATGGGGCCCCTTTAATTTGACGGCTGGATTCGAATCTGACGGTCCGGATCTTAACTAAAAAATTGGGTGACTTTGGCCCTGTTGGGACTATTCTACTCAATATGTGGTACCGTAGAGCATAAGGATTCGCCCTGAGTGAGTATCCCCTCAGGTACTGGACTGAGTGGAATACTCACAGTCGGGCGAAAATCAATTTGGTGCCTATTTGAATATAGGGGTTCCGTTTTGAGATTTGTGTCATATTAAAACCGACGACTAAGATCTCATTCTACCCGGTCAGGTATGGCACTGGATCTGAATTCCATCTGCCTTGGCACCAAACCAGGAGCAAATAATGGCATTTATTTTCAGGTTAAACATTGAACAACATCACTATCCTAAAACTTGATGGAAACAAAATTAGAGACATCCCTCTAAATCCAGGCTGTCGGTACCAGTCGGTAACCCTACACAACCAAACCTAAAGAAAAGAGAACCGCCTCCAGTTATAATGGAGAGGAGGAGATCGGAGGGGAGGGTAATGGGAAGGGACTTACGGAGCAGCAGCCGTAATGGAGAAAAACGCCGAGAGGAGGTAGTACGATGGCGAGGAGTATCTCGATAAACATGCAACAGGATCCCATGACTCCTCTCTCTCTCTTTCTCTTGAGATTCAGAGATGCGGGATGGGGGAGGAAGCGGAGAATAGATGAAAATCAACGACCATCGCAGGAATCCATATACTCTGAGGTAACAGAATATTTCTGTTTGGATCAGGACCGTCCGATTGAAATCCGGACCAATCATGTCGGAGGTGGAACTTTTGGAACTAGGGGTGCAAACGAATCGGATAATATCTTATCGTATCCGGATCCGTATACGAAAATTAAATACGGATACGGATAATGATTTTGAATTTTAATACCACTATTTATATCATGTAATTTAATATATATTATGAAAGTATTTATGTATATATCTACGGATATTCGATATCCGATATCCAATCCGTATCCGTATCTGTGTTTGAAAAATAAAAGCGGATACGGATATGATTTTATCACTATCCGATTTGTATCCGATCCGTTTGCATCCCTACTTGGAACGCTCGGGGACGCTTTCATAGTCGTGTGGATTCTGATTGACGGTTCAGATCCAAAAAGAAATATTTTGGTGACTTGAGATCGATATTAGCATACTGGGCCTTATGTAGGCCGGGCCGAAATACATTGGGATAATATTATATAATAAAATCATTAAATAAAGATGTGTAAATAAACTAAATTAATGATTCAGTTTTTTCTATATAATCAGAAAAATCAGTTATTAATTTTTTTTCGATTTTATGTTTATTGATTTTTTACAAATAAATTTTTTGTTAAAAAGAGGCATTAGAACCATTTTGCAAAATAAAGTTAAACTAGATAGTATCTTCAAAGCATCATTAAACTAAGCCTTATGCTCTTAAACTTTCTTATAAGTTCTTCCATGTTTGTTAACATTTGCTTTGTTTTAAATTCCTTAATCATATTATAGACCTACAAAATTGCAATTTAAGAGATGAAGATTATTGCAAGATCTTAAACTTCTTAAAACATGGACAATCTAATCTCTGTGTTTCAATTGACATCTAGCTACTACCATTTCTTTAATTAAACATAGAATTAAATTATTTAGATGCCAAGCTCCTAGATTGGAGAAAAAAAAACTTTTCTCTTTCAACTTATGGTGAGGGAGAAATCTAATTTTTGAATTTACATGATTTTGGAGTGGCAGTGATCAGGGAAACTAGATTAGAGAGGAAGAGCCGAAATTTTTTTAGTTACCACAGCATAAAATCAAAATTAAATGATTATCATCCGGTCCAAGCTATTTTCAATCCTACCACCCACGCGGATTCAGTTCGCGCACCAAAATGAGTTGGTGCGCGGACTAAGTTGGCGCACCAACTAGTGCGCAGACTGGATTAGAGCACCAACTGTTCCGAAATTTTTACTGCTCTTCAGTGCGTTTCACCCCGTTTGAGCACCAATTTTGCATCAATTTTGGTGCGCCAACCCAATTAGAGCACCAATTGGTGCGCCAACCCAGTCCGCGCACCACTCCAATTTGGTGCGCGAACTGGATCCGCGTGGGTGGTAGGATTGAAAATAACTTGGGCAGGATGGTAATCATTTAATTTCTATTTCTTACTGTGGTAACTAAAAAAATTTCGGGAGGAAGAGGAAGGATTTTATTTTTTTAATGATCTCATACATAATAGCTTTATTTTAACATTGCAATTGTGTGACCGGAATTACCTTCTTATGAATTAAACATAAAAGAGAAAACATTAAATGGCCACATAAAACACACACAAAAAATGCAAAAGGTTAATTTTACAACACCGCCCTAACTTGTAATAGTAATAAACAGTCTTTAATTCTTTTATATTATGAAAATAATCATTCTCATTAATTCTCTTCAAGAAAAAATGTTAAAAATTAGAATAATTTTAAGATATTTTTGTAATTAATTTTCATCAAGTCGTTACATCAGGTTTTTAAAACAAACGTAGACTTGCATAGGGTGAGATTATCACAATTTAAAATTGAAAATTAGGTTTTGAAAAGGTGTTTGTCTAAACTTAAAATTTGAAAAGGACAAAGGATATTTATTCGGGATGGGTGTAGGTTCGATGGCCATCGGATCTAGTTTGGTTCCGATGGGCATATCTACCGTAGGATCTAATCTAAGTAAAATCAAAGAGTTTCGTGATTTAACGGGTCAGTCTAAAACAGATTCAAGAATTTCCGAGCTCAAACCCGTTAACAATCAAAACGCCTCTCTCCCTTGTTCTTTTTCAATTCTCTCGCACAGGCGACGGAGGTCTCTCTCGCTCTTACCCAACTCCCGGACGGCATCGCCTCTCGCTGCGTCGCCTGCTCTCTCGTGCGCACAACTGCGCCGACTTTCTCTCTCGCGCACGCAACCCCACCGGATCTCTGTCTCTCTCTCTCGCACAACTCTGCGTCGCCTTTCTATCTAGCACCGCGAGATTCGAGGTCTGGTTATAAGGTATATGCCTCGTGACTAAAAATCAATCTATTTCTTATGCTTATCTCGCATTTCTCTCTTGATTAGGTTGGAGAGGACACCGATCCCTTAGACAGGAGGAAAGGTTGGATTTGGTACTATAATTATTTCTCGTTTGATTTGGTACATTACATCATCCTATGTTACCAGTCAGTGAGAGCCACAAAATCGTGCAACTTTTTTTCTTTTCTTTTTGCCATTTGCTCAAGTATAGTTTTTTCTTTTGCTCCCAGGAATTTGCTTTTCATTTTTCTCGTTTAAGGCCTGATAAAGAGTCAGAGGTCAGATTCATAAACAAAAATTTGAAGTTCAATGTTACATTATTACAATTTGATAACGAGTGATAAATCATGATCGATAATGTTGTTGTTTCAATGACATTTGTTTCTTAAATACAGGAAGTGCAGCATCAAGTAGATGAATTTAGGGAACAACCTATACCAACTATCCCAGAGGTTCTTTCTCTGGAGGCGGTTCTCTTTTCTTTAGGTTTGGTTGTGTAGGGTTACCGACTGGTACCGACAGCCTGGATTTAGAGGGATGTCTCTAATTTTGTTTCCATCAAGTTTTAGGATAGTGATGTTGTTCAATGTTTAACCTGAAAATAAATGCCATTATTTGCTCCTGGTTTGGTGCCAAGGCAGATGGAATTCAGATCCAGTGCCATACCTGACCGGGTAGAATGAGATCTTAGTCGTCGGTTTTAATATGACACAAATCTCAAAACGGAACCCCTATATTCAAATAGGCACCAAATTGATTTTCGCCCGACTGTGAGTATTCCACTCAGTCCAGTACCTGAGGGGATACTCACTCAGGGCGAATCCTTATGCTCTACGGTACCACATACTGTGTAGAATAGTCCCAGCAGGGCCAAAGTCACCCAATTTTTTAGTTTAGATCCGGACCGTCAGATTCGAATCCGGCCGTCAGATTAAAGGGGCCCCGTGCTTTCCACCTCGGGCTGAATTGGTTCGGATCTAAACTCAAAAATTGGGTTACTTTAGGGGATCCTAACTGAAAGTCATGTGGGTGCCAATTTAGAATATAGGGGGTCCGTTTTGAGATTCGTGTCAAATAAAAACGAACGACTCAGATTTCATTCTAGTCAGTGCGGTACTGCACTGGATCTGAATTCTACTATTGGAAGTTGCTAACTAGCTCATGTCGCCTCCAAACTCTGGAGAATGGGTCCACAAGGATTAAGGGCCTTACCTGGGGGCAGATTCACCGGTAAAGATGCCCAACCCAATGGAAATGACGATTCAATTGGCTTACCTGAGGGCAAATTCACCTCACGTGAGATATATAATATATTTTTGTTTTTCACAAAATTGGATTCTTTAGAACTATTCATAATTTATATGTTCTTTACTTTGCAGGCTTAGAGAAATAGAATGGCTAATTTTATAGGATGCATTTTTTTTTTGGTGTACATTTTGGTGACAAATATGTGTACATTTTGATTCTCTTTTGGTAACAGATTTGAGTAGGTGGTTGGGATTTTTGTGACTTTGGGGTAGAGAGACCACGCAGCCTTAAATATGTATATGTAACTCTATTTCAATTAATGAAAGATGCTGACCTTAATGTGCTCTCTGATCATTGTGTTATTATTTCCTGTTTTCTGTGTTGTTTCTTACCTTCAGTTTAACACCACTTTGGTGAGAGCTTGTCGAATTTAACTGTGTAATTAGTTTGTGAATTGTATAAGTTAAACACTATAATAATTTTGTTGTAATCTCTATGCGGATTCAATTTATGTAGAGCATTAAACCAAAAGTACCATGTTGATATTTTATACAAAAACCAACATCACAATGTCATTGCTTTCATATTCATTGTCTTCATCAATGTTACATGTAAAGTTTCAAAGTTAGTGATATGATAGCTTGTTTAATGAAGTTTGGACATTTTTAATGTTTTTTTGAATTTCTTGCTTTTAATACTTTTTAGTATTTGGTTTATGATATACTATAGCCTACTGGTAAAAAATAAGCATTTGGTTTATGATATGCTATAGCCTTTCACTTATGCTATACTCATTTACTAACATTTTCACACAATGAGCAAATCATCCTTTTCAATGAAAACAAGAAGAAAAAAGACATGAACAACTGCATTAAACTGCACGAACCACCTTTCACTAATGAAAATGAGCATGTTACAAGTCATATGTACAGTGCAATACTCAAATCAGTATACACCAAACAAAGTACAATAGGTTACAGGCATGTTAATAAACATGTTCAAATTCAAACAAAGTACATCACATTCAAATAAAATACACAACATTTCTTGTTCTCCTTTACTTTGTCGTTGGTAAATCCTTGTTCCATACCTTCTTGTGTAAGCATGTGCTTAATGTGTATCTTAAAAGTTTATAAATATCAAAATGGGTTAGTTGGAGAATAATATGCAAAATTGATACAGAAAATATAGAAGCATTTGTTCAACAGCTTCTACATTGTCAGTTGCAATTGTTGTAGAAGATAAACCAAACCTTAGAGAAATTACACCAATGATATTAAGCTTTCTGTATCAGTTAAGTTCAAAATAATCCACAAGAATTGAATTCAAAATTAAAAAAGGGCTAAATCTTTTAGTTGTAGTGGCTTAATAATAATTCTCTTTTTTTTTTTTTTTTGAAAATGCTTAATAATAATTCTCAAATTAGCAAACGGTATCATCTCAAGTATAGTGTGATCAACTAATTTTGCTTATAGACAATACAAACATAATTATGCAACTCAAATCAGCAGTTTGTAATCTATGTTAAAATTACCATATTTCATTAGACTTCTGATTACAATTACAGCTTAATCAGATAGAATTGAAACTACCAAAAAATGATATTTCTTAATAGACGCTTTAATAAATGCTCAATTGCTTAAACAATTGCATAGAGAATGCTAGAGATATCCCAATTTAACCTCATTCTAGTCTACTTTGACCAAAAAAAAAAAATCTTGGAAAATAATTAATGGCAGTGAAGAAACTAGTCGGACCCAAAAGTGATGGGGAGCGTTTTAGCTTAGGGTTAATCCACCGTTCCTAGCACGCCTTTCCTCCTGTCTAAGGGATCGGTGTCCTCTCCAACCTAATCAAGAGAGAAATGCGAGATAAGCATAAGAAATAGATCGATTTTTAGGTCGCGAGGCATATACCTTATAACCAGACCTCGAATCTCGCGGTGCTAGAGAGAAAGGCGACGCAGAGTTGTGCGAGAGAGAGAGAGACAGAGATCAGGTGGGGTTGCGTGCGCGCGAGAGAAAGTCGGCGAAGTTGCGCGCACGAGAGAGCAGGCGACGCAGCGAGAGGCGATGCCGTCCGGGAGTTGGGTAAGAGCGAGAGAGACCTCCGTCGCCTGTGCGAGAGAATTGAAAAAGAACAAGGGAGAGAGGCGTTTTGATTGTTAACGGGTTTGAGACTCGGAAATTCTTGAATCCGTTTTAGACTGACCCGTTAAATCACGAAACCCTTTGATTTTACTTAGATTAGATCCTACGGTAGATCTGCCCATCAGAACCAAACTAGGTCCGATGGCCATCGAACCTACACCCATCCCTATTTATTCTGAATAATAATCTGGTGTGAGACAGTGAGATTATTAAATATTTATTCGGATTGGCCGGATTTGAATCGGACGGTCCGGATCTAAACTAAAAAATTGGGTTACTAGGGAATCGCATCCTCAAACTCATGTATATATTTCAGTATATACCAATTCAAATTCCTTTATCTTCAATTTCAGAGGAAATAAAAGAGGATCCAAAAATTCTCGCAGAATCAAATCTTTCAATGGCCACCTCTCGAAACATAATTCTCTTCCCATACCTGGCTCAAGGCCACCTCATCCCTTTCCTAGATCTCGCCAGACTACTCGAACAACACACTCACCACCAATTCCCCTCCATTTCCATCACTCTCCTTAGCACTCCAGTTAACATCCAAAACCTTCATCCCCTCCTCCCCTCCACTTCCAAAATCCATCTTCACAGTCTCCCTTTTGACCCCACTGCACACGGCCTCCCGCCTCATGTCGAAAACACCGACTCATGCCCCTCCCCTTCACATCTTGCCAACGTTTTAATCGCTTCTAGATCTCTCCAGCCACAATTCGAGGAGTTCATCACACATCAACTCAGATCAGATCCCCATCTGAAACTATACTTGATCACAGATGTCTTTGTTTGTTGGACTGTACCTATAGCTAAGAAGTTATCCATACCTCATGTAGTGTTCACTACTTGTGGAGCCCTTGGCACCGCTGCGTATATGTCCATGTGGCTTCACTTTCCACATAGACAAACCGATGAGGAGTATTTCCCTGTACCGGGTTTTCCTGACTCGTTTCGGCTGCATCGCAGTCAGATGTCATATGCCAATCGAATTGCCGACGAAACCGATGAGACGTTCAAGTTTCTCAACGGCCAAATAAGGTTAAGTTTGCAATCTGATCTCATGATCTGTAATACTGTCAAAGAGATTGAACCTTTGGGTCTTAAGGTGTTGCACAATGTCACCGGCATAAGCATGATCTATACGATCGGGCCTCTTGTACCGTTGGGAGAAGAGAAGTCGTACCAGAGAGCCGGTAAGAAACTTGGTATTAACCGTGAAGCGTGTTTACAATGGCTTGACATGCAAGCAAAACATTCAGTGATTTACATTTGTTTCGGGTCACAAAATACCATAACAGCGGGTCATATGCTCGCACTTGCCGAAGGATTGGAATCCTCTAGAATCCCATTTGTATGGGTAATAAGGCCACCAATTGGTGCCGAGAAATACGAAGCGGGAGAGATCGATGAATTTGATGAGAAACAACAGATGCAGAAATGGTTGCCTCAAGGATTCATTGAAAGAATGACTGGTACAAAACAAGGGTTACTGGTATGGAGGTGGGCCCCGCAATTGGAGATACTGACGCACAAGGCCACCGGTGCATTTTTGAGTCATTGTGGATGGAACTCGGTATTAGAGAGTCTGAGTCGAGGCGTGCCGTTGATCGGGTGGCCATTAGGTGCCGAGCAATTCTATAATGCTAAGATGTTAGAGGAGGAATCGAGAGTGCTTGTAGAGATAAATCGAGGGATTGATTGTGAATTAGAGAGCAGAGAGGTTGAGAGAGTGGTGAAGGAGGTAATAAATGGCGAAAAAGGAAAGGAGATGAGAAGCGAAGCTTCTGTTTGCAAAGAGATTATAAAGAATGCCATGGCGAACGGAGACAGCGGCGAGAAAGGTTCTTCTCTTAGGTCACTACATGATCTTGTCGATTTTTTCATGAAGCATTAGAAAATCATTTATTTCTGATATAATGTTTTCTCAAAAGATTTATATATTGATAAAAAGGAAGTTGAGTAAATGAGATGATAGGTGCTGTGCTGACATGATACTGTTAAGAGAAACCTGATACTGGTAACAACTGGACCCTTCACTGATGCTTTAATCTTTAATTACTGGAGGTTAGAACTGGAATATGCTAATCAATTGCTAGTTTTTTTTTTATGATTAAAATCAATTGATAGTTCACATGTAAAGAGTTAGATTCTCAGCGCATAATTTACTCATCCATACAAAAATTATAATGGAATTAGCACTACAAGACATGCTATGCTCTGGTGTTTTTCTTATATTTTTGTATTTAAAACTTAATCTAATGGTTTCTATGAATTCGGTGGCAATTTTAAATGTCACTTTTCTCAACAAAAAAAAATTAAGTGATCTAGTAGGATGCTCCGGTGTTGTAAATAACGATATGCGGTCATCAGACGGACGGAGTGCTGTCAAGTTTGATTAATCGGTATGCGGCCGATTAATTGGAATTATGGGGACAATTTAATGTTTTTATTAAATTTATGTATATATATATCATAATTTATTAAAAATAATTTATTTAACTCATTAAACTTATCAAATAAATTTAATTTAACTTAGTTTTATTATTATAACATGACACTATGTTTATTTCTTCTTAACACATAAGCGTGTTACATGTGTAAGTAACACATTTATTTAATGAAAAAATAAATTTGAGAATTAAGCTTTTTCAAATACTAATAACATATTATTTGAAAGAAATGAAACATTCCAACATAAAATCACTAAATTAGTTTATGATAACAACTTAATTTCATAAATAAACACATTGTACTAATTGAAAGAAATATATCAGTAAGAAAGAAAAATATATAGTATATAAATAATAGAAGAATTAATCAATTTCAAAGTAAGTAAGAAGAAAAAACATATATAAAAAATATTAGATGTATATCCAAGCACAAATAAAACTACAATACATGATTTATAAACCTTATTATTACACACTATCACAGAAAAAAAAAAAAAAGCAATGTGAAAATAAATAATAAACGGGAATAAACGATAAAACGGCCGATTAATCGTTTTCATCTGCAAACATGCATCCGTTAAGTGTATTTGTGACGGTTAGGCCGACATTAACGATTAAACGGTCGTTTAATCGGCCGTTAAGACTGTTTTTATACAACTAATTAAGTAAATGGGTCAATTTTCATGGAAAATTTGGTTTTCAATCACTCATGATATGAATTTAGGACTCCATATTTGTCACGATTTGTATTGAAATTAAGCTTTTTATAAACATATATTTTGGCATGAATTTAAGATGAAGCAACACTTGACCTAAAAAAAAAAGCTAATTTCCTATTAAAGTATATGCACATTTTAGCATTTTGCAAGTAAAAGCAGTCCATTTGCAAAATTATTAATTCGCCTTTATGATTTCAGCACAAGTATCCTGATATATACAGCATCTCGAAAAAGAGCCTAATTAACTTGTAAAATACTAATTATCAACGAATTTTGGATTATGAAAGAAGCTAGTACATAATATCTTCTGTATAAAGTTTGAAATTGTGAATTAATTAATTAATTAAGGATTTCATAGATAGTTTCATTCGAGATCTTAATGCAGTACATAGCTTACCATCGATCGTCGGCTTTGTCGCATCTCTTCGATACAGATATAGTAATGATCATAGCAATCACCTCTGGTACCTATTGGTACGTCGATCTAAGGTGCAGCTCTTCACAAATACCAGCATACCACTGAATTCCCAATCATTTGCTTGTTGTGCACTGATAGAACCAATATCCACTAATTGTTGTTTCCAGATACGGTTGCTGGCTAACCTCTCTTCTAATTCATCGATACAAGAAGCAAATTGTTGTGTAAAGAATCAATATATGTTAAACAGAGCTGGGGAGGAGATGGAATAATTACTAAATTTAGATCGTTTTTTAATTATGGCACGAATCTTATAGCGGATCTCTATATTTACAATTAATAGGCACCAAATTTTTTTGTTAAGAACTAGTGCCTACTTTGAGCAAGACAACATATATTCAAGTTACTTATTTACTTGTATTATTTTAGGTTAGTTTCTTGTTAAGGTAAACATCAGCTTTAAAGTTTCCACTGGTTATAAAGTAAACAAATCACTTGATATTTTTCTTGTTAAGGTAACTAGAATAAATGGTCTCCTCCTTCCATACTTTGAATAGCATTTGTCACTCCAAATGCCAACACATGCATGGTTGGATCTGACAAAGAATGAAAATTGTACAAGTTTGTCAAATTAACATGACCTCTTATAAAGGAAAGAATAAGATCAGTATTGAAAAGAACAGAAGAGTAGAATAGTCCAATGCTAACATCTAAAGTAAGAAAAAGAATACTTACCACAAAGCCAAATAAATGAAGAAAAAACATGTTGTATACCAAGCATCTGCATCAATAATAATTGCCCATAAGCGAATAAATTTGTAAGTACCAGACAACACTTATACTGAAAACCCATGCATGGAATAGCCAGGAAAAGAATCCTCCCCTTTGCATGTTCGTCGAAGGCCCATGGGCCCAGTATAATTTTGAAGCTTTAATTTATATGATAGGTTAATTTAGCTAGAGTGCTTATGTAATTGGATCTATAGATATTTAGGTCCTGTTTGAATGTGTGAGATAGGGCTATATTCTCAAGGCTCTTACAATACTCCTTCACATGCTATGAAAGAATCGGGATTTGGACCTCTGTGAGAGGCTAACTCAGGATCAAAATGAAAAGCTTGGGATCAATCAAAGCTTAACACCGCCTTTGCGCGGAATAACCGCTGGCACGGTTAACATAACTGCCCAGTCTCCCATAACCGCACGGGATAGCGGTTATGGAACGACCTATATAAGGCTAGAAGGCCCATTGAACAGGGGTCGAAATTCGAACAAAAAAAATATCGCATAAGTCAGAGTCCGAATATCTCAAAACCTCTCCAAGTTCCAAACTCGATTTTCACCTTGGCCTGTCATACCGAGACAGGATGAGCCCGGCCCAGAACTTAGTCACATACGACCTACTCTCTCCGAGATAGGGCGTATCATGTGAGAAACATGAGAAGTAATTCTTTGTTCTAATAGATGAATTTTTTAAAAACTGTTTGAAAACATTTTTTCTTGCTCCATAAATTTGAATTCTTTGGTCCATCAGATATCATCTTACATTCATTATTATGAGAAAATAAATTTGATTCAAACCTGATTATTTTTTCCACAATGGCTTGTCTCTCTCTTCTTTTAAAAATTAAGCAAAATGAAAATTTATGTTAGCCTTTTGCCTTGCTTATATCTAGGGGTGGCAACACGCTGGCTCGGTCCGAGCTAGGTCCTAGCTCAGCTTGTTAATTTTGGACCGAGCTACAACTGAGCGAGCTGGACCTAGGACATCCGAGCTAAAACCTCAGCTTGAAATCGTGACAAGTCAGCCCGAGCTAGCTCACGAGCTGGCTCGCTGGGTCTGGCTAGATCTTATTTTAAGAAGAAAATAAATTCTACAAACTTTTTGGATCAAGCTGAACCGAGCTGGACTGAACTAGACAATATAAAATGCACACAAATTCATACAAATTCACAAATTGATGCCTAGCCGAGCTGGCGAGCAAGCTAGGCCCCAGCTTGAACTCGTTAATTCTGGACCGAGCTAGTGACGAGCTGGCTCGTTAACAGCTCGGTCCAGTAACAAGCGAGCTGTTAGCGAGTGAGTCAGGTGCGAGTCACAATCGAGCCACGAGCTACAAGCTTTTTTGCCACCCCTACTTATATCGTCTCTATTCAACTTTGTTATTTATTACAGTACTAATTAATTTGCTAATTTTATTTTTATTTTTATTTTAGGACGTTACTATAGTCTCAGTTTTTTTACCATAAATATATTCAGTTCGGTCGATAGAATATTTGAAAAAAAAAAACTCCGGAATGATTACTTTTAAATTAGAATTTTATTCAAATTAAAAGTGAAATTATTTATCAATAACATTATTTGCAGGAATAATTATTTTTTAAAATTCAGAAATAGTTATTTTCAAACTATTTGTGAGTAATAATTCTGAAATATGTGTAATTTTAAAAAAAAATATAGATGTCTCAATCATAATTCAAATATAAATTATATGACAGAGATTAAATTCAAGAGTCAATGAATTTAAATTATAGCCTTTTAATTGTTATATTTGGTTATATTGTGAGTTATCATTTTATGAATATAAATTTTATGTGATAATTTTACGTTTAATATAATGTGCACGGAAAGAATCATTTGATATATTTTTTTTTTTTATACCAATAAATTAGAGAAACTGAAATTTCAGTGAGCAATCTAATAATTATGACCTCTGTCAATTAATCGCTAAAAGTGTACTAATCTGTAATATTTTTGTATAGAGAAATTATATTATCTGAAAACTAGACTTTCATACCTTTATTTTGATATAAAGAACACAAAAATCCATGTAGCCATGTTCTCTAAATTAAATTTTGAATCTGGTCAAAAAGACTGCTCACTGGAATTTCAGCTTTTCTGAATTCTGACCTCTGTCAATTAATCTCTAAAACTGTACCAATCTGTAATATTTTTGTATAGAGAAATTATATTATCTGAAAACTAGACTTTCATACCTTTATTTTTATATAAAGAATACAAAAATTCATGTAGTCATTTTTTCTAAAATAAATTTTGAATCTGATCAAAATTATTGAATTTCTGACTGAACACAGCAGAAAAAAAAAATTCAATTTTTTTTTTTTTTTTTTTTAGGGCCGGAGTCTGAGAATAATTCATTTGTCACTGTGCTACTGTGATACTGTCATAGCAACTTACAAATAGAAGTATCCAGAAAGCTACATTAAATCCAATAATAAACAAATCCCAGTACGATTCTAAATTAATTTTACCAAAAGTTACTTTAGATGAAGAATGCAACCCACTCACACTCCCCATTCCTCTGTGGCTGGAACGAACAAGTAACTCACAATCGGAACCTTCTGACATCTCAATTTCAAAGAACAGCCTTCCAATTTTACAGCATAAATTCTTAAGAAACCTGTGTGTCAGTGATAAACCACACGAATGACAATTTCTAGAAGATCTTCATTCTTTCGGCCTCTTTCCCGAGTGCGTATCCTCTGCGATATCTCATATTTTGCGTGACAGACGTGTCCGGTTCCTATTCGGGGATGGTGCAGGGACCAGCATTATTCGAGGTTTGAGATTCGTGCAGAACGTATTTGAACGGTTAAAATTTTCCACGAAGTCACGCAAAATATGAGATATCTCATGGGATGCAATTCCTCTTCCCCTCCTCGAACCCGGTGTCAGGTAAATATTTTAACACAATATGTTTGGCTTCATGCAGCGCACGTACTATAGAATTAAAACAGGGCTGCTTATGGTTGGTGCGCTGCATGAGGTTTAAACTGATCTGTTAAAATATTCACCCCTTGCTACCTCTCTTTGGAACTAGAACTGATGTGCCTAGTTACGATATAAATAAATTTCTCCGACTCAAAACCTCCCTCCCTCTCTCTACTCTCTCTCTCTCTCTCTATCTCTGAAAGCTATCAATCAGTGTTGTATGTGAGCGGCGCTTAGAAGATACGACAATGGCGAGTGCGCCGAAGCCATGGAAGGCGGAGTACGCCAAGTCGGCGCGATCGTCGTGCAAGACCTGTAAGAGTGCCATCGGAAAAGACCAATTTCGCCTGGGGAAGATGGTCGTCGCTTCCCAGTTCGATGGTTTCATGCCTGTACGAATTTCTCTTTTTTGTGCGCTTTCTTCTTATTTCTTTGATGCTCTTTCACTTTTTTGTTTTGTTTGGAAAATAGTGGACTTCGTTGCCTTTACTTCGTCCTTTCGAGAAATTCTTGTTTTGTGTTTTGTTTTGGTAATGTTGGTACTTGGTACTGTACCAGTTATGCTAAAATGTGACTTACTGCTGGAAATAAATGAGCACAAATAGCTTAAAATTTGAAATGTACATTGTGCTTTTTGGTTGAACTAATATTAACAATCAGCCTTCTTTTTGTCATACTTAGATTATTTCTTATTGTTGCTATCTTTTCCTTTGTTTTCTACAGATGTGGAATCATGCAAGTTGTGTCTTGAAGAAGAATAACCAAATCAAAGCGTTAGTACCCTTTAGCAATACCTACATTTTTATTATATCATAAATTGTTTGTGCTGAGAAAAGTTAATTGAAGGGAAAAAAATAGAAACATGGAAGAGATGAGACCTGAATTGATTCTAAAACAATTTGTAGCTTGCATTGTTTTGAAAATTTGGACATATTTGTGCCTTTTGGGCAATTTTGAAGTCAAAAAGTATAGAAAAAGATTAATGGGGCAGGTTGAAAACTAATTTAAAATGAATGACTATTGAGACATCAGGCTAGGTGATGTGGAGGGAATTGACTTGCTGAGGTGGGAAGATCAAGAGAAAATAAGAAAATACATAGACGACGGTTCCTCTGGTGAATCGTCAGTGCCAGCTGGCGCCTCGTCGTCTTCTTCTGTTTCGAATGATGACTGTGCAATTGACGTGTCTCCTTCTTCTCGCGCATCTTGCAAGAAGTGCAATGAAAAGATTCAAAAAGGAACTGTATGTTATCTTTCTTGCAAACAATTGGGAGATTTGGAGCATTTTAGTTTAGATAATATGTTAGTTTAGATGCGAGGAATGTTGTTATTACAAGTATCAGTATTTGGAGCATTTCAAACAAAGAGGGTTCAAATGCCTCTATTTTTTGTGCCTCCATCGTGCCTCCACTTTTAATAATGACAAAAAATTTAAAATTTATTTGTCAAAATAAAACCTTTAGATGTGATCTGTATTATTTTCTCTACATGCGCATAAAAAATTATCACTTTTCAATTTTGTTTATACGAATCAATAAATTGAAAAATCAACGTCTGTAATTTATCCCCATCAGTGTATTTTGCAAACTCGTGATACTAATCAAAACAAAATTGAAATGTCGTGATCTTTTACCTGTGCGTAGAGAAAATGATATAGATCATATCTAACAGTTTATTTTGACATTTAAGTTATTGTAGTTCGAAAAATGGAGACATTTGAACCCCTCCTCTCAAACAAAATCAAATGCTCCTTGTCTTTAGATGTTATTGGTTTGCTTTATGTGGCCTAATAGAGCATTTAAAAGGACTAATTAATGCATATTTTCTTTACCAGATTCGTGTCTCAACAAAGCGAGAGGGAAAGGGGTCCAAGGGCCTACAGTGGTACCATGTGAATTGCTTCATAGAGATGTCGCCTTCGACAGATATAAAAGAAGTATTCGGTTGGGACAAACTTGACCCTGAAGAAAAAGAAAACATTCTTTCCCTTCTTAAGAAAAAAAGTACTGTTAATGAAGAAGGTACGTAACTGTGACATACTATTTTGCTATTTGTTAGTTATATTTTGTATTTGATCCTGCATAAAGCATTATAATATCTTGAGTGCCTTTGCAAAATAAATTTTTCTTCTACTATTTAGCTATTTGTCAGTTATATGTCTTTTTTTTTGTGTGTGTGTGGGAGGGGGGGGGGGGGGGGGGGGGGGGGGCATGGTTTGCACGGGTAATATGTTATACTTTGGTACGTCCTGTGAATGGCATTTCTTGTTATCATTAGGTAATGCCGTCATTTATTAATTTGCTCCTTTTTCTGAAGATGAGAAAAAGGATTCCAAGGGAACTAAGCGTAAGAAAGGCGTATCTGATGAGAAACCGACAGCCAAAGCTCCAAAATTAGAAGAGACTAGTTCCTGGAAAGTCAATGCCAGTAAATCAGGCTTGTCAGACTCAGACCTTGAAAAGAAGCTGAAGGAACAGAACGAACTGCTTTGGAGCATAAAGGATGAGTTGAAAAAGAACGTGTCAACTGCTGAGATGAAAGAAATGCTTGAGGAAAATGACCAAGGTTCCTCTGGATCTGAATATGACCTAAGAGACCGTTGGTAAATTCTTTACTTCTAGTTAAGATGAACTTTCTTATGGACTTTTAAATTAAATGAGAAGGACATGCCAGACTGCACTTTCTTTTTATCTGGAAACCCAATTAAGAAGGAATTCACATCCTCTGAGATATCTCGAACTTTTTGTTCTGTGGAAAATTCGGACCGTTCAAATCCTTTCTGCATGAATCTCAAAGCACAGTAATACTGACTCCCTGCATTCCGAATAGGCACTGAAAAAAATTTGGCCCGGCTTTAGATAAACTGAAAATTTGAGATATCTCAGAGGATATGGACTCACTCATTAAGAAGGACCATATTGGCAAATTTATAAGCAATTTAATGTATAAAAATAACTGCATATATGTACGTTAGTTTTTTAGAATTATATAGTAATCTTATTAGTTCTCTTATTAGTATTAAGAGATTGATTCATCAGGTTGAATGCAGGTGTGAACCTTACCTTCCTGGCCTGACTCGCCAAACTATACTGATTACTTCATGTCACATATTTGGTCCGATATTAAAATACAGTTTTGGATGTACAATTTATCTCTATCTTGAAGACTTAGACCTTTGATCTGCATGCATGTAGTGCTGATGGAATGCTGTTCGGCGCATTAGGTCCTTGCCCGATATGTTCTGGTTCAATCAGCTATGCCGGTGGGCAGTATAAGTGCCATGGTTACGCATCTGCTTGGAGCAAGTGCTCATATTCCACTACCGATGCTGTTCGTCTAAAGGGCAAGTGGAAGATTCCAAAAGGCACAACCAATGAATTTCTACTAAAAGTAAACTGCATTTGTTTTCCCATTATTTACTTAATTTAATGCTCTCTCTCTATCGTTTTTGGCACACAAAACTCATTGTTGGGCAATTTTGTTCATACCGCAATTAAACAACAAGTATTCCTTGTCCATTCCTAGTACAGCTTAATGATTAACTTCACAAGGTGCTTAATAGTGTTTGCTCCTTACTCTGATTGTCTCCTTTGGATAAGTGAGAAATAAAAGTTATGAGGACATTTTTTTTTCTTTTCTGAAAAATGGGGATGAAATGGCTGTAGTAGGGTATACAGTATAATACATATCTCTTAAAAGGGTTCTACATATTATCTGAGATTTTTAGATGTTATACATATACATATATATTCATTCTGTATGTTCCTATACAGTGGTTCAAGTCACAGAAGGTGAAGAAACCAAGCCGAGTTCTTCCCCCTCTAACTCCTTGTAGCTCAGTCGTGAACCACGCAAATACTCAGTCATCTGTTGCTGAAGGATTGAATAAATTGAAAGTTGCTTTATTGGCAAAATCTGATGAAGATATTGTAAGTACATTTTATAAAACTTTCAATACTAGTTTTAGTTCATATAACTCTTTTTTTTGTTTAATCTTCCATTTTACTTGGTCTTAATATTTTTTTTTAAGGAGGACTGGAAACAAAAAGTTAATGCTGCTGGAGCCAGCTTCCATGCAAATGTTAAGAAAGGTACTTATGTGCCCTTAATGTTTGTTTAATTTATTTTTAGTCATTTGGTTCTCTATTTAACCCCTCAAGTCCCATTGATTGCATTGTAATAGTTAAACAGTCCATTTGGAACTATTTAGCACCTACTGTTTTCTTCCAGTTGAGAATGGATAGAAACCTAGTTTATTGAAAATGCCAAAGAGTACACGTTCCAATGTTGAGTTCCAAAATAGAAACTTCTTTACTTCAGCAACTGAGACACATAAATTATAGCTCAATTGTAATTAATTCAAGAAGATAACTTAATTATAGCTCAATTTAATAAATTAGTTTCTGTTGGATGCAGATACGAGCTGTTTGGTTGTTTGTGGAGAGCTTCCTGATGAGGATCTTGAAATAAAAAGAGCAAGGTTTTTGTTAAAACATTCTCAGCGCAATTGAACTTATCTAACATATTTTAACATGCTGTTAAATCTTTTATTATTTTTGCTGTGCTTTGATTCTCTAGGAGGATGAAGGTACCAATTGTAAGGGAAGAATACCTGGAGGAGTGCCTGAGGAAGAAACAAAAGCTTCCCTTTGATATGTACAAAGTTGAGTCGGCCTTAGAAGCTTCTAAAGGTGTTGTCACGGTCAAAGTCAAGGGAAGGAGTGCGGTGCATGAAGCGTCTGGTTTGCAAGATACCGGTCACATTCTTGAAGTCGGCAAAAGCATATACAACACTACTTTGAATATGTCTGATTTGTCTACTGGTATTAACAGGTAACTAACTATATTTCCTTTTTCCGAGATTATAGCATGTGAACCTGCCTTCCATTCTAGAATACTGTTCTTAAATTGATACAAGGATTACGAGTGATATGGTAATTTTTCACTTGATACTTCTAATAGTTGAGTGTCATTTGCAAGTAACCTAAAATTTTTTTGAATGGATAGCATTTATATAACTATCTCTCTTTTTAATGGCATATACTCCCGTCTTCTGTGAAGCTATTACATTCTTCAAATCATCCAAGAGGATAAGGGATCAGATTGCTATGTGTTTCGCAAGTGGGGTCGTGTTGGTAATGAAAAAATTGGAGGTACAAAATTGGAAGAGATGACGAAGGACGATGCAATTCATGAATTCAAAAGACTGTTCCTTGAGAAAACTGGGAATCCATGGGAAGCCTGGGAACAGAAAAAGAACTTTGAGAAGCAACCTGGCCGGTTCTTCCCCCTTGATATTGTATAAATTTACATTTATTATTGGTTATTGATTATTAGATATTGAGTCTATTACACATGATCTGTGTAATTAGGATGCTCCATTTTGGTCTCATTTTTCTTCACACGTATAAACCAAGAAAAATACACATTAATTTGGTCTGTCCTATGCACACTTTTCCTCAATTTTCACTTGTTCTTAAATTACATAAAATTCTGTTCATTCTTTTTTGACTGGACATACAAGGTAATTCATACATATCAAATTAAGTACCAGAATGAGAAGCTTGCCAACTTTAGAGGACCAATACATAAAAACTATAATACTTAGAAGGACAAGCTAAGCTAGTATGGTGACTAGAATTGGGTTTAGTAAAAGCTAAGTTAGCTGCTAATTTCGACTCTGTTTTCTGATATAACTTTTGGACCATATTGGTGCCACACCAAATATAAGTGTGGATTTTATGAGAATGCCTTTCAAACTGCAAATGATGTATATTTCAATTGATTGTAGGATTATGGTGTGAAACAAGCACCAAAGAAGAAAGACCTTAGCACCTCAAAGAGCTCACTTCCTCCTCAGTTAGTTGAACTCATGAAGATGCTTTTTAATGTTGAGACATACAAGTATATTTCTCTTTGCTTTGAATTTATTTAGCCAATATAAAACAAGGTTTACCATAAGGTCGATATTATCTGCACAGGATTAATAGGAGTGAAGCTATGGTACTTTGCAAAGCGCGGCTCGGTCCATGCTATGGATCCATATCTCCATTTTTAAAATTCAAATAGTCGATCTGAACCGTACAACATGATCTCCATATGAAAATGTACCAAGAGACCAAATTTTATATTTTTTTTGTTATTTTTTTAGGTTGGTAGAAAATCACTATTCCGAATGGTTCAAAAATTTTAGATCAAGTGATTTTCCTACTTATCTATAAAAAGAGTAAAAAAGTTTAACAGTTCATATCGATTATTTTTACTTTGAAAATAGAGATATTGATCCATATTACGGACCAATATGCGCTATGCATAGTACCGTAGCCTCACTCACCGTATAAATACTATAACAGTGTTTTTCTGTTAGTTGGTCTTTTAATTTAGATGGAGAGGTGTTTAAGACTCAATTATGCTGACACATGTAATCTTATGCCAAAAAGGCTGTAAAAAGGTGAATTGAAAAAAAATATGTACGGTGGTGGGGTTGCAGGTGGGGCTAGTACTAAACCAAATTTTATCTGACCGGTATCTGATTTTGTAACACTATAGGATGCTGATCTTGATTGTTCATTTGTTTTTTCTTCCGTTAATTCTAGGGCTGCATTGATGGAGTTTGAAATTAATATGACTGAAATGCCCCTTGGAAAGCTAAGCAAGCAGAATATACAAAAGGGTACATGATATATTTTGTATGAGTTTCTATTGTTCCTTAGTCTTATTGTGATGATAATACGGAAGAATATTGATAATTTGGCCCCATTGTTTTTTTTTTTCTGTACAGGTTTTGAGGCATTGACTGAGATTCAAAATTTGTTGAGTGATAACAGTAACAATGACACTGCAATCAAAGAGAGCATGCTTGTTGCAGCCAGTAATCGATTTTTCACACTTATACCTTCCATACATCCTCACATCATTAGAGATGAGCTTGACTTTAAGACCAAAGTATGTACTGTTCAGTTCTATACTTGCATGTCATCTCAAAATGATCATTTCTTGCTTTTCTATTTTTTTTATTTTATAGAGAAATTCATTTTTGTCCCTACAAAAACATCAAATTGGATTTACCCCTGCAAAATGAGAACACCTCATGCACAATTATTGCTTGAAAAACATCAAAAGTTCCGTTATTGCTATTTGAGTTATCTACAAAAAAAACATTCAGTTAACTTCTAGGTTTACATCATATATTTTCATCTTTTGTAAGGATTTTTAGAATTGGGAGGGGTTACACGTGAAATTGACCCTCCTACAGTTCTTATTTAATATATGTTCTTGGTTGAGACTTTATGTTTTGATCGACATTGTACTCAATACCTATATTTGTAATATGATACTTGGTAAATGGTACCAGAGAGGTGGTACCAGCTTACAATGTAAACGTTTTCATGTTTAATGGAAATCGGTGGTGTATTCCACTTCTTTAAAAAAATGTTTTGATCGACATTTCAATACATTTCTTCTGCAAATACCACCAATTTATAGTGAGAATTTACACTAAACCACTGATGATATTGTAATCTCTGACATACTCTTTCTGAAAAATAAATTTGATAGGATTTTTTTTAATGTGTTGTCCAATCCACTTCTTTTATTTTATTTTTGTTCTCAAGGTGAAAATGCTCGAGGCCCTTCAGGACATAGAAATCGCTTCAAGAATAGTCGGTTTTGGAGGCGATGATGATGAATCTCTAGATTCTAAATACGAGAAGCTCAAATGTCTTATCAATCCTTTGCCCCATGATAGTGATGATTATAAACTAGTCGAGGATTACTTATTGAATACCCATGCTCCTACTCACAAGGTATTACACTACTAGAGACACAAAATCACACCGACCCGAGTATTTACTGTTTGTCTTCTTCTTTTTTATAATCTTGGTTTCTAATTGAGATTTAACATCGAGTTTGGCAATGGATACACTGGACGTGCACAGCACTGGTATGAAATAGTAGTGAACTCTTTGATAGATCCTGCAGTACTGCACTGAGTTGCTTATGACTTCTCATCTCAGCTCACCAGATCTAAGACCCAAATTTTCGGAGCATTACCCTGTTTTGGACATTTGCAAATGCAATGAGTATTGGGTGTTATATGGAAATACAGCATGATCGTATATTATGATTCTAAGTAGAACAAAGTAAAAAGAATTTATATGTACTCAACTGTGCTTGATGGTCTATTATGGTTACGTGGCAGGATTGGAGCCTAGAACTAGAAGAGGTTTTTGCTCTTGAAAGAGAAGGAGAGACTGATAAATATGCTTCTTACCGGGATAAACTTGAGAATAAGATGCTTTTGTGGCATGGTATTATAACTGACTGACAATTTTTCACTACAATAGTACCTATGGTCGTTATTAATAATACATTGATTGTTTTTTTCCTAATTTTAATTTGTAAATTCAGGTTCAAGATTGACAAATTTTGTGGGTATTTTGAGTCAAGGCCTGAGAATCGCACCTCCTGAGGCTCCTGCTACTGGATACATGGTTTCCTCTCTTTCTCTCTCACTCACCCACACTCTACATGTGTGTCTTCACCTACATCAAAATATCGTGCACATTACTGCAATGTGATAAGTATCTTGTGTACCTACGGGTTTCTCTCAAAAAAAAAAAAAAAAGATAAGTATCTTGTATGACCAAAAAAAAAACTGAATTACCACGGGTGCCCTTCTCTTCCAATTTCCTTGAAAAATACCATAGGTTCCCTTCTGCTTGTTACTTTTGGGGCCATCCAGTGAGGAAGGAGATGGTAGTTTGGGTATCTTTTGAAATGACAGGAGCCAGTATGGAGGATATGTTCACGTTTTTTTTTTGGGGCTATGCATGATACTTTCCGTGTTTTGTACCGCTGAGCTTCATATATTTTGCATGCTGCTTTCTTGTGAAGTAGTCTGTTTTTCTTTATTCCGATATTCTCTACAGCTAAATGTTGCCTTTAAAGTGGCATCAAAATTGTACAACAACAACAACCAAGCCTTTAGTCCCAAACAAGTTGGGGTATCAAAATTGTACAACTGAAAGAAAAAAAAAAGGATGAAAGAAAAAAATAAAAAAATTTAACGACAATTGGAATTCAAAATGGCATTTTTTTTTGGTTAACTGGCACATGATTCACCATTGTATGAATATCTAGGACTTCAATAACCATTGATGCAGGGGCTGATCTACTTATAACCCAGGGGGGTGCTTAGTAACCACCTCCGTGATTTCAAAATTTTTAATCATGTATATTGAATTTTTATTTTTCTTAAAAGTTTTCATATAGTTCAGCCTCCCTCATGAAATGCTATATGTGTGCTTATAGCCTAGTGGTTGTGGAGACTTGGGTTCAAATCCCCATGACCACACATTATGTATTTTCACATATTGTGCATTTTATTGTTTCAGCACCACCCCCTCCAAATTTTGTAGTTCCGCCCCTTCATTGATGCCCACAGCAACCTTGTAACATTTATGTTTGCTTTTCCAACTTACAGGAGCTTGATTTTTTTGCTAACTTGTGAAATTTTCCTTTGTTCAATTTTTTTTTATAGTTTGGGAAAGGTGTATACTTCGCAGACTTGGTTAGCAAGAGTGCACAATACTGCTTTGTGGACAGGAAAGATCCAGTCGGTTTAATGCTTCTTAGTGAGGTTGCTTTGGGAGAGATGTATCAGCTGAGAGGTGCCAAGGTAAGTCAAAAGAGTACTGCTGTTGTTTTCCATAGGTTCTGTCAGGTCAGGTCATGTTAGGTCATTGAAATTTCAGACAATTTTCATGTCACGCATTATATCATTTCTGGTTATAGTCATTGTAGATTCATTTTAATTCAGGTTGTGTTATCTTCGTATCAGGTTATCCTGTATTTTTGTTTTACTGAGTTCTGATCTGGTTTAGATTTATGGGTCAATTGATTGGAGTTGCGGTTGAGATTTTTCTTGGGTTTTGTTTAGAAAGTTTGTTGGGTCGTGGCTGGTTTAGGTTATGCTTCAAAGTTGTGTTGGGATTCGTTTTTTTTTTTTTAATGTTGATAATGTTTGCTGGAGTTTAGTTAAAAGGTTTTCCCTGGTCAGGTTTGGGTTAGTTTTCTCATTTTACCGAGTTTGGTTGCCAAATGAAAGCCGGGTTTGGGTCGATCAGGTCTGGCAGGAAGGGGTGTTCATTGGGTCCAGTTTATTTGGTTTTCAACTGAACCAAAAAAATGTGGATTAAATGGGGTATGGTTTTACGGTAGAAATGGATTGGTTTGGTTGAATTTTTGAATTACTTTGGTTTTTATATTTGGTTCGGTTTAGATTTTTCAAAACTGAAAAGACTGAACCGACCAAACTCTATATGGTTCAAATCCATGCTTTATATATAATGTATGTAATATCAACAATTTATATTTTGGTTTTGATATTTCAGAACATATACATATTTATATGGAATTGAACAATGTATGTAATGTCAACAACTTATATTAAATGTATTTGTGTGTGTATTGAGTTTTGACCTTTTAAACTTTAATCTCTCTTATTTCGGTTCAACCAAACAAAATGAAATTTACTTTGGTTATTTTGGTTCGGTTGATTCAGATTGGTAACGGTGTCAAGTTGAGAGGTCTGTGTTTATAGGTCAAGTTGGTTTCGTTTGATCGGGTTGGGTCAAATTCGGTTCGATTTGAATGAAGTTCAGTTTAGTACTCAGTTTAGATTGACTTTAAAAGGTTAAAATAAACTTAAAACCTGACGGAGAATTACTTACTGCCTGGTATTGCACTAATTGACATGTCACTAAGGTGACTTGATGCAATTATATGAATGGTTGTGTAGTATATGGATAAGCCGCCTAAAGGGAAGCACTCAACAAAAGGCCTGGGGAAGACGGTGCCGCTTGAGTCAGAGTTTGTCAACTGGAGAGATGAAGTGGTGGTGCCATGTGGTAAACCTGTTCCATCCAAAGTCAAAACATCCGAGTTAATGTATAACGAATACATTGTCTATGATACCGCCCAGGCAAGTCGTTTGTTTCTCTTGCTTTTCTTCTCTTTCTATCTCCTATTTCTGTGAAATGACATAAATGTCCTTGGTTTTGGCAGGTGAAGATGCAGTTCTTGCTCAAGGTCAAGTTTCATCATAAGAGGTGATAGTATTGTATTTGACGTAGACTAGTTTAGTATATTTTGATGCTCTCTCTGTTTCTCTAGAGCATTTTGTGGTTAAACTCTAGCCAGAGCAGAGTGGAATCCAGCAATAGCCAAGTGCTTAATCAAAATTTTTGTTGAAAGGATGATTCCTGTATATATTCCTGTGTTTTATTACTTAGTTTTTATAAGTTTGTGCCTTTTAACCTAGTTTGATGTAACCGACGCACATCTCATGTGAAAATCATGTTATACATATCCTCTTAATCTTGCTTGTATTAGCTAATTGGGGGAACATAGGTGAAATATATGTTACATTATTCACGCCAAAACAGTTAATATGCTTTTTTTTTCGGTAGGGGTGTTCATCCGTTCGGTTCGGTCCAAACTGAATTAAAATAGGCAAACCAAAGTATTTTTGGTTTTCAAAAATTAAACCGAACCAAATCGGAATAGAATAAGAATCAAATTGAATAAATTGAAGTAAATTTTGGTTTATTTGTTTGAACCAAAATAGGATATTAACCATAAAAACCAAATTTTTGTTAATTTGTTGAATTTTTTAAAGAAGAATTTATAAATTTTGTTTGGTTCGGTTTTTACTGGTTTTAAACTGAAACAAGCAATATACATTATGTTGTATTTATTTATTTTTTTAAATGTTTGGTTCGGACGGGAAATGAGTTCAAAATTTTTAGTTTGTTCGGTCTAACTGATTTTAATTTTTTAAATCGAACTGAACTATTAAACCGGTTTTAGAAATGAACCGAACCGATCCATTTAACCAAAAAAGTCAAACTGTTTAAAGTGAATTTTTGTAGTTCGGTTTAAAACTGATTAAACGAGACTCGATGAACACCCTTATTTTTTTGGTATCTAAATCGGCATATGAGGATGAATCAAAGAAATTCATGTGCAAACTCGTTCTTTCTATAACCTCATGTTAAATTTTGATATAACTTGAAAACTTTATATCCCGTGCATTGTGCAACATATATAGAGTGATTTATTCTTCATAGTTTAAATTAATTGTCGTTTTTTGTCATAATTAAATAGCGGTGTAAATCAAAGAAAACACTAAAGTAGAGCATATTAAGCCCCATGCTAATCAAAAGCTTCCCACTCTCATGCTGATATTTTTCTCAAAACTCACGGTTTCGATTTGATACTTTGGATTTTAAGATATAAATAAAAAGTGAAGTAGTAACATTTTATGCCGATTTTTTTATTAATAGAAAAAAAAAATATATCGTGTAAGGGTGGCGTTTATGTTGGAAATCGAAATATAGGTAAAACAGGATCATTTATCCCGTCCTACGGGACGTGACAATTTATTCCGTCCCACTAATCCAAATTCGTAACCCCGCTAACCTAATTAACTAAGAAAAAAAAATTGTGGGACGGGTTAATCTATCCCATCCCACTTTTTTTTCCTCTTTAACTTATTAACTAAGAAGAGAAGAAACAAAAAAAAAAATTGTGGGACGGGATAGATTATCCCATCCCACAAATTTTTATTTTTTTTCCTCCGCTTAACCTATTAACTAAGAAGAAATCAGCGGGTTACGAATTTGGATTAGTGGGACGGGACAATTTATCCCGTCCCGTGAAACGGGATAATCAATCCCGGTTTACCTAGATATCAAAATTTCACCGAATCGATCCCCTATCGCGATATTTTATTTATTTATTTTCGATTAATAAAAATTCGGCATTTTATGCCGTAAAGCTTGTAACATTGAATACTAGAGGAAAATAAACTTCTTTTCTAATTGACAAGGAATTACATGTGACTTGGACATCTAGAAATCGGGGTGAAAACGGATCGGATGCGGAGGGGATAGTGGTATCCGTATCTGTTTTTATTTTTTAATATAGATACGGATCGGATCAGATATTTATTAAAAATAATATATAAATATTATTATAAAATATCAAAGTTCATAATATTTTTTTAATTATAACAGTAAATGACATAATTTTTCTCTAATATATATTAAACTATATGATATATATCTAGTGTTTTGCAAACGGGCACGGGCGGGCGGGCACGGGCAAAACCCGTGGCGGGTCACGGGCGACACGGGACGGGTTAGCACAGGTATTTTTTTGAAAAACCCTACCCGGCCCCTCTCAAACCCCTCGGGCAACACGGGTCACGGGCAACACGGATCACGGGCAACACGGGTCACGGGTGGGCGGGTTTAGGTCCGGGTAGCACGGGTCTGGTCCGGGCAGTTTTTTTTTTTTTTTTAGGCTACTATTTTTTCTTTACTGTTTTTTTTTTCTGTTTTTGTTTTTGTTTTCTTTTTAAACCAATAAAATACAAATCAAAATTCATTTAACATGATTTCATATTTGAACTCAATAATTTTTGTGATACTAAAATCAAAATCAAAGTTACGAATTATTTTAAAACAATATTACTTAAATCAATTACTTTAAAATATTTTAAATCAATTACTTTAAAACAATAAAATATAAATCAAAAATTTCTTAAATCAGTTACTTTAAAAATAATAATGAATTATTTGAAAACAATAGATTAAAAAATAAAAGTTACCCTCCTCCTTTATTCCGGGCTTGGGACCGGCTATGTAAAATAACATAGGCGGAGTTCTAACTTTTTTTTTGTTAGTAGTTCTTATTTAAAATGAATAATTTAAAAACTAATTGAAATGTTTAGAAATTAATAATTTAAAGAATAACCATAAAGATTAAAAGAGGTTAGAAATTTATACCGACACTACCTATCTAGAAGGTAGCATTCATATACCATTGGTTGCTCTCTTCCGCACCGTCTGAATCCAAATTAGCCTCGGGCCGTGGCTCGGTACCACTTTCTTCGGTGACTCTCGGCATGTCTCTTAAAATTAATCGTACCACTGGTTTTTTTTATACTCAAAAGTCTTACTCTTGCAACCTTTTACCTTACAAGTTAGATATTGCAGAGTGCCATCCTCTAGGTAGGTCGCGTCATACCAGGACATCCAATCCGCATTATATTCGGGAGCACTTGTCGAAAGAGGGACATCTTCGGCTTGAATTTCAGGGACACTTGTCGAAGGAGTACCTTCTATAGGGGAAGTGAATTGACTCGATGCTATGGACAATCTCGCGGCGGGGTCGTTGGACATTCTCGCGGCTAAAATCTAACCTATTCAAAAATAAATGCAAATTACTTAGCATATTCAAAAAATAAATATAACATGCTTATTTAACCTATTAAAAATAAATCCGAATTTAAAAAATAAAATCTAACCTATTCAAAAATAAATCTAATAACTTAACATATTCAAAAAATAAATCTAACATACTTATTTAACCTATTAAAAATAAATCCGAATTTGAAAAATTAAATTTAACCTATTAAAAAAAAAATCTAATAACTTAACATATTCAAAAATAAATCTAACATACTTATTTAACCTATTAAAAATAAATCCGAATTTCAAAAATTAAATCTAATCTATTCAAAAATAAATCTAATAGCTTAGCATATTCAAAAAATAAATCTAACATACTTATTTAACCTATTAAAAATAAATCCGAATTTCAAAAATTAAATCCAACCTATTCAAAAATAAATGCAAATTACTTAACATATTCAAAAAATAAATCTAACATACTTATTTAACCTATTAAAAATAAATCCGAATTTCAAAAATTAAATCTAACCTATTCAAAAATAAATCTAATAGCTTAGCATATTCAAAAAATAAATCTAACATACTTATTTAACCTATTAAAAATAAATCCGAATTTCAAAAATTAAATCTAACATATTCAAAAATAAATCTAATAGCTTAGCATATTCAAAAAATAAATCTAACATACTTATTTAACCTATTAAAAATAAATCCGAATTTCAAAAATTAAATCTAACCTATTCAAAAATAAATCTAATAGCTTAAATTTTAAATTACTCTAGGAAAAACAAATATAATTACTCTACAAAAAAAAAAATCTAACATTCAATTTTAATACTAATATTCTATACAAAATCTAACAAAAACTAATTTAAGTTAAACTAGTTGAAACAAACTATAAAGTTAACATTCTATATTTCAATTTAACAAAATTTAATCTAACATGAAATAAATCTAACCTTTAAATCTCGCGGAAAAATTTTGCGGGAGGTGACGAACTTCGAAATCTCAATACCTTCGTAATTCCGTTGCGTATTCGTAGAATGAATTAAATTTACAAATTTTTTTTTTTAACAACAAAATTAAAATTGAGAATAATGAAAATATTGAGATTGAGAGAATGAGAGATGAAAATATTGAGATTGGGATGTAAAAATTTGTGAGGGATGGGGGTGTATTTAAAGAGTTTTGTTTGGGGGTGGTATAATTTGAAATTTTAAAACAAAACTTAAAAAAAAAAAAAAAACTGAAAAGAGGGGGTAGGGGTCCGAGGGGGGGGGGGGGGAGGGGGGGAGGGGGCTGGGGGGAAAAAATTCAAATTTCAGAAAAGAAAAAAAAAAGAGTATAGGGGTTCTGGTTCTGGTTCGGGTTCGGGTACGGGTAGGCGGGCACGGGTCTACGGGTAGATGGGCACGGGTTTGCGGGTACGGGTAATACGGGTTCACGGGTCGGTACGGGTTTGAAACGGTACGGGTATCACGGGTAAATTTTAAAAAAATCCGTGCCCGGCCCTTCTCAACTCGTACCCGTTTAACCCGTGAACCCGTGCAAAACCCGTGCACGGGCACGGGCAGGGCGGGCACGGGTCCCGAGCGGGCCGGGTCGGGTCTGACCCGTGGGGGTATTTTCAAAACACTATATATATCTACTATTTCAATATGGATAATTAAAATTTAAAATTATATCCATATTCGTATCTGCACGGATATTCGAATATCAAACATCCATATAATAAAATTTCTTCTTATTCAAATTTGATATTTTGCAAGTCTTAAGAATGATATTTGAAAATGTAAATTTAATATAATGTAAATTTGATGACAGCATTTACATTATTTGCTGAATGATATTTAATTAAGCACCACTATATTAATTGCTTACGACAGTATGAGATTTTTTATAGCACTTTTGATGTTTGTGTTATGGTACACAATTTTTTGCATGAATATCCAAATTTAATATTGATAAATATGAATAAACTCACACATTTATATTTACCCCTAATATATCATCCGATCCGGTGATATATATAGTTATTGTCGAATAAGTTTTTGCACAACCAAAATGATATTATATCATCCAAATTTGAATTTTTTTACTATTTTTTTTAGATATGTACCTGTTTTAAGGAGATTCTGGACTATCCGAAAAAGTGATATTGTACCTATGTAAAAAAATAGTAAAAAAATTCTAAAAAATATAAAATTTGGTCTCTAAGAATATTTTATTATGAAGGTCAGGTTGAGCGGTTCAGATTGACTGTTCAGACTTTGAAAATGGAGATAAATAATGTGAAGCATATTGGAGCACAAAATCATGGTGCATTTGAACCCTTCTCCAAAGATTTATACATTTGATAATGGCATTCATGTATTCCATTTGATTAGTAAGGCAACTCCATTTATGTGCTTATTAATACATTTTAAATAAAAAATGAGCAAGATTAGGAAATGATATATAGAAGGAACAAGCTATTTGATTGAGAATTTCCTGTTTGTCTATTTTGTAGAGCACTTGGTCAATAATTAATTAGAAAGTGCACTAGTTAGTCTACTAATGATGAAAATCTTGTTATGTGTACATTCCTAGTCAAAATCATTATAGGGCCTTGGAAGCAAACTTTAAAAAATTCTCAAAAATATTGGGAAAAAAAGAGTGCAAATTTAAGTTAACAAGCTTCTTGCCTTGTCATTGAATGTGGGCCATCAACTAAAAATGTTCTCTATATAAACAAACTTAGCCTCATGGATTCTATCCTACTACCATGCCACAACAACCAACTTCAATACATTCCATCTTAGCTTAATTACTAGCAATCTAAACCAAAAGTCACTTCAATTCAATCCGAATTATTTGACGAGTGCAATTATGACAAACAAATTTACAACCAACTTGTTTTCACGCCGTTGCATGTGGATCAACGGACCGATCATAGTCGGTGCGGGTCCATCGGGCTTGGCAACGGCAGCTTGCCTGACAAAAAATGGTGTTCCTTATGTAATCCTTGAGCGATCCAATTGTATCGCCTCCTTATGGCAAAAGCGAACTTACGATCGCCTCAAATTGCACCTACCAAAACAATTTTGCCAACTGCCACTACTTCCTTTTCCCGAGGACTACCCCGAGTACCCTACAAAGAAACAATTCATCAAATATTTAGAATTGTACCGAAATCACTTCGACATCGAGCCACATTTTAATGAGAGGGTGCTTTCGGCAAGGTTTGATAGGGTTTCCGGATTGTGGAGGGTAGTGACATCTAGGGATAGATTTGAAGAGGTGGAATATATAAGCAAGTGGCTGGTTGTAGCTGCAGGAGAGAATGCAGAGTGTGTGATACCAGAGTTTGATGGATTAGATGATTTCAATGGTAATATATCACATGTTTCGGAATATAAATGCGGGGAGCGGTATCGTGGCGAGAAAGTTTTGGTTGTTGGTTGCGGTAACTCTGGCATGGAGATCTGTTTAGACCTTTGTGAATACAATGCATTCCCTTCAATGGTTGTTAGAGATTCAGTAAGTTGAATATATCATGTGTATAATATTAGTTTGCACAAAGGTCAAATGCCAACATTATATAATGAGTGCATAACCTAACCTGTCTCTTCTTTTGCCATGCATTGACTAGTAAAACCATGACACCATGTGCTTAATTTATATGTTCTCTCCTCTATTTATAGGTTCATATATTACCAAGAGAGATCTTCGGCAAATCGACATTTGAGACGGGGGTTTTACTAATGCAATGTCTTCCCCTCTGGCTAGTCGACAAAATCGTTCTCTTCTTAACATGGCTAGTTCTTGGAAGCACAGAGAGTTTGGGTCTAAAAAGACCAAGCAAGGGACCATTTGCATTGAAGAAAACCGAAGGGAGAACACCGGTTCTTGACATAGGTGCTCTTAGTAAGATCAGATCAGGGGATATTAAAATTGTGCCAGCAGTCAAGAGGTTTTTTAAAAACAGTGTGGAGCTTGTCGATGGCAGAGTTGTGCCAGTAGATTCAGTGATCTTTGCTACTGGATATCGTACCAATGTTTTGGACTGGTTACAGGTATGTATGAGACAGATCAATTGCTAGCATAAGATATAAAAGATTTGAGTGGCAGTTTGAAATAGGAGCAATAATTAGGAATTGGTATATACTACAAAAGGAATATGGAGGAATATAACTCAAGCCTGTATTAATACTTCCTTGAATAGAAGAAAAGTTGCCTGCTCGTTTACAAAAAGGGCATTAAACAGAATTAGCAGTTCAGAAAAAGAAAAAAATTACTATGAACTCAAATTTTATATGTTGATTGTATAAAACAAATTGCCATATTAATTAGTTTTATGTGTTTCATATAGCGGCACCATTCAATGTAATTGTAACTTTTCTAATTTAGATTGTGTTCCATTCTCAGGAAAATGATTTGTTTAACAATCAAGGCTACGCAAAGGAGATCGTGCAAATTGGCTCGAAAGGAAATTCCGGATTATATGTTGTCGGATACACTAAGAAAGGTCTTTCGGGTTGCTCCTCTGATGCAATTAAAGTTGCAATTGATATCAGCAGAGAGTGGAGAGAAGCAGCAGCAGATGCTAGCATGACCTTCTCATGCAAAAGGAGAAGCTGCTCAAATAAACACATATAAATTGTAATTTATCAGCTAGTAGGATTTTTGATGTTTTTTTTACATAATATAGAAGCAAATTTTGAGGAAGCTTGGATATTGATGCTGCAACTAGTGCAACATTAATGAGGTGGTAAATATATTATTGTACAGTAAAATTTTATGAATACCTTGCAAGTTTGGAGAAAAAATATGTTTCAGTGTTAACATTTTTTTTGGATATTAATTGTTTTTAGAATCGAATATTAATGTAGGTTGCTACACGCTGAAAGATCCAATAGATCACACAGTGCCATTGAACGATACTTTTCGAAAAAAAACCATGTCGGCATCAATCATGATAGATTTCATAATTAATGTCTGACTAAAAAATTATATTAACATAGAGCTGCCTATTTTTTTTCTGGAACTGTGTGGATCAGATATTGAATTATTGATAGAGATAGGTCAGATCTAGATTTCTGCACAGTTATCAGTAGATCAATAGTGAAATCATAATTTGCTACCAGTACAGCAGAGCTTGATTTAGGTGCCATTTCAGTCCTTGCAAGTATAAAATTTGATGAAACCTGCTGAAACTTTGGCAATAAACGAGGACAATATTAAATAGTATTTTTACTTTTCACTATTTTATTATTTGGTTGATTAGTTGATAAATCTGAGAGATTAATAAATATTTATACATTAAAAACGCCAAGACAACTACCTACTGTTTCTTTTATATGAAAAACACTATGTGTGTTTCAGTAACTACATTAAAGGGTTCTAGTTGAAAAGAAGAAAATGAAAAACTAGAAAGGATAAAGATGGTTAATTTTGAGTTGAAGAAGGCAATTGAAGGCAGAGTTCTCAATTAACCCTTAACTAAGCCTCAATTAATTTCAAAAACCATGCTGAAAGGGACATGAAAAACATGCAACAGGTCAATTGGACGACGACCCGATCTCGTCTTCTTGCCATGTGAGTTAGTTGGTACATTTGTTTCTTCGTTCCGCCATTTAAGGAGCCATCATCTTTCGGTACAGAGAACTTTAGCTATATTTAATGAATCCAATCATTCCCTTGACCTAAATCCAATAAATATTAATTTGGTTTTAACTGTGTTCATCATTAGTAATCATGTTAATAAGGCTTTAAGTACCTTTCAAGCTAGTGTTAACAGTTAACATTTAGCATATCTTTTGTAAAGAGTAAATTTTGTTCAGACTTGCAGTACCAATTCTGATATGGTAGTCTGATACCTTACAATATGTAATGAGTATCAGCATTTAATGTTAAGATGTTCTGACAAAACTTAATAGAGTGGATTCTCCAAAATCTAAGCTTAATTTAAAACATAGTATGCATGAATGTATCATACATATATGGTTTGTTTTTCTCTCATGAAGCATGTAATTATAAAATTAGGGAACTTTTAATTAATTAAGAACTGTATTCTGACAGGTCAAGTTGGATGTTCTTTCTGGATTTAGCCTGTTCATAGCTGTATATGAGAACAACATGGAATAAAAACTTATTTAATGAGGCCCAATCATGGTTTTAAGATATATTTCAGCATGGGAATAATGAGACCTAACAATTCCTTGTTGGTAGAATGGTAGTAGACAGATGCCAAAGTCATTGCAAGTCTTAATGAAGTGATATTAATTATGGCACCAGAGTTCCTTTGTGGTACCACTGGTGTCATATAGAACTGTAGCACACGGCAAAAACATATACACCAAATAATAATAATAATAATAATAATATTAATATTAATATTAATATTAAATAAGAAAATGCCTGATATATATCATGACTAGGGGAGCAAACGGGTCGGATATTATCCGTCCGGATCCGTATCCGAAAATTAGATACGGATATAGTTTTAAATTTAAATTATCCGCATCCGAATAGTAGATATATATCATATAGTTTAATATATATTATGAAAAAAATTATGTAATTCACCATTATAAAAAGTGGATATCCGTATCCGTATCCATATCCATTTATCCGATCCGTATCCGTTTGTATAATAACCGATCCGTATCCGAAAAATAAAAGAGGATACGGATATGGTTTTACCACTATCCGATCCGTATCCAATCCGTTTGCACCCCTAATCATGACATATACCTCAAGTTAGATGCTTTTGACATATGAAGCAGAATTCTTTTAAAAAAACATGGGAAAAAAAATTATTGAGGAATTTGAAACTAAAAGTGAGAGATTCAAAAGCAGAATAACTTTGTATTATTTTGAGTAATTAATTGAATAAGAAAGTATATAAAAGTTAATATAGTATAAGAACCTTAACTTCCTTATCATAGAAATGCTGGTGCTGGTTTAGGCTTAGAGGACACTGCCAATCATTGCATGGGTTCTTTCCAATTATTGGTGGGGTCACTCAAATCTTGTATACATAATCATAAAATCATCAAGCACATACCTCTCTCTCTATCTCTCTCTCATTTCTTTCTCTCTCTATTAAGGCAAAGTTTAGTCAACTATTGGTTAAAAGTAAAAGATAACTGTTTAAATTAAAGCAGCAAAAGGACAAAAAAAAATAATGGTCAAGCATGACTATCAACAAATAAAAATAATTAAGAGAACAATATTAATGCAAAATGCATTATATATATGATTGTTGGCTTGTTGCCTTGGTATCTTTATGTGGCCATTAAAGGCACTTAAATACTAAGAAAGACACTTATGTTTTAAACTAGAGGCAATTTTTCAAAAGAATAATTCTCTGCTTGCTAACAATAACAAGAACATAAGTGTACTTAAATGATATTTTATAATTTGTAGGGGTGCAAGTTAAAGTATTCCTGGCATTTAAAGAAAGGGACCCAAGAGGACAAGTAGCTACTTGTCACTTGTCTATCACAAATTGGACAATGATTTGGTGGCAAAATCAAATTAAATGCACGTTCCCTCCTAACAGTAAGGCAATTGGAATGTCCATGAGATGTGTCTTTCAAGAAATTTATGGGTATAGTTGAAATCACAATAATAGTGACTAAATGATGATGATCATATATGATAACCACCACCAAGTATATACCAAAAAGTTTATAAACACATGCCCAAAGTTCTAATTTGAAAAAGGCTAACATTGATAAAGAAATACCTCATTTCTTATTTGAGAAAAAAATATTAGTTACCAACCAGGTGATCTTAGAAAAGGTATACTAGATAATGAAGAAAAATCACAATATGTGATAAAAATTTCACAAGACGTGACATAATTAAAATACCTGTGTTGACAGTTACGTCACACAAATGATCACATCACACATGACATAATCAAACATAACATGTTTAATTATTATATTTTTTTTCATATTTTAACTTTTTTCATAGAAAAAAAAATACTAAAAAAAAAAGAAACTATTGTAAAATAAAGAAACAATTTTGAAAAAATTGGTGTGTTATGTATCATTTTCAATAGAAGGGAGACACGTTACATGAATAGACACACTATGCAATACATAAGTCACGTCACGTGACCGACATACCTTACATTGCATGTCGTCGTGACATACCCGTGACGCACCATCACGGAACTCAAAGCTATGCTGGTAGAAGTTTGGAAATTCTCATATTTTTGTGCTCAAAATCATTTCCTAACAATAATACTATGTACATGGACCCCAAGCAATTACTGGCTTCCATCTGCTAATACTCTGCATCT
The DNA here is from genome assembly GCA_025461125.1 of Carex kokanica. NCBI lineage: Eukaryota > Viridiplantae > Streptophyta > Magnoliopsida > Poales > Cyperaceae > Carex > Carex kokanica. The sequence goes on along the minus strand of JAJGRX010000090.1, from coordinate 281,789 downwards.
CCTTGCCCTCCAACTAAGAAGCAACTCATCGTTTAGACCAGAAAAGATTGTGCCCATGAAATTGAAAATTTTTGCCAAAAACTCACCCACTTTTTGTGCATTAAATGGCAAGAGAGCTTAAATTTCATTCCTTTATAAAAAGTATTTTCTTGAAAATAACAGCCTTATTCAGTGATTAACACTAGTCAGATTGAGTTAATTTGAAAAGATAAAAATACAAGTTGCTCTCCTTTAAAATTTATTTTACTGGGCTACTAGGCTGAAAAAATAATTAAATTTTGGCATTCTAACGCTCAAAAATGGGTGAAACTTGCAAAAACTTGAATGAAATTTGTTTCTGTTAGCAACCCAAAAAAAAAAAAACAGAAAAGAGACCCATAATTGCAAAAAGGTGCTTCGAATTAAACGCTCTTTTTTCCCAGAAAGGCTGACACTTTTGTATTAATACACAACCTGCACTGAGATTTGAGTAACAGTATTAAATTATTGATACATCAACATATCAAACAGTCCCATTTAAAAAGTCTAGTATTATGTCTCTAAAAAAAACATTCAGTGACAGTATTTACACCAACAAACACCCAAAATCAATCAAACAGCAGAACCATCTATCATTTAAGAACAATAAGAAAAAAAATTGTACACACACTGGATTAGTAACCACATTTAGAATGTTTAAGGGTATGTTTGGATGCACCAAGAATATGGTGGACTATTGGGAATAGCAATGCGCGCACAAACAAAATGCTATTCGGAATAGCTAAAACAATTGCTATTCTCTATTTCTTGTAAATGTTGGAATAGCTACTATTCGGAAATGTGAAGAGAGAGTCTTAATGTTTCCTTCTCGGATTTCCGCCAATACAGCTCCGAAATGACAAAGTTGACGTCACTTCTGTCATCTCCACGTCTTGACAATTCATTTGAGACCCCACTTGTTTATCTTTCCTCTTAGTTAGCATCTTATTAACACTATTCTTTCTCAGTTACAGCTATTCACTATTCCATATATACAATCCAAACAGCACTATCACTAATCCGAATAACACCATTTTCACACTAATCTAAAAATCATTATTTTTTCTCTATTCTCATCTACTAATCTCAAATTTCGCTATTGTAGCTATTCTAGCTCCCATCCAAACATACCCTAATTCCATACCAATTATTTATTATTACATAGCCCCACAACATATTTAAAACTATTGATGCATTGATTGCTGATTGCTGGATAATAGCAAGTTTGACTATGACTAACATCTGCATCTGCAAAAAAAGAATAAATTTGTTGAGAAGTACCTTCATTCGTGTTAAGACAGTGTGACTCCACGTGAAGAGAAAGACCTGGAACTGTATTGATATCATGATATGTAACGGGCCCTCCAAAAGTACAATTACTAACAGTGTTACTTGTTTGGAGAGAAAGCACAAAAGAAAAACAACAAGCTGATATTCCCATTTTAGAACTACAGGTTAGTCGAGGCTTGCAGTATCAACAAAGCAAAAAAAAAAAAATATGCAAGGGATCTTAACAGAAATTAAAAGTGTTTAGATCCTGAATCTAACTTTATATGCAAGGGATCTTAACTAATTAAGTACCACCTCTGGCATGTGGGGCCCGTATCTGTCTACACAAGATATCTTAAACTGTGCAGTCATCAGAAGCCTCTTTATTAATGTAGGAGCCGTTACTACGGTGCTTTCCAAAATTAGGAAGCACCATCCAAACAGCTCCAATATAACATATAAAAGTTACAGGAATACAAAGAAGAAGAAAAAAGTAAAAGCTTATTTGAAACCCTGTACTGGGAAAGCTATTATGCTTAGATTAGATAATCATAAACATTTTGCAGTTTGTTATGATTAATATCTGATGTCAGGAATAGTTAATTATGCACACATAAATATTGGAGAAATGTAGGTCAAGCTCCACAATATCTACTTACAATCTGCACATTACACGAAAGTATGATTAGTTGCACAATCTGATTTCGACTTTGTACCAACCAGTACAATAAACTGAAAAAAGAAAGAAAGATAGTTTGTATTATGGAGAACTGGTGTGGTAGTAGTACTCTTAGCAATTCTGAACTGGTACCAGAATGACAGATTCACTGTTTTCCCACTAAAATATCTAATTCCAACACCGTACCAGCCAGGTCTATACTGTGATGCAACCCATGTAGTTAGTACCTACCTAGCCAAACCAACTACATCTGGTCAATTTTTCCGATTTTCCATTATTAAATCTCTGGCTCACTTTTTCTTACCAAATCCAGAGGCAGCATATGCTAGTTTGAAAGAGGGACAAAATTTGATGGGTTAATACTGATGCCTCGAAAAGTGCCCCCCATAAATGGAACTGGGCTTAACAGGCATGGACTCAATAAAACCCAAAGCCCAGTTCACCTGCACGGCCCAGTAAGTCCACAATGCAAGTGGACATTCCTACTGTTGGTACAATTAATCCAGAACGGCTACAAGCCGAGAGGACTGACAAACAATTGATACTGTCTGGTGTGAACCCATTATTGCACCTCTTCAAATAATATTATAACTTCTTCTCCCTTTCCATGGAGAGACCACAACTAGAAATCATGCAACTCAAAGAGATAGCATCTCTATACCAGGTCATTTTTCAAACACCTTACATGCATAACCTAATCTCCCACACTTAGCATACATGTCAATGAGAGCATTTCAAAGAAATCTCACAAGAGAGCCGATGGAAGTGAGAGCTGTTATTAATGCGACTTCATTTGGATAAATTCAATCTCTAGGTTGTATCTCTCGTAAGAAAAGTGATTACTCGAAATCATCACTTCCTACAAACCCACAAATCATGACCATTCAAATAACCACGTTTCGTATGCACATCTGATCAAACATGTGCCTTGCCAAATCTACCCCCGAGACATCTTACTGTACATGATAATTAAACAGCAGGAGATATGAAAATCTGACCCAAGATTTAATTCATTTCTACCAACAAACCCATGAACTTCTCTACCATGACGGAGTCCAGAAGCCGGTAAAATGGACGATACAGTAAATCCATTTGGTCTAAACCCCTCAGATTGCATTTTATTGACAAGTTAAAAGACAAAAGAAGAATTCGGCTGAGAAAATTAGGAGATGAGAATGTTATAAGAAGAGATGGTTCTAAGAGGCATTTCCTCGAACAGGTGCACGGCATTGGGTAGGAGGTTGTAAAGATAAAGAAATATTAGAGAGTTAGCGAGAATGGGATCAGAGGAGAAAATAGCACTGGTGGAGGAGGCTTTGGGAAGGAGCAGAGGAGAGCAGCGAAGGTGGGAAGAATGGCGGCGGTAGAAAGTGGTGAGACGAGAGAGAAGGGTAGAAGCCTGGAAGGCGACATTGCTAAATTTTCGAAGAGAGGAAATAGGAAGATGTTTTTAGAAAGCGGGAGTTTGCGAGAGTATAAAAAAGCCCTTTTCACCAATTATATTCGGCCCATGGGCCTTCGACGAACATGCAGACTACCTAATGGCCATTTTTATACAATTAGCATAAAAAAACACTTTTCACCAATTATATTGGGCCCATTGCAACTTTTTTCTTTTTGAAGAAACATGATTTTAATGAAGAGGGATGCTTCGGTGGACATAAGGACCTATTTGTAAAATGAGTACTATTTTCATTTTCAAAGTTCAAACCGTCGATCCGACCGTTCAACATTATCTCCATATTAAAATGTACTTGGCGGTCAAATTTTACATTTTTTTGAATTTTTTTACTATTTATTAAGTATTTTACAAATTCAATGGTCTGAATTTGACTAGTTTTTGTAAAATACTTAATAAATAGTAAAAAAAATGAAAAAAAATGAAAAATTTGACCTCCAAGTACATTTTAATATGGAGATAATGTTGAACGGTCGGATCGACTGTTTGAACTTTGAAAATGAAAATAGGACTCATTTTACAAATAGGTCTTTATGTCCACCGAAGCAAATGCCTTTAATGAATTATTAAAAATAATTGCAAGTTCTAGGAGACAAATTGGGGATCCATATCTTCTCAGGTACCTGACTCAACACAACTTAATCGGACGGTCCGGATTTACTCTCAGCCGGTGCCTATTCAGGATGGCGCGGAGGCAGTATTATTTCTACTTTGAGATTCATGCCAAGTTAAAAGACGGATTCTGAACCATCCATTTCAATTGTACTCAGTCAAGTAACTTGCTAAAGAAAAATTAATTGTGATTTGTGACCTACTGAAGTTTTTAGTTTAACCATTTTGAGATATTAGCAAGTTATAAACATATTTGTTAAGTAAGAACTTGCTAAAGAAAAATTAAACAACAAGCAACGTACCTAATTGTAAAATTAAAATTGTGGAACTTTTTTTTAGCTCCTTTAATTTCATATTATAAAATAAAATAAAATAGGATGACTTCAAATTAGAAAACCATTTCCAAGTTCTTTACTCCATGTCTCAAAAGAGGAAATTTAGTTAGATAAACTCCTGATATTTTTTTTTAAAAGTTGAAAATCCATTTTTAGATGGTTTCTGTTCCAAAATATTAAAAGTTTGTATGTCAGAATTTTAAAAATAATGGAATTATCTGACAATGTGCATGGCAAAGTTGATGTCCCGTAATCACTAGTTAGCATAGATATCAGAGTAGAACTAGGGTGTTCCTAAGCTCACCAAGCCTCTCGTGAGCTCAACTCTAAAATCTATCGAATTGACTTCAAACGACATTTCCAAACCGTTAGATGTTCAATCTATATTAAAATTTGTTTGGAGACCAAATTTTTCATTTTTTGAAATTTTTTTACTATTTATTAAGCTGGTTTGAAAACTGCTATTTTTATTAAAATTCTACACCATTGGAAAACAGCGGTTTTCAAACTGGCTTAATAAATAGTAAAAAAATTCCAAAAAATGTAAAATTTGGTCTCCAAGCACATTTTAATATAGATTGAATATCTAACGGTTTAGAAATGTCGTTTGAAATCAATTCGATAGGTTTTAGAGTTGAGCTCACGAGAGGCCTTGGTGAGCTTAGGAACACCCTAGTTCTACTCTAGATATCATGTGCAAATGTACCGTAGTCTCCGTCGGTGTCGCACTCAAACGTATTATCACCCTTCTTACCTCTGATACCATATTACTTTTACATCTTGTTTAGATGGAGAGTAGAATAAGGAAGGAGAGGTGAAGAATAGAAGGTAATGGAATGGAATATAAATGAATATTTATATATTCAATTTTTTGTGTTTGGATGGTTAATGAAGGGAAATAATTTTAACTTTTCTTTTCGTCTTATTTCTTGTTTGATTAATTAAAATTTAGAAGGTTAATGAGAAATTCGGTGACTGCTGTAGGTTTGTGACAAAGAAATTTTAATGATAATATATAGGTAAGATATAGGGTTGGGTATATGTATCATTTTTTTTTAATATTTGCAACACCATACAAGATTAAACCTTTTTCCTCCTATATCATTCACCTCTGACACAATTTGAGAGAAAATTTTCTTTTATTTCCATTCCATCCCTTCCTCTACTCTCCATCCAAACAATATGTTAGAGACAGAAAGAGATTGAATTATAATTACAATGATTACAAGGAGTTTATATAGGATAACTAGCCGTTAAGGTTGCCTAATCTGTTACGATTGTCTAATCTATCATAATTTTCATCTTTACTCAATGAAATCAGTTCATCTTTATTATGTGTACTTTTCAATTAATAATTTGAAAAGAAATCAATGGTTCTCCATTTTGATTCCGATTAACAAAATTCAATTAGAAATCATATTTAATAAATTTTATGGAATTGAACTATTGCTCCGATCAGAGCCAAAGCAATTTACGACTTTCACATCCATATCATTCATAGTTTGTTTTTATTCCTTTCGCAAGAGAGCAGCGTTGGAATTTGGTTAAGTGGATATCATATCTGATAGCAATGCACAACTGACAAGGTACATGTTATTAGTTCCTGTTGGTGACACACGTTATATACCAGTAAATCAGTACGTGATTACAAACCAATAGGAGTTACTATGATCCAATAAGAAGTCAAACATAACCAAATCTCAGTTGAAAGTTCAATTCTTAATCTGAAAGCGAACATCTTAAATCTAAAGAAAGAAACATGCATAATAGTTAAAACTAAACGCCAAAACCATATCAAATTGACTGTTAATACCAAACCAAAAGGACTAGTACTTAGCAAGACTTGTTCAACATAGAAATCATAGACAGACATGTGACTTGGATCAGCTAACTGTAAGGAAATAAAATTATGTGGCCCAAATAAAACATTAAAGGTTGATTTAAAAAAATAAAATTATGGGCCGCACTAAAATTCCATATGAGCCTAATTTAAAGGCTGCGAATGTACAGAGGATAATGGCATTCTTTGGCTGACTGTGTTAGACTGTGTTAGATTCACCTCCCCTAATGATTGCTTTAATGACAGGCATGATATATATAAGTATTCTAACAGTAAGATTGATCCTCCCTTCATCGATATTCAGAAAGAACAAAAGTTGCCATTGCTTAGAAAGAGAAAGAGGAGAGAAATCGCTTTACAGTTCTTCTGATGGTTTGTGAGGAACGTCTCAAGTGTTGTTCTACAGTTTACTATGGATAAAGGTATGAAATCTATTTGATTGATTTACACGTGGAGACTATGATTTCTAAGGTCTTTGATTTGTTTTAATTGATTCTTAATTCCGCTGTCAAAACTTTAAAGATGATTAATTGTACTCATGATAATGATTGTATGTTAGTAGTTGAGCACAATAACGTCTACTTACACTAACTTCACCTCCTATAGATCCAACGGACTCAATCCCAGTGCACAAAATTCTCTGGCAAGACCATCCATTCTAGTCTCAGCACCTCGGAGAGGCGCCAGCGTATTTTAGTATAAATTAAAAAAAATTCGGATACATCAAAAGAAGTAATCTAACAAATATTAAAAACAAAATTCGAATTTTTATGGTTCAATTTTCATTCATATTGTCTTTCAAATCTTTAAAAAAAATAAAAGGGGGGACCGCTCAGCCAATCTGCGGCCCTGGTCCGCTCAGCCGAAATGCGGTCCCATTTCTGAGACCGCTCAGCCAATCTGCAGCCGTGCTACTTTTGAAATTTCTCAAATTTAATGCCTTTTTGGTATATTTTTGTTTTTGTTTTGTGCTACATTTAAAAATTTCGGGAATAAAACCTCTCTTACTTGATTGATGGTGGCATTAACTACTTCTGATGTGTATTTAATTTAAGAGATATATTATTATGCAGAGGAGGGTTCCAATGCACCCAAATTTTTATGCTCCCAATGCATCTACTCTTTTATATGCATTTTCAAAGTCTAAACAGTCGATCCGAACCGTTCAACATGATCTTCATAATAAAGTATGCTTGGAGACCAAATTTTATATTTTTTAGAATTTTTTTACTATTTTTTAAGATAGGTACAAAATCACTTTATCGGATGGTTCAGAATCTCTTTAAAACAATGATTTTATACCTGTCTTAAAAAATAGTAAAAAAAATTCTAAAAAATATAAAATTTGGTCTCCAAGCATATTTTATTATGAAGATCATGTTGAGCTGTTCGGATCGACTGTTCGGATTTTGAAAATACATATAAAAGAATGAGTACATTGGAAGAATAGAAATTTGAGTGCATTGGAACCTCCTCTGTTATGCATTAACTACTTGAGATAAAATGTACCGCCCCAAAGGCCAAATCCGTCTTTCTCCAGCCCAACCTAGCCCTTCGCCGCCTCCATCTACAACCTCCTCTCCAGTCTCCACTCTACAATGATCAAAAGATCTCATCTGACATCTCTAATTTCGACAATTTACTCAGCTCCGGAGCCGACGAAGGTCAAATTCGGTCAAAATCCTTACTTGTCTACCAACCAACCAACCAACCAACCAACCAGCAGAGAGTAGAGAGTAGAGAGTGAGAGTATGAGTCTGAGTCTATTTCTAAGGAGGCTCCGCCACCTTAATCAATTTAATACACCATTCCCTTCCTCCATCCATCGCCTCCTCTCCACCACTACTACCACTCCAGCGCCACAACCTAACCCTCACTTTTCCATTGAATACCTCATCCAATCGTGTGGGCTCCCTTCAAACGAGGCGATCCGGGCTTCCAAAAAGATCCAGCACCTCAATACCCCTGATAAGCCCGATGCAGTGCTCCAGTTCATGCGACAAACGGGCATCAGCGAATCTGGCATCAGAACTTCCGTGTTGCGGAACCCTCGCATCCTTTGCTCTAGTGTGGAGAACATATGGAGACCAAATGTGGCAAAGCTACAGGAGGTCGGTATCTCCATTGAAGACATCACATGTATCGTTTCCCGCAGCCCTGGGGTGTTTCAGTTCAATTTTGTGTCAAAAGTTGACTTCTGGATGCGGGTTCTTGGCTCGGTAGAGAATCTTTCTCTGGTCCTCAAAAAGCGGGCATCTCTCCTCCATAGCAGCTTGGAAAAGGTCATTGTGCCCAATTTGTCCGTCCTTGAAGAGCAATGTGGGTTATCTCTTTGTCAAATTGCCCAGGTGATTAAGATACAACCTAGAGTTATCATCTCGAGTACTGAAGCTTTGAAGATGAAAGCTAAGAGAGCTGAGGAGTTAGGCTTTGCTCGTTCATCACAAATGTTTGTGTATGCATTAATTGTAGTAACCAATCTGAACCAGCAAATCATAGATGCCAGGCTAAATAACTTGAAAAATCTTGGGTTCTCAAAAGACGAAGTGACCACTCTTGTATGTTCAAACCCTAATATATTGACAATAACTGAGGGGAATATGGGTTCTAAAATACAGTTTCTGATAAAGGAAGCGGGCTGTGACAAGTTGCATGTGATCAGAAATCCAGTAGTGCTCATGTTAAGCTTGGAGAAGCGGCTGATCCCCCGCAGCCTTGTCATGAAGCTTCTGGAGTCGAAAGGATTGCCAGTGGCAAAAAGAGGTTTACTTTATTTTGCAAAACAAAATGAGAAGCAGTTTCTTGAGAAGATTGTTCTTCCATATGAAGACACATTTCCAGGGCTGCACCGAGCCTACACTGATGTTGTTTCTGGGAAAACTTCGACTAAGGAATGGTTTAAGAATATCTCAAATTGATTTGCTTGTTATTTAGGTTTTTATTTTATTCCTTCCCTTTTTTTTTCATTATTTGTCCATTCAAGTGAGCACTTTATACTGACATGCTAAAATGACTACAAGTCAATTCAGTATTTGAGAATGCTAAATCTGGAGTGAATCTTGTTTTCAAATGCAATTTTGACTTTATTGTTTGTCGGTAATGTTTGCATAATTGTGAACATAAAGCCACAGTGTATCGTTTACAGTACAATTGATTTAAGTATTTGAGATGGTCAATTTTTGACCGGACCTGAACAAACATAGATCCATGCTTCAGTATACCTACTGTAGGGGTAAAATACACCCAGATGCAGCACACATAATGTCTAATATGCATTTGAACCTGGCATGACTTGTATAAATTTTAATAAAATGAGGCCCCTCAACCAGAACCTGACCCATAACATCCCACTAAATAAAAAATAATTGCTGCTGAATAGTTTTAAGTGAAGCACGCTTGAATTAACAAGTCTCCTGGTGCCGTCACTTGAGAAAGATGTAGTTATCCATTATAATAGTTAACAAATGACTAGAAAGGTGCCACCAAAAACAGAATTTTTATGTGGCTAACTTGAAGAACAAATGGGGCTTGTTTCTACTGTAACAATGACAAATCTATTTCACATTTATCTTAGGGGTAAAGTTGTCAAATGTCGGCTAAAATTTGGCATTGGCTGAATGTCAGCTAAAAATGTCGCTTGTAGGGATTTTTATACTTCGGATGCCTGTTCCATTGAGAGTTTGTAGAATGGAGGTTTTGAAAGGGCAAATTGGGAAATTGGGTTTACAGAGGGCTAGTTTTGGCTGTTTGGAATTGCATTTGGAGGGACACAATTTGCTAAAAGAGATGCCCAATTGGGTGCATAGCTCTCTCTATCTCTCTCTCTCGGACTGGGGAGACCTTGAGTGTTGTCTGCTGATATAGACTGCATGAGTAATCTCTAATATGATTAATCCTGCTATTTCATTTTTTTATTATTATTTTTGCAATATTTTTTTGCCATAATAATTTTTACTCGATATATTTCTGGCTACAACCTGGGTTAGACTTAGGGGGGCATCTTATATTGTGCTACTCGGTATGTACTGCCTGTTTTGTTTGTTTGTCATAGGAAAATGGAAACAGGTGACAGTGTGCCATTTCTTGCAAAAAAAAGTTAGACGTATTGTTTCTGTTCATTTAGTGTAAAAATCATAGTAACCTTGTATTGGTTAATATAATCATGGATAGTTAGCACACAAACTTCTGGCTTCAAGCAGTCTGTTTTAGGTTGAAATTAATCACAGTAACTTTGCGCCTCTGTTCGCTCCGCTCCTCAATTTCAGGTTAGTTTTCTGATATTAAAAGTAATTTTGATTTGTTATGTTCTCTAAATAACCATAATAAGTTTCATAAATGAATACATATTCTCTGTTTTTTTTAAGCTTCGCAGAAACTGTAAAGTCTGAGAGGGACTCGAACAAAATGAATACATATTCTCTCTCCTAATTTAAGGGATAAATGTAATTAGAAGGAGAAATACATAATTTTAAATTTTTTGAATAGTATATACGAAAGTTCCCTTTTCTTTTGTTTTGTTAACTTTTGTGTTTGATCCTTCTAATTTCAAATTTTATAATGTGGTATGGAACCCAGGCCAGTATAGCTAAACTTTATTATTATTTATATCTTTTTTTTCAGATATGATAAAAACTAGAGATAGTGATACTATTGACGATAATTTCGTGAGTAATTTAAATATTAATTTCAGATGTAAATCAGGCAGGTTGGGTTGTGTCTAGATCGGTTTTAGTTGGATTTACATTGCTATTATGTTCATATAAATCCATTTTTTAGATGGTTTCAATTCCAAAATATTAAAATTTAGATAAAACTCTGTGTCTCCGTATGGTTCGGCTTGACAGGCGGGGCCCTTTTTTCATTGACTAATTTTCTGGACATTCTAAACTTACCTAATGTTATGATGTTTTAAATTTTCGTTTTGTTTTATTAACTTGTATTAATGTTATGATGTTTAATTTCTACTTCTCATAATTTATCATTTTATAATTGGTTATTTTATTTTTAAATCCTTAACATGAATTTTCATTAATTAGTTTTGGTCTGATTCAAATTGTAGATACTCGTTGCAATTAAATTTTATAATTTTCATCAATTAGAAATTTAATTTAAGAGTCTTGATAATGTTTTCTATCTACTTACATTAGTTTATTGTTTGTTTTGATTTGTTAATATATAAATTTTAACTAACCGTTAATCAAGATTGTAAGTGATCATTTTAAAATATCTGAATTATTACAATTAAAATTTCACCCCCAATCAATTTAATATTTTTTATTTTTTTTATAATTTCAAAAATTAAACATGTTTCTGAGGGCCCCATTTTAGCGTTAAATTGACGTTCTCTATAAAAAAAAATGTAATTTCTCTAAGTTGTGAAAATTGTCAGGCGATAATTTTGTTTTAAACATTAAATAATATTCAAAGTTCATTGTACGGATGTTAAGTTTTAAACTTTTAATTTTTTACGAAAAGAATAATATTTTAATTATTAAGGTCAATCATTTCTCGTTAGACGACGACTTTCCGCCATTTAAAATTTTATTATTGTTTTTACAAAAATTTCTAAAAAAAATGACCTAATAAAAAAATTATTTAAATTTACTAACTTGAATAGACATTTTCTGGTATTTACCATTGAGATCAAAATTTTCTACTCTAGTCCAAAATTTAAACACATTTAAAAAAAATACAATGCTGAAGAGAACATACTGCAAAATTGGATTATAATTAGATGTGAATATCTGATATCTGTATATCTGTGTGGATATGAATACTAACCATGATCACGAATCAAAATACATCTACTTCAGAAGAGACGTAGTTGTACATCGAATATCTCATTCAAATTTTGACAGAATTTTATATTGCGTGAGAACAAATTTTGTCAATTTTTCTTGTACTTTTTTTGTGTGGTTTTGAAGAAATTTAAAGAATAATCTCGGTAGTTAATTACGTCTTCAATTTTTTATTTATAAAAGACATTATTGATCTCTTTATTAGTTTCTTCTTCTTTTTTCCCGTTGTTAATTAACAACCCAATAATGCAACTTATGAAATAAGAAAATTTTGACCTTTAACCGTTTAATTAACAATCCTCTATTACTCCCTCTCAAGCAAAACATGATGCGGAAGCAATGTTGAGCTTGCTCCTTAAAGAAGAAGATCGATGCCAATATCTCAATAACTCAATGTCATTGTTCTTGCAATTTGAATCGTCAAGTTGTATGTTTGAGTTTCTTTGAAGGTAGAGAGAAGAAAAAGCTATTTTGGTTTAAGAATATTTCCATGTACTTAAGAGGCTCGTTTAAGTCATCTTTGAAAAATAAAAAACAAAAACAAAAGAAAAAGAAAATTGAATAGCTCATGACTTTGCGACAAATACATGGTTTCAAGAGGCATTTTAGCTTTCTTGTCTCATTTTGAGAAGCATTTTTTAATAGAGAAGAAGAAGAGAAAAATAAGCTCGGCATTGGTTCGGCTTGATAATTTGTTTTGAGAAATTGAGGGGTTTAAATTTTGATTTGGAGGTTTGTTTTTGGATTAGAGGGAAAATTATTTTTTTTTGATAAATTTGGATCGGAAGAAATAATACGTGGATAAGGGTGAAAACGGAACGGATAATATGTGATCCGTATTTGAAAATTAAATACGGATATTAAAAATTTAAATATCCGTACAGATACAAATACGTATATAATTTTAAATTTTAATTATCCGTATTCAAATAGCATTAATATATTATATAGTTTAGTATATATTATGAAAAAAATTATGTTATTCATAGATAAATATTATGAACTATGATATGTTTTTTATAATATTATATATATTTTTTAATAAATATTCAATCAAATTTGTATTTGTATCCGTCTAATATTCAAACGGTATTTGTATCCGAAAAATAAAAACGGATACGGATATGTATCCGATATTGAAGAAGCAGGAGATGCAAGTGTTGGAGAGGGATATTGAAGAAGCAAACAATGAGAAGAGTGTTGCTGAGTTGAAGGTGAGGGAGGCTGAAACAGGAATTGCTAAGAAATTAGATGAGATGGACGTTGTCCTTGAACACTGCAATCTGGCTGTTAACAAGTAAGTTTTTACCTTTACTTTGCATAAAAGTTACTTGTAGAATTTCCTGATGGCCAATAGCAAATTTAGAACCTAATTATTCTGATTATTCACTTGCCTTTTTCCTGTTTTTGCCTGGTTCTGCATAATGCTGTTCCTATTGGCATAGTTGTTTAGCCCCTTATAAACGATCCAATTATTAACCTACATAATTATATTTTTTTAAATATTTTAATTTCTTAAGCGATGCATTTTATCAGATATGGATAAATAATTGGGTTTTGAAGTCAGATTGATATGTACGTAGTTCTTCATTCAAATTTTATTTTGGGAAAATGGTATTGTTTTTTTGTAGGACAGTGGAACTTTCATTTTTCTAGGAATTCTACTTTTTTTTCTCCTTAAATACAAACAAAATGAATGCTTGATTTTTGTTCTTTAGTAACTTTGGAAAGGATCCGACTCTGCTTTTCCGATCCCAACCATTCAAAAATTTTCATTCGCGTATCTCGATAAAGACACTTTTTCATGCACAAATCTCAACGAATTTGAATGGTTGAGATTGGAAAAGCAGGACCCTGTTTTTCTCTAAGAAAAGCAACAGAGTCCGTGTGTCGAGCAGGATCCCCACCTGTAAGAGATGTTGAAAGATCTTTGCAAAAGGATCTTACACTACTAGTGCTTATGTTTTTGTAGATTGAAGGCCACTTGAGATTGGTTAAAAATGAAGTGGAGAAACATTGAGCTACTTGTGCAGCTGAAACAAAGAAAATGACAGAATATTTGGCAAAGGAAGAGAATCAGTTAATTTCTGAAGGTGATTATAATTTAACTTGCTGGTATTTGTTTTGAGCCAGAAATATGCAATCTTTTATTATTCTTTAAATCAAGCCAACTCCATGTACTATATCTATCTCCTTCTAGTCTTTCATAATGTTGTGATTTTAACATTTGTAGTTATACCAGTACATGCTATCCCAGTCACATGAGCACCATTGAACCCATTGATTGATGGAATATGTTATATTGATAATAAATTAGTTAGTCTGTTCCTTTGATTTTTGATAGAGTGCTGAAACAAAACTAAGAGATGCGGTCAGGCTAGCCGAAGAACAAACCCAGCTTTGTGCTTCTGAGGTGATAGCGGTTATGGATTCTGTAATCAAATTCAAGGAATTCATGGAGTCGATGACTGAAACCACAAAGTCAGAGTTAGCAGAATACATTAATTTTATTTACTGCAGGCTCTTTTTCATTTGTGTATATAAATTAGCTGATGATGTATTAAGCTTTCCTTGGTTAGCACTATTTCTCTATGATCCAAACGCACGTTGTAGTTAGTAGTCAATTTGACGAATAATTTATTTACAAAAACTGTGAAAGCCTCAGCGGGGTGCTCTTATGCCAGAATATGAGCTGGTGGAGTGACACAGGATGTGCCTTGGCTTATGTCAAGATATTGATTCTTCACACAACAATTTGCTTCTCGTATCGATGAATCAGTAGAGTGGTTAACCGGCACCCGTATCTGGAAACAGCAATTAGTGGATATTGGTTCTATCAGTGCACAACAAGCAAGTGATTGGGAATTCAGTGGTGTGATGTTAAGAGGTTATGGGGTATGCTGGAATTTGTGAAGAGCAGCACCTTACATCGACATACCAATAGGTACCGGAGGTGATTGCTATGATCATTAATGGCAATGTCTTAATCAAAGAGATGCGACAGTGTTTGGATCATTGTGCAATGTTTTAAATTAAATGTCTAGTGGCATGATCAAAGCCGATGATCATAAGCTATGTCCTTCATCGTGATCTCGGATGAAACTATCTATGAAATCCTTAATTCACCATTTCAATCTTTATACAGAAGATATTGTGTACTAGCTTCTTTCATAATCCAACATTTGTTGATAATTAGTATTTCACAAGTTAGGCTCTTTTTCAAGATTAAAAAAGGCGTACCGGCTGTTACAGTCAACCCCGAATCCTACACAAAACCCCGGTATGCCTTCAAATCATGCCTTGTGGAAGACTCTCTGGCATGCTGAACCAGTACCCCCAAGAGTTAAATTGTTTATCTGGAAGGCCCTACATGGTGCGGTACCGGTCTGTCAGGTGCTGAACTGACGTATGCCAAATGTCGCAAACCTCTGTCCCCTATGCAGCCAAGAACCTGAAACTGTACTCCACCTTCTATTTCACTGCCACCATGCCAGAGCTGTCTGGTTTCAATCCTCCCTCGGGATCTTTACGCTGCCCAAATTGCTCTAACAATGACTATTTCTTGGCAAATCTGGAAATCTCGCTGTTCCAAAATATTTTCAGGTACAGATATATCTCCCAGCAGCACATTACAAGGTGTTGCTGAGCTTTCTGACGTCACCCGATATGCAGGCTTTGTGTGTAATTTGCACCTCTCACCTTCTACCAGTCAACAGGAGGTTCCAATACATATATTAGGTGAGCCAGGCTGCTGGGTTGATGGCTCTTTTAGAGATCCTAGATCGGGTGGTACCAGTTATATTCTTGTACAGGATGATATACTGGTACAGTATGGTGGGGAGGGCTGTACACTTGCAGTCTCTGCTATCTTTTCAGGTTGAGGCACTTAGCTTACTGCACATTGCTCACTGCTTATTCTTTTCTGATTCACAAATACTGGTACAATACCTATCAAATGCGCATACTCCTGTTTGTGTTAATTGGCAGGCTTATACCGAAACAATTCAAATCTGGAATCTTTTGGCACGATATCCAGGCTTTGCTTGCCACTATATGCAAAGAGATCTCAATCAACAGGCACACAAAAATGCAAATTTAGCAAGGATACAACAAATCAGCTTTACTGGTTTTACATCCCACTCTTTGCATTTTCACACTGTAATATATATGCCTGCTAAGCTCACTATTCTATTTTATTGTACCATATACCACCCTGTTGTTAGTTAGTGTGTTTTTTAGACAGGTTTTTTGTAATATAGTGATGCAGGTGTGTAAATCTTGTAAGAATGTGCCCAAGGGCTTTTCTCCAAAAAAAGAACAAAAAAAAAAAAGAACAATATTGTAAGAAATAAATGTTATTTCTTTAGTTGGGAACTAAAGATGGGACGAAGATCTAGTGGGAAGCTCAGCAGGGGCGACCTGAGAACACATCAGAACCATCCAATATCAGCCTGATTTAAATCTGACCATCCGATCAAATCGGATGTGTTCACAGGTCGCTCCTGTAGAGACTCCCTCGCTGGATTGGAATTGAGATCCAGTGAAGTAACTCAAAAATTGGGTTTTGAATCGGGACCACCCGATTCGAATCCGTGACCATCCAACTAAAGTGGAGCACACGCATTTCGAGAGACAGGTTCGAATCCTGAGGCGATCTCGAGTGACGGATTCCAAAACCCAAAAATTGAGTTACTTTAGGGGATCCGGACCTGCTGGATTGGTGCTAGCCTGCTGATGATATTCCTTCATTTTTTTTTTCTTTCTTTACTTTCAATTTCAAATCAAAAGCATCTATTTATAGTCCCAAATTATTGGGATTTGATTTTTATAATTTGTACTACAGCTGCATGTGTACTATGCATGTGTACTAAAATTTAGAGATTGTACATCCTGTGGTACTACTTAGGCTGCCGTACTGCCGTACTGCATGAATTCGAATTATTTTTAAGTGATAAAATTTGGAGTTAATTGTTACAAAAGAATAAGATGTTTATGGGGTTATGGCATTTTTATTTAATTTTTTTTTTTCGTTGTATGTGAATGATTATTAATTAATATTTTGAAATAGACTGGTCCATTTTTAAATCAACTTCATTCCTAATATTAATCTTTTGGAATAGAAACTTTTTGTTATTGGAATATAATGTGTGATTTAGTTATGAGTTATGACTTATCTATTTCTAAAATATACAATAATTAATAGGGGGAATTTCACGTATACCCCTCAAAAACTTCAAAATTACGTATTTCCCTCTCTAAACATTGAAATTACGTATTTCCCCTTCTAAACTTCAAAAACTCACAAATTTACCCATTTTATTGTCTTTTATATTAAAACTCATTCTAAAATTTTAAAATACCCATTTTATCATTTATTAAAAGCATATAAAAGCCTATCAGACTCAAATTTGAATATGAAGGGTTTCTCTACCGTCCGATCTGCACGCATCGCATTAAGATATGTGCACATCGCTTCAATATTCGTGCTAATCTAGCACGTACGGATCTTAAAGCAATTCAGATCCGCACTCATTGCATTAAGATCTGTGCATGTCACTTCCATATGCGTGTGTTCCCATCAAGATTTGTGTCGATCTTGCGCGCACAAATCTAAAAGCAATTCGGACGATAGATAAACCGTTCAGATTCAAATTTGAGTCTGATGGGTTTTATATGTTTTTGATAAAGGGTAAAATGGGTATTTTATAAATTTAGAATGAGTTTTAATATAAAAGACAATAAAATGGGTAAATTTGTGAGTATTTGAAGTTTAGAGGGGAAATACGTAATTTTGAAAGTTTAGAGGGAAAATACGTAATTTTGAAGTTTTTGAGGGGTATACGTGAAATTCCCCCTAATTAATATGGTAAAGTCGGAAGATATTTAAAATTCAGTAGAAAGTACCAACTAAATTATAACATTTTGGACATGTCAAATGGGCCGTAATTGTTTCTATTGAATAAAATTGCAACTAGTTGAGTTTGGTTCAAAATAGCCTAAATTATCCTCCAACTGTGCAATTATGGGTCAATTTGGATATTTTTTTCTCTCTGAATTAAACAAAAATTAGGAATAGAAAACAATGCAAATTATGTTTCAAAATCAAAAGTAATTAAGTTTCAAAATTAGTGGCAAAATCTCAGGTTTGAAACTCCAATGAAAAATTGTTTGTGGATATCAAATAGTTGAATGACTTAATCTCCATTATTTACTCCAAAGAAAAAAGTTTGAATGACATGTTTATTTCAAAAAAAAAATCTACATTAGATGTCTTTTATGAAATTTGAAGTGAGTTTGATAATGCATTGAGGCCATTAAATTTATTTCACTAAAAGTCTGTTGATGAAAAATAAAACAAGAAATATAGATACGAGAGTCTCTCGATAAAAAGAAAAAGAAAATGCTAAAATTTGTAACAATGTAATAAAATATCGGATAATTCATATGTTAGAAATAAACTGAATTATATTAAGAAATAAACCGGGATATTAAGAAATAAACCGAAGTATTTAAAACAATTGATTAAGAAATAAACAGGGGTATTAAGGAATAAACTGGAATGGTCCGGACCAAATTCATAATGTATAAAAGTTCGGTCGGTTCGGTTTTTTCAATTTTAAAAAATTTCAAACCGAATCGAACCAAAATTATAATTCGATTTTAAAAAGTAAACCGAACCGAACCATTAAACCGAACAAACCAAACCATTTGATCCAAACTAATTCGATTCGGTTCAAAATCAACTAAACCGGACCCAATGAACACCCCTACTTCTGAACACGAAATCAGAAAGTTAATATTATCAAACTGAAAAGGTCCTGTCTTGTAGTTTTAAAGAAAGAAGCTTAGGCCCATTTAGATTGATACAGAGGCCTGCATAAGCTACTTAATAAAAACAAATGTAAAAAAAAAAAAAAAAAAAAAGCTAGCAATTGATTAGCACATTCCAGTTCTGACCTCCAGTAATTAAAGCATCAGTGAAGGGTCCAGTTGTTACCAGTATCAGGTTTCTCTTAACAGTATCTTGTCAGTACAGCACTTATCATCTCATTTACTCAACTTCATTTTTATCAATATATAAATCTTTTGAGAAAACATTATATCAGAAATAAATGATTTTCTAATGCTTCATGAAAAAATCGACAAGATCATGTAGTGACCTAAGAGAAGAACCTTTCTCGCCGCTGTCTCCGTTCGCCATGGCATTCTTTATAATCTCTTTGCAAACAGAAGCTTTGCTTCTCATCTCCTTTCCTTTTTCGCCATTTATCACCTCCTTCACCACTCTCTCAACCTCTCTGCTCTCTAATTCGCACTCGATCCCTCTATTAATTTCTACAAGTACTCCCAATTCCTCCTCTAACATCTTAGCATTGAAAAATTGCTCGGCCCCTAATGGCCACCCGATCAACGGCACGCCTCGGCTCAGACTCTCTAATACCGAGTTCCATCCACAATGACTCAAAAATGCACCGGTCGACTTGTGTGTCAGTATCTCCAGTTGAGGGGCCCACCTCCATACCAGTAACCCTTGTTTTGTACCAGTCATTCTTTCAATGAATCCTTGAGGCAACCATTTCTGCATCTGTTGTTTCTCATCAAATGCATCGATCTCTCCCGCTTCGTATTTCTCGGCACCAATTGGTGGCCTTATTACCCATACAAATGGGATTCTAGAGGATTCCAATCCTTCGGCAAGTGCGAGCATATGACCCGCTGTTATGGTATTTTGTGACCCGAAACAAATGTAAATCACTGAATGTTTTGCTTGCATGTCAAGCCATTGTAAACACGCTTCACGGTTAATACCAAGTTTCTTGCCGGCTCTCTGGTACGACTTCTCTTCTCCCAACGGTACAAGAGGCCCGATCGTATAGATCATGCTTATGCCGGTGACATTGTGCAACACCTTAAGACCCAAAGGTTCAATCTCTTTGACAGTATTACAGATCATGAGATCAGATTGCAAACTTAACCTTATTTGGCCGTTGAGAAACTTGAACGGCTCATCGGTTTCGTCGGCAATTCGATTAGCAGATGACATCTGACTGCGATGCAGCCGAAATGAGTCTGGAAAACCCGGTACAGGGAAATACTCCTCATCGGTTTGTCTATGTGGCAAGTGAAGCCACAAGGACATATACGCAGCAGTGCCAAGGGCTCCACAAGTAGTGAACACAACATGAGGTATGGATAACTTCTTAGCTATAGGTACAGTCCAAGAAACAAAGACATCTGTGATCAAGTATAGTTTCAGATGGGGATCTGATCTGAGTTGATGTGTGATGAACTCCTCGAATTGTGGCTGGAGAGATCTAGAAGCGACGCTCACGTTGAGAAGATGTGAAGGGGAGGGGCATGAGTCGGTGTTTTCGACATGAGGCGGGAGGCCGTGTGCAGTGGGGTCAAAAGGGAGACTGTGAAGATGGATTTTGGAAGTGGAGGGGAGGAGGGGATGAAGGTTTTGGATGTTAACTGGAGTGCTAAGGAGAGTGATGGAAATGGAGGGGAATTGGTGGTGAGTGTGTTGTTCGAGTAGTCTGGCGAGATCTAGGAAAGGGATGAGGTGGCCTTGAGCCAGGTATGGGAAGAGAATTATGTTTCGAGAGGTGGCCATCGAAAGATTTGATTCTGCGAGAATATTTGGATCCTCTTTTATTTCCTATGAAATTGAAGATAAAAGGAATTTGAATTGGTATATACTTAAATATATACATGAGTTTGAGATGCGATTCCCTAGAGTAACCTAATTTTTTAGTTTAGATCTGGGCCGTCGATTCAAATCAGGCCAATCCGGTCTGAGATGGAGCGCACAGGTCTTTTTAATCTGACGGTCCGTATCTAAACTCAAAATTTGTGTTACTTTAGGAGATCCGAACTCCGTGCGTTAAGTGGCTGTGTAAGAAGAATCGTGAAATGGAAAGAGAGTCCATATCCTCTCAGGTAACAGAATATTTCAGTTTAGATTCCGACCGTCCGATTTAAATATAATCTGAAGTGGAATATACGGATCTCTTTAATATTTATGTAGATTCTGATCAGATGATCCAGATCTAAATGGAAATATTTTGTTACTTCAGATGCAGAGACAAGGCAGGACAATTTATTGGGTAAGGCAAACATTTTAGATGAGATATAATTTTATAATTTAATTTTAATACTGAGTATATTTTTATATTTTTGTAAAAATAATATAAAAATAGAAGTATATTTGAAATTTCAGAAATGAAATGTGCCTCGTTGCCTCTTTTTTTTTTTAAAAAAAAAAGAAGAAGTATATTTGAAAAAAATAAAAAAACATGCATAGTTTTACAGTTTTTTTGAAACTTAAGTATATTTTTGTAGTTTACCGAAAACAATAGTTAAATAATTATGAATAAGAAATAAATTACAACTTTTGAGAAGAGTTGAATGAAGGTTACTCTCATCTTTTAAATATCCGATCCATCCTCTAAATCTCCATTCTTATAGATTAAGCAAGTAGATGTCATAATTCGTCAATGACTGTGATTAAAAAATAAAATTCAGATTGAATATTAGCCCTCCAATCAAATCATCTGTCTTTTTGTGATTCTATGCATTTGTTTGATAATTTTTTACGTGTAGAAGTCTAAATTTATTTAGAAAAGTACTCACAATACAAATTGTATCATGTTTTTATTGGTCATGATTTTTTTTTATTTTTTAAATATTTTTTATAAATTTTTTGAATTGATTGATAATTAATTGGTCATGTCTTCATTTCTTTTTATTTTTTATATCATTTAACAAATATTATTTGTCATTTTGTGTGAAATTTTTTACGAAATTATGTCAAAAAGATAAAAAAAAACATATATGTCATTTAAGAAATGTTATTTACAAGTCATTGAATATGTCATTTAAGGAATGATATTTGTCATTTAGTCTAAATTTTTGTATGAAAATTGTCATTTTGTACGATTATTTTTCTCTTATAATATGTTCCTGTTACATTTTGTATGAGATTTTTTGTCAAAAAGATAAAAAAACATATATGTTATTTAAGAAATGTTGTTTACGAGTCATTAAATATGTCATTTAATAAATATTATTTGTCATTTAGTCTAAATTTTTGTATGAAAATTGTCATTTTGGATGATTTTTTTTCCTCTTATAATATGTTCCTGTTACAACATACAGGCACGATACTAGCATTTATTAAATCTTTTTGTATTATATAAATATGTTTTTGAACTCTAAATATCCTCCGACTAATTATGTTTTCATGATTTAATCTTTTAACAGGGAATGCAAATATGCAATGCATCTCACTGTCTCACACCAGATTATTATTCAGAATAAATATCCTTTGTCCTTTTCAAATTTTAAGTTTGGACAAACACCTTTTCAAAACCTAATTTTCAATTTTAAATTGTGACAATCTATTTGTTATCTGTACATTAATTTATTACTGTCATCTGGTCTTGAATTGCACAACATAATGGGTTCCATTATGATTGTGAGACAGTATATGATTTTTGGTACATAGACACATGCTTTCCCTTAAAGTCACCCTTCTGGTTGAATTAATTATGGCTGCTACTCTATGGGTTATATGGTTAGCTAGAATTCACATGTTCATTCTCTTACAAGTATTGGCTCTTCTATTATATATCTTACATCTTGTTGGTGCAAAGTAAAACATGATAATATTTTTTTTAAACTAACTTTAATTCTGCTTATGGATATCTCTCCTTTGAATTATTATACTGTCAGATTCAAATACCTAAGAAGGGGAAGCTCCCTGCTGGAGTCAGAGGAGGATCCATGACTTAGATTAGAGGAGTTAAACCTATCTGACTATTTGAGAGATAGAGCTGAGATAAAAGCCTTAGATGCATAATTATTTTTCTCTAATTCTGACTATTGATTCTAGATCTTTCTATCTTTGCTAGTCATACAGTAGTAGTCACTTGTTTTACTTGTTCTGGTTGATAGAGCTTTCATGTTAGTTGTATCCTATTTTGTGTAATATATTTGTCTAACTGAATTTTTAAGCTCTAGTTTAGATAACCTAGATGTTAATTGTGGTGTGATTAGTGGTTTGAAAAAACCCAGCCGGTCCAGGACCGGACCGGACAACCCGTGGTTCGGACCCAGACCGGCCTGGACCGTGCTCCAAATTTGGACCGGATCGGACTTGTGCTAGGAACGGGTCTAGCACGGATTTGGTTCAAATTTTTTCCCTTGGACCGTGGAAACCCGTGTAACCGGCCCGAACCAGACCGGACCAAACCCGGACCACCCCGTGTAGACCGGTCCAATCCGCCCAAATCCGCGGGACCCGTGCCTAATTAAACCTCCGAACCCGAACCGAACCGTGTCATTTTGAACCAAGCTTCTAACACGGGTTTGGCCTAACCAAAAAAACCGACCCACTAGACCCAGCCCGTTTAACCCTTCCGATCCATGGAACCCGAGACCCGGGGAAACTGTGATCCGGCCGGATCCGGACCAAACTGGACCGGACCGTTTTCAAACCATTAGGTGTGATGCCTAGTGGGTGGGTTGTTGTTTAGTTGATTAGATGTTTGTCAAACACACAAAGAAAAAAAGGCTTTATTTTCGAAAACCTTTTCAAATGTCAGCTGTCATGATACAGCCCACGATATTGAATAGCAGTGCAAGCCGGACTAGTCGAGAAATCAGCAAAATTGTTTGAATTCAACTTCAACTGTTTTATTATCAATAGCCGTACATTTTGTACTTTTTCAGTTTCACCCCTGCATAACCATAAATCTGCTGTTATTCTCAAGGAATAAGAGGAACCTGTTATTCCAATCTCAACCGTTCAAATTTTGACCCGACATAACAAGGGTCTGGATCCCCTAAAGTAACTCAATTTTTGGGTTTTGGATCGGGACCGTCCAAATTGAATTCGTCGCTTGAGATTGTCTCGGGATTCGAACATATCTCTCTCGGAATGCGTGCGCTCCACTTTAGCTGGATGGTCACGGATTCGAATCGGACAGTCCCAATCCAAAACTCAATTTTTGAGTTCCTTCATTGGATCTGAATTCCATAAGAGGTACACCTGTTTCCAACTTGAACGCATCATATAGCCAGATAGGTTATATTGAGCCGGATTATAAGTTTTAGACCCTACAAATTTTCTAAATTTCTCTGTATAGCCAGATATGGTTTTAGGTTGTTGTTGTGCTACAGTATAATAACACCATTTGCGTTTTATTCGCAAATAAAATGTTTTTTTGACGTTTTCAAACAGAACAACGAATAAAACGTATTATACAAATTATTCGGGAATAAAATGTTTTTTACGAATTATTCGCGAATAAAATGCAAAAAAAAATACAATTATTTTTTACTTCCTTGTTGGACCAAATCATTCCCGAATCACGAATTTTTAACCCCACCGAACCGAATCCGAATAATTCATTTGTCACTATGTTCTGTAGCGTGCTGCGACTAAAAGAAAATAAGAAAAATTGAAGGGAAACTTTATAAATTATTTTATCTTCTAAAATTTTTAAACAAAGTGTCTCTCTCAGAAAGTTATTAACAAAATATATATTAGTGTCTTACGTATACAAAAGACAAGCACTTTTCGCGACGGAGTACCGTCATAAACGTGCTTTTTCTATTTGCGACGGTACTTTTCGCGACGAAGTTCCGTCGCGAAAAGTGCCTACTTTGTTGTTGTCTATAGTACAGATCTGACTAATTTTTTAAAAATTATATAATGTTTTATAAATTTTTATGAAGTCTAATAAGTTTTGAGCTAGTTTTCAATCATCTAATTTACATGATTTGAATTATTAATATATCATGTAGGCACTTATATCTTTTAGAAGCTTTTTACAAAAATTTGGTATGAAATCAATTCTTTGTAAATGTGTTGTTTGAACAAATTTGTTATGTTTCTCAGAGATGCGGTAACTTGTTTACATACCAAATTCTAATTAAAATATAAAGGTTTCATTCATCATCATTACTTCAATATTTAATTGGTAAAAAATCTATAAAAAAAACATTATATTCTAACTTATAGGAGAAAGAATAATTAGGTAACAAAATTATATGGTTAATAAGACTAAAATTAGAGCATACGCTAAAATAAAACTATAGAAATTCTCAAATATTTATGTATCTTTGCAAATATTTTTGTCGGTAATACTGATACATTCAAAAATAGTAATTTTTGTCGGTGTTTCATCGGCAATAGTCACTTTTTACCTTCGCGGATAGTGACATATTTTTATAGTATATATATCATTGTATCACATACTTATTTTATGTACATTAGGCAAACATGACAAGGCACCTTAAAATTGTCCTTCATTTTGATGAAATAATTAGGTGTTTAAAACACCAACTTGAAAATTTAGTTCTCAAGATCAGTTGAGTTTTTTTATATACTGAATTTGTTTGATCAACATGTGCAATTTGGATTTTTCTAATTCTTTCTTTTAGTTTCAACTAATTGATTATTTTGGTTTTAATAAAAAACAAAAAGTATTGTCTTTTCATTCTATGCATAGTTATTAACGAGATGATTCTATAATATATTCACTTTCAACCAATTAATTAAAAGAAAAAAAAAACACCAGCGATATTACAATTTTGAAGGAGAACTTGTACCAACCATAGTAATAAATGAATAGTTCGAGTTCGGTTTGGTGAGGTAAAAATTTCGTGATTCAGAAATAATTCATGTATAATTTGGGAACGATTCAGTATCACAAGGAAGCAAAAAAAATTCAAAAAACCCAAAAAATAAAAAAAAAATCATGTTTTTTCGCGTTTTATTCGTGAATAATTCATGATTCGCGTTTTATTCAGTGTTTAGTTTGGAAACATAAAAAAAATGAATTATACGTGAATTATTCGCGAGTTATATTGCTATGGTACCAACAAGGATGATCAATAAAAGAGATTATCACATTTTTCAGGATATAATTGTAATTTGCCATTAAAAAATATTTTAAAACAGCACCATTTTCCATAGTTGGCTGTCCCATTTGACTAATATAACAATACAAATCCCTTAGCTAGCCAATAGGCGGCTACAAGTCCAAAGTCAACTCAAAAACACCAATCAATCATCCCACCTACTAACTACGTACCTGTCCCATCCATATATTTCCACCTTTCCTGTACCAGTTCACACCCCACCTATCAGCCATTGATCTGACCACAGCAGTTGACATTTTCATTTTACTGGTACGAGATCAATGTCTGTCTGACCCCGTGATGATGATGATAGTGTAGATTGGACTTTTTTACATCATTGAACTTGGACTGTTATTTTGTCTAATTTAGCTTTCAGAATTTTTTTTATAAATCATAATTAAAAAAAAAAATTTACGAAACCAATCTGATTACTTTCTTTTTTTTACAAAAATTATAAGAATCGAAATGGCATTTCAATATGAAGATCATGTTGAGCGTTCGGATCGGTTGTTTAGATTTTCAAAATAAAAATATTAAATGAAGTACAAACTTGTTTTACTCTACAGCTCACCTTAGCCCATCGCTTGATGTGTAGACAAGAAGTTGTTGAGTTTGGAGATGTTTATTGGTGTACATTTTAAACTTCTAAAAAAGAATGGAATGGTGTTTGTACCGTGTACGCCATGTGATGTGGGATAAGAAGAAAAAGAGGTGCGGTGAGGTAAGAAGGATAACATAGTTCCAATTAACTATGTCGCATTTGTTGTTCCAGTTCACAGTTTCACATCCCTCTTTTCTAACAGGCTCACCTTGCCTCTCACTTTCATTCTTCTTCAATGTCTCTCCTCTTTCTCCTCATCTCTCTCCTCTCTTCCTTCCTCATCCTCCTACATCATGTATCCATGGCCGCCCCAATTGCCATGGAATTCATTTATCCCAACTTCACTGCCTCTGAACTTCTCTACATTGACAACGGTGGCGTCTTTCTCAGTTCCCGCAATGGTTACTTCAAAGCCTCCATTTACAATCCCATGAACCAGCAATCCTCTTATTACCTCTCTGTTCTTCACAGCTCTACCGCTACTCTTATTTGGTCCGCTAACCGCGCCAAACCAATATCCAATTCTGGCTTAGTCACATTAACTGTTGTTGGGTTAACGGTCTCAGATTCAAATGGTACCGTGCTCTGGTCGACGCCTAACTTATCCGCCCCAGTAGCCGCAGCTCGGTTACTTGACACAGGCAACTTGCAACTGCTTGACAGGTCCAATTCTTCTTTGTGGCAATCCTTCGAACACCCGACGGACACGATCGTTTCTTCGCAATTACTCCATGTTGGATCCTACCTCTCCTCCTCTGTTAGTAACACCAACCTCGCTGAAGGAGACTATCGACTTTTGGTCTCCACAACAGATGCCAGGTTGACATGGCTTGGGGAGGATTATTGGAGGTTATCTAATGATGCGAGATCCTTCCGGGACAACAACCATCTTGTCTCGGTCATGGTTGTGAACACTACAGGTTTATACCTTCTGGCCTCTGACAACACAATTGTGTTTGCAGTTTCACTAACTCAGTCGGCATTTCGTGTGGTGAAACTCGGTAATGATGGACGGTTAACAATCAGGAGTTACAATTCTGTTAACTCAAGCTCTCCTCTCTCAGGAGATTTTATTGCGCCGGTTTATAATTGTGATTTACCATATATTTGTCATTCTCTCGGTTTATGTAAGCCCTCCGGCAACACTTCGACATGTACCTGCCCGCCTCTGTTCACCATGGCTGAAAATAGCTCTTGTGTGCCAGGTGATGGGTCTACCTTGGCTTCTACTTTGTCTTGTAGTAACTCTTATCCAGCCAGGTGGGTTTCTTATTTAAGTCTGACAAATGCAATCGGGTACTTTTCGACAAAGTTCAGGTCAGCAACGACATCAGGTGAAGCGATCTCCAACTGCCACAATCTTTGTTCCAACAACTGCACATGCACAGGCTATTTCTACGACAACTCTTCCTTGTCTTGCTACTTGTTACATGACAACCCGCTCGGCACACTATTTTCAAGTAGTTCGGCTAGCACTGAGAATGCAATTGGTTATGTCAAGACATTTGCTGGATCAGTCCCCTCAAGTACCCCCACATCATCTTCATCATCTTCATCACCTAGGCGCACTGTGGCGATTGTTCTACCATCAATAGCTGTTGCTCTTTTACTTGCAGTGATAATGTATATACTCTTTGGGCGACGGCAAAAGAAGGAGAAGAAAGCAATTGGAAAATCCAAAGCTGGCATAAAGAACATTCATTTAGGCCAGCACAAGTCGCCTTCTAGTTTCAGCAGGTATACTGATAATGAAGAAGATAGCACAGATGATGTAATTATTCCGGGTTTGCCAACCCGGTTCACTTACGAGGAGCTTGAGGGAATAACAAACAATTTCCAAACCAAGATAGGCGCGGGTGGGTTTGGTACAGTGTACAAAGGTGAATTACCTGATAATTCACTCATTGCTGTTAAAAAGATAGAAGGTGTTGGTGTACATGGGAGGAAAGAGTTCTGTACAGAAATAGCAGTTATCGGTAACATACGCCACATCAATCTTGTACGTCTACGTGGGTTTTGTGCACAGGGCTCCAAAAGGTTGCTTGTATATGAATACATGAACCGGAGTTCGTTGGATCGACCATTGTTCAGCCATGTGGGTCCTGTTTTGGAGTGGGGCGAGCGCGTTGAGATTGCACTTGGTGCGGCCCGCGGGTTGGCTTACCTTCATACAGGTTGCGACCACAAAATTGTGCACTGTGATGTAAAACCTGAGAATATATTACTGGATGATGGTGGTCAGGTAAAGATATCCGATTTTGGACTCGCAAAACTAATGGCTCCTGAGCAATCAGCATTGTTCACCACCATGCGTGGGACTAGAGGATACCTGGCTCCAGAGTGGCTCACAAACACTGCCATCTCTGATCGTGCCGATGTTTACAGCTTCGGGATGGTGTTGCTTGAGCTAGTCAGAGGTAGGAAGAACCGAAGTGAGAGAAGTGGTGATAACAGACCCACCCAATCAGATTTATCAGAGGATTCAAGCCAGGGACGGATTGAATACTTCCCCTTGTTAGCTCTTGAGAAGCACGAACAAAGGAGATACATTGACTTAGCAGATCCTAGATTGGAAGGTAGGGTTACTGACAACGAGGTTGGCCTACTGGTACGGATAGCACTGAGTTGTTTGCACGAAGAACCAGCATTGCGGCCAAACATGGCAACAGTTGTCAGAATGATAGAAGGCACATTAGAAGCATGGGAGCCAAGAATCAAATCACTCAACTTTTTAAGAATGTATGGAATTGGATTTTCTGAGCCTGAAAGTGAGCTTGGGTTTTCTCCTAATTTCAATGGTGGTTCAGGAACTGGTATGAGTTCATCAACAACAGCTGTTAACTGGTCATCTTCACATATGTCAGCACAACAACTTTCTGGTCCTAGATAGCTCCACATTTTTTTTATATTTCGGATTAAATCTAATGGGTAAAATTGGTGCAGTTAATATCTCCTTTAGAGTAGAAATTAAAATGAAATATACAATAATGCATAGACCAGTGTTTTTTTTTTTTAATTTTTTTTTTTGGCACATAAATTGGCAAGAATTTTGTGGAACAGAAAAAATAATAATATGTATATTGGTTGATCTTATTATTTTATTTTTTTCAAATGTCAGCTTTCCTGATCCAGCTCACAATTTTCAATGCAGTGCAAGTCCGATTAATTATATAAACAGTCAATTATGTCATGCATCCTATGGATACTATTTTGTATCTGTATTTGCAAAATTATTTCTATAAAATATCTGTATTTATGCATCCTTATTCATAATTAGGATCCAAATCTGCTGGAATCCGAGATCATCAACAGTAACCCTGAAATTCCTAAAATCCCGAATACAGCCATTGAATTGTTTCAAGATGCGTACACAGAAAAACTAGCTATTTCGAGATGCGTGCACAAAAAAAGTTGGACGGTTGGATCTCGGATTTCAGCTGATCTGAATCCTCATAATTATACTTGCATAAAATAGAGCAAATACATATGATATTTCTGAGTCATCCCTATCTACATCAACATCTCAAATTCTGAATTTTGTTTCCATCATATTGAATTATTGATATGTTCCTATTTCAAATATTTATATTATGAATATAACAGCTCAGCTTTTTATATTCATGAACCGACTTATTACAATCCTAAATTTTAAGGTTCAAAACAAAAAACTATCAAAAGACCACCAAATGGATAGATAAAATATATAATATTGGACTTGTTTTCATTCATATAATGAGACAAACATTTTACAATCAAATTCGATCCATTCTCTAATGTGCAATAAGAGCACATGCATTTAAAAAATTAAAACAATTTTCTGTCAAGAGATGTTTGGATGGTGTTTTCTTTTGGATGATGCTTCCAAATGGGTTGGAGAACCGATTTGATCATAGGACCATTTGGAAGCTCTGTAAAATTGGTGGGGCTTTGAGCTTCCAAATGGGTTTAGTATGTTTTGGATGATGTTTCGTGTTGAGATTTTGAATGTTGTTTTCATTTGAAATTATGTATGTGCCTTTTTTTTAATGTAATTGTTATGCATGTATGATAACAATGTTTTGACTTAAATTATGAATTGTCATTTAGAATTAGAATAAGTTTTATGTATTTTATATCATTTGTGATTGGAAGCGCACGGGTATTTCTAACAAGAAAAAGAGAATAAGTCTTGATGTAATTTTAAAAATGTGTAGTCATCTTGGCCAAATACTAAGGTTCTTGTTTTCTCTTATTATTGAAGAATAGAAGCACCTCGCCTGTGCACTTGTAAGTGGGTCATAGGCAGGGGCGGAACTAGAAAATAGAGATGGGGGGCGGGCTGAAGAATCAAATATAGTGTAATTTCATTTTATAGAAGGGGCTAAAAGATATTAATGCATATAAAAATTACAAAATTTAATGGACCAAACTACAAATTTTCAAACTATAGGGAGTGCTTAGCACCCTTTCCCCACCACTATGTTCCGCCCCTGGTCATAGAACTTCAGGTATTCATTCTGAACTTCAGTCTCCTTAACCTTCTTTTTCCTAAAGAATTTAGAGATATTATCTCTCATAAATATAGCATTATTTCAAAGTCATCTCCAAATTAAAATATTTATTCGATAGATACCAAGAGAAAATATTGAAACAAAATAAACAAACAACAAATAAATTAAATAATTAATTAATTAATAAAGACAGCTTCGTGCAAAAAAAAAAAAAAAATGAGGAATATTCGGAATTCAAATAAGGATTTTGAGCCCAAAAGAACGCTTCTCGTTTCGGCCCAAGATATTCACATCTTATCTCGGCTTGATATTTTATTTTAAAGCCTAGTTTAATTGCATCATAAACAAATTGTTTAGAGCATCTACATTTCTGGTATTATTAGAGTTTCTAATCTGATGTGGCAGTTTTTAATCCAGTTTTAGAGATGTGAGAGAGTTTCTTATTTAAAAACTATGCAGTAAAGTTTCTTATTAAGAAATTGTTTATAAACTCCATGCTGACAAAATGATTGGCTCAAATTATTTTTCCTTTTTAATTTGTTGCTGATGTGGCTTACTAGAAACTCTAAAATTAATTTCAGGGAGATGATTAGAAACTCATTTGAGTTGTTGAGATGTAGATGCTCTTAGGCTACTTGACAAAAGGAATAATCAAATTCATGATCAAAAGTGTTGTTCCGAATTTAGGGTGCAAACGGATCGGATATTATTCATTCCTATTCGGATACGTATCTGGAAATAATTAGACATGGATATTTGAATATTTGTGCGTATACATATATGTTTTTAAATTTTAATTATTTGTTTGAAAAACAGTAGATGTATATCATGTAGTTAATATATATTATGAAAAATTATGTATATATTTATAGATATATGATCCGTATTCATTTAGTATTCGATCTGTATCTGTATCTGAAAAATAAAAGTGGATATAGATATGATTCTACCACTATCTGAGATGATCAACAGATTCAGTGGATGAAGTTTTGATCTGATGTCTGGTCAGAGTCGTTTAATCCGCATCGATATTTGTACGTACTTGATTTCCACGAATCTTAAAGTTGTCTGCACTAATTTTGTTGCAGATTGAATAACTCTGATCGAATATCAAACTGAATTCAACTCAATGCCTATCAAAAACCAACTTCTGATGCTTGAGGTTCATGGTTGTGTAATCATCCAAATCACCAACAAAAGACCATAAAATTCTCCGAATAAATATCCGATGTGGTCAACAGATTTGAAGGATGAAGTTTCTACCTGATGTCCAGTTTCGATCTGCATTAAAATTTGTGCGTACTTGATTTACACAGATTTTAAAGTTGTTCACATTAATTTTAATACAGATAGAATAACTCTTACCGGACATCAGATTGAATTTGACCGGTCTCCTTTTTAGATTTTCTGTGGTACTGGTTTCACAAGTTTTCATATGAGCTGCCACAGAAAATCCAAAAGGAAAACCGGATCGAAATGTCATTTCGGTCCGGAATAAAAAAAAACAACGGACCGAAATGAAATTTCGATTCTTACTCTGATTGTTGAGGTTCATGGTAGTGCAATCATCCAATTTACCAGATCAGACGGTCAATATTGGGCGTAGGCTATACAGCTCATCTAACACGGGAGAGAATAGAGTACCGAGCACCATGTGCCTTGTTTGAGAAGTTACAACTAAATTATGTGTGAGGTAATGGGGCTTCAAGCCTTCAACCAGTAGAGGGAGACTTGTCATAATCTGGTCCCGTCAAAATTAAAAACAAAACTCTGACATAATTATTTTATCAATAATATATTTTTATTTTCAATGAAGTAATTATATAATCAGTGAGGCTGTAATTATATAACTTATATTTCTATTTTTAAAGTTCAAACAATCTATTTGAACAGCTCATCATGATTTTTACATGAAAATGCATTTGAAGACTAAATTTTATATTTTTAATAAAAAAATATTTTTTTAGATAGGTAGAAAATTACATAATTTAAAAATTCTAGACCATTAAAAAAGAGTAGCTTTTTATCTAAATAAAAAATAGAAAATTAATTAATAATATAAAATTTGATATTCCAAATATATTTTCATATAAGATCACGTTGAGCAGTTTTAGTGAAAAAAATATTTTCTCCTTGGTGAACGGCAATTAGGGTAAAATCATATTCGTATTTGTTTTCATTTTTTGGATACAAATACATATCAGATATTTGACAGATACAGATTGGATTGGATATTAAACGAATACGGATCGGATAGCCGTAGATATATACATAATTTTTTTCATAATATATATTAAACTATATTTTATATTACTATTCGGATACGGATAATTAAAATTATAAATCATATTCGTATATTTAATTTTCAAATACAGATCCTAATACGATCAGATAATATCCGATCCGTTTGCACCCCTAGCAAGTAGCAACAACCAATGAGTTTCACTATCATATACAGTGAATGGATAAAATGCAAATATGACAAGTAGATCCATGAAATTACAATTCCCCATAAATGACTTTGATTGTCGTAATGGTTGTAATTGGGTTTAGATAGATCATGGCTCAAAACCTAGATACCTACATTTTTAGACTATATTATTAAGGAGTTAAGATAACTATAAACTCTTGTCCATATCTGTATTCAATAATCAATCCATAAACAAATGGGTTCACACAGTGAAAGAGAGACCTTTTCAATTTCAAGCATCTTTGACTCCCCAAAAAGGGCAGCATGACTCGTTCAAAAAGCCCAAATGCATCCTATCCTCTGTTATTTATCCTTATTGCAATTACATGCAATCATATGTCTTTTGGTAATTTATTTTCTTCTCTAAGGTGGTGTTTGGTTGCGGACTAAAACTAAGGTGGCCTAAGTTGGTTATTCCAACTTAGGCCGGTCTAAATTATTTATGTTTAGTTGTGTCTAAAGTTATGTTTGGAGAGGGATGAAATGGTTGAAGGTGAATGACAGTGAGCTCTAGTTGCTTAAAATTGAAGAAAAATTTAAGACACCTCCTGAGGTGGTTTAATTTAGGCCTGTTTAGGCTGTACTAAATTTAAAATTATTCCATATTAGGCCAGTCAATTTAAATCGCGTTTGGTGAAATAACAGTGGCCTAAAACCTTTAGTCCACATTTAGTCCACAACCAAACATGGTGTAAGGCTTTTATTCTCAAACAAGTTGAAATAGGTTAGAAATGAAATTCAACTTAAATCAGCAACACAGGGATTTCTCAGAAGGTCACCCATCCTAGTACTACTCTTGTATAATTCGTGAGAGTTCTATTTTCATAAAGAGACTGTTTTTTTTACCGCTGGCTC
Source organism: Carex kokanica (assembly GCA_025461125.1). Classification (NCBI taxonomy): domain Eukaryota; kingdom Viridiplantae; phylum Streptophyta; class Magnoliopsida; order Poales; family Cyperaceae; genus Carex; species Carex kokanica. The sequence goes on along the minus strand of JAJGRX010000090.1, from coordinate 247,431 downwards.
GCCAAACCTATCATGAATTCTTCTCCTTTTGATAATTTATAATGAAAAAAAAATTACTTGGTAAATTTATTTTTTACAAATATGGCGCTAAAAGCATATTCTATTATCATATATGCTTATCTCAGCAATTATGCAGAACATTTATAAGGTTTATTCTTTATACTAATATTATCACAATTTTTTTAAGTCCGGTGAATTGAACAAGCAAGGATAATTGCAGGTAAAATTTATAAGATGCTGCTCAACTATAAATAATATATTAGTTTAGTTTTCCAAACTTTCCTAAATAAATATAGACAAACCTTTTAACATCAAATAGCGATGTTTAATTTAAAAAAAGAAAGATCAAATAGTGACGGCCCAACAGCTAAAATTGTCAAAAAAATAAATTAAAAAATGATTAATAGCCTAAATAAACATCTAGGACTGCAGAGTAGGTCCGATGTTCATCAAATCTATTTTAAGTCTGATGGACTCCAGAGCCGTTCGATCTGCTAAAAGAAAATTAAAAATGATCCGCTTTAATATTCGTGTGTGTTCACATCAATTTTCATTCGCACGAATCTTAAAACGGATCGAACGGTTCTAAAAGCTGTCGGATCCAAAAGTAGATTCGATGCCCATAGTACCCACTCCGTTCTCAACATTAGAGTGGAAAAACGTGCCATGCCGTGACTAACACGCCGTGACTTTTGTCTCGTGTCGTGTTGTGTCGTGCCGTGACCAAGTTAATTTTTCATGTGTCGTGCCGTTACCAAAATATCAAGGGGTAGTCACGGCACGTGAGTCACGCCGTGCTCAAACGTGACTCGCGTAACCATTTTATCATAATTTAGGTTAGTTTATTCAAGATTCACCATTTGATTAAGATCTAACGGTCCAAACGTGACTCGTGTGACAACGTGCCGTGCTGTGATTAGATCTTTCGTGTGATATGTCGTGCCGTGCCAAATTTTCTAAAGATAATCACGGCACAAAACATGCGAGTCACAACACGTAACCGACACGCATACCGTATCATTTCGTACTGTAACCATACCGTTTCGTAACAAAGCCAATTTTTCCCACCCTACTCAACTCAATATTTAGATGTACCAACTACCAACCAACCCCAAAACAAAATAATAATTGCCAATTGGTCTAAAAAGGAGAGAGTTGCTTAATTCCAACCGAGGAACGCGCCCCAAAGAGCCTAATACTCTTATTAATTACATGCTAGTCAGACCTTAGACTCGAATGCATGAAACCTAGGTGAGTCCCTAGCTAGGCAAGGCATGCACTCAGAATTTTCCCGGTCTTTTTTGTTCCCCAAACATGTCAGTAATTTAAACATATCATCATGTTTTAAATTTAAATTGCGTTTAAAATGCAGTTGTCAGTTGTTGTTCAAAGCCATTGGTGACTGGTATCTTCATTGTTCAATCATTAGGGACATAAACATCAGATTCTATTGTCTCATGTTCCTCTGTAATTTAGATGGCATCCCAACCTGATAATTTTTTTTTTAATTAGCCAATTTTAAAATTCAAGAAAAAAGATTTGAAGTTATTTCAAGCAATCACATACTTAATTGAATGCAATTACAGTTTCTTACACGATACTTGTAATGATTATGTGACGTGACTCACGTGTTCACAGGGGCGGATTCAGAATTTTTGTGAGAGGGGCAAAAAAAAAATCTCGAATGGGTTTAAATATCTAATCAGATTCAAATTCATTAACCAATTGAGTACTCGATAAAAAAAAATACTTTAACTTATCATTTTCAATGCTTTGACTTGTAATTTCTGATGTTTTGACTTATAATTCTAATTACCAATTAAAATTCAACAAATTTATTTCAATTTTAACCCTAAATTTAATCCGAATTACAAATTAAATGTCCAGAGGGAGGCAAAAAAAATTTCAGAAGGAGCAAAGTCGGTCGGAACCGATAAATCTCCACTAAAACTCAAAATCCAGGAGGGCAGCTGCCCCTGGATACAGCTGGGTCTGCCCCTGGTTATAGGTTCTTATTTAACAAACAATTGCTGCATTTTTAAAACTTGATCTTTTTTGTTATATCATCATTCAGATTGGATGGGGTCATCATAACTCCAAATAATGAATGAAGATAGCAGCTTTAATTCATACAGCAAAAACAAGTCTAAAATAAAATATACTTTTGAACTGACATGCAAATGTATAACAAAATCAAAACAACAATGATTCGTTTGCTGCATGGATGGAAAAATGTATTGTCAAAATATTTGCCCCATACTGTGCAGCGGCCGTCAAGATCAAGCGATCAAAGAAATGAAAATTTTATAAGTTATTTTATATATTTAATTTTTATCATTTTCTTGACCGTTTGACTTTGTAGCAAATGAATTCGAAATTTTTAAAATTTTGCATGTACATGTATCACTCATGTAGTACATATATTTCAACAGTTGGAATTTGTCGTTTAAAGCCGATCCGATATACTTTTGGAGTTGTACTCACCAAACCCTCTTGGTGAGCACATCACACCCTACCTTTGCTCATATATATACGAGTGAGGCTATGGTACTTCGGCTAGTGTACTACGGCTCAATATGGTACTTTTTAAAATCCTAACGGTCGATCCGAACCGTTCAATGTGATATCCATATGAATATGTACTTGCAAACTAAATTTTATATTTTTTCGAATTTTTTTACTATTTTTTTAGATATGTAGAATTTTCAGTGTTTTATACAAATTATGGACCATCAAAATTCTACCTATCTAAAAAAATAGTAAAAAAATTCGAAAAAATATAAAATTTAGTTTGCAAGTACATATTCATATGGATATCACATTGAACGGTTCGGATCGACCGTTAGGATTTTAAAAGGTACCATATTGAGCCGTAGTACACTAGCCATAGTACACTAGCCGAAGTACCGTAGCCTCACTCTATATATATATATATATAGATAGATAGGAGAGAGAGAGAGTCCGGCTAAATTGCTTCCAGAAGCATTTCGACCAAAGTGTTTACGGGTCAAATTTAACCGTTTGATGTTCGAAACGTCGATCTAAATAACTCGATAAATTAGTTATATAATAAATATGTAGAATACCGATTTTGAAAGATGAACTTTTTTTACCTAAAAATAAAAGTATTTTTAAGCCAAAAGAGACCATATTTCGAAAATCATAAAAATAGTCAAATCCAAAAATAGTAAAAATCGGTATTCTACATGTTTATTATATAACAAATTTATTGAGCTACTTAGATCGACATTTTGAACATCAAATATCAAAATTTGATCCCGTAAGTACTTCGGTCGAAGTGCTTTCGGAAGCAATTTAGCCAAACTCTCTCTCTCTATATATATAGAGAGAGAAAGAGAGTTGGGCTATGGTGCATTGTAATATATAAGCCCTCTTGTACATTGAATTGTAAACCGTTGAATTTGAAGTTCAAACAGTCGATCTAAAGGGGTCAACACATTCTCCATATTCAAATGTGCTTGGAGACCAAATTTTATATTTTTTGGAATTTTTTTACTATTTGTTTATAATTTTTGAAAATTGTTGTTTTTCTATTCTCTTTCAAAAATTTCTGGGCCATAGAAAACAATGATTTTAAAAAATTCTAAAAAATAACATATAATTTAAAAAAAATGTAAAATTTGGTCTCCAATGACATTTTAATATGAATATCAAATTGAACAGTTTAAATCAGTTGTTTGAAAATCAAAACTAACGATTTATAGTCCAATGTACAAGATGACATATACATTGCAATGCACCATAACCCAACTCTATATATACATAGAGATAAGCTAACTTGCTTTAAGAATTAAAGATGGTGTATTACTTTCCGCTCATATCTTTATTTTTAAAGTTCAAATAGTCAATTCGAACTTCAATCATGATCTTCGTATTAAAATGTGTTTAGAGACAAAATTTTACATTTTTTGAAATTTTTTTACTATTTTTCAGATTTTTTGAAAATCACAACTTTTCATTAAATAAAATAATAATAAAAAATTTGAAATTAGAAAAACCAAAAACGGGTTGTCCAATGATCGAATGGGTGATGAGAGAGTATAGGAGGGGCAGTGGCAAATATTGATTGGCAGTTCCCAATACAAAAAAAAAGGGACAGCTTTTTGTTGTTATAGTTGTGGGCATGCTACCGCTGGGCATGGAGCCTGCCACATGCGGACAAAAAGATGGCTCTCCTCTCTTTATTTTTTTTCATTTTTATTTTTATTTATAGCCTTTGCAGGCTTGCAGCCCTACTACCTCGTCTAGGCTGCGTGTGCGGGACCTCCTTTTCCTATGCTAGCTATATTTTGCTATGGTCCCACCTCCCATTCCCATCTCTCCGCCACCTACGCCTCTCCTCTCCTCTCTCCTGATCTTCTATGGCGACTTCTTGTGTAGCGACCATAGTGACAACTTAATTGTTTGAAAAAGGTTCAGCGAGGCCAAAAATTCGTGATTCGGGAATAATTCGGATATAATTCAGGAATGATTCGGAATAATCCGAATCAGAGATCTCAGTCCTACAAGGAAGCAAAAAAACAAAAACTAAAAAATGTTATGGAAAAAATTCGGAAAATTCGGAAAAAGTTCGTAAAATTCGCGAATTATTCGGGTATAATTCAGTCATAGTTCGGTCAACCGAATAATTCAGTGTTCGGTTCGACATCACAAAAAAAAACCGAATTATTCAGATATAATTCATATATAATTCGCAAATCTTGCCAGTACATTAGCGACTCATTATTGTAGAAATGGAGAAAATGAATACATCACCTCTCCTCTCCTCTCCTACACCTGTTCTGATCTTCTACGGCGACTTGTGTAGCGACTCGTTATTGTTAAATGCAGAAAGCCAGAAAGTAGGAACGGAGAAAAAGAATACATCACCTCTCCTTCACCTATTTTGATCTTCTCTGGCGATTTCGTGTGTAGCCAGTTATTGTAGTTAAATGTAGAAATGGTATACAAATTTGGGTTTTCAGGTTAATTACACGTGATTATCACATTTGAAACTGACATGATACTGAAGAAATTTCTAAAATATTATTTGCCATATTATGTCATGATCCTCTATCTTGTGTATATGTCTTAATAAATATATGTTGCAGACTGTTGTGCTCTGTATTCAAGGTGGAGTCCGAATCTGCTGCGATCCTGGGTGGGATCACATGATCCTAAAATTCCGAATCAACGGTTCAAATTTTTCTGTGCGCGGATCTCGAAAACACTTTGGAAAAGTAAATTTTCATGCACGCATCACGAAAAAAACCAACAGCTGAGATTCGAAATCGCAGGTCCTGTAATTCCCGAGAATCACGGCAGATTTATTTTCTTCAAGGTGTGACAGTTGAAATGAATATGTCTATGTTTGATAAATGTGCGTGGTCCTCCGATGGAATTCAACTGATAGCACATCGATCCGTACTGTGACTATATATCTATGATTTCAAAGTCCAAACAATTAATCAAAATCTCTCAATATGATCTTCATATGAAAATATACTTCGCAGCTAAATCTCACACACACCATAACCTCACTCATTGTAACCATATTCTAGTGATCATTTCAAGGGAATATCTAAGATTATTTGCGTTTAATAAAAAATATTATAATTTAATTTAATTTTTCGGATTGAATCTGTCATCATATAGCGTGCATATATTTTATGGATCCGTATCCTCTGCATTAACTCAAAATGGAATCTTTTGAGTTAATGAATTTCAACTGTCTAATTTTAAACAGAGCAAATTCAGCTCAAATCTATAACATAGAGGGCCCTTTAATATTAGTACAGATCTAGTTCGCATGAATCTTGAAACGAATTGGACAGTCAAGATTTAATAACTCAAAATATTCTCTTTTGAGTTAATGCAGAGGGCACGGATTCATATTTTATACGCAGGAGGTTTTGAGACTCTTAATAGTCAAGTTTTTATTTAAATTATAATCATCTAATAAAATCATTGATCAATTAATATGGACCATTATTTTTTTTGTAAGAAAAAACAAAGGCGGCCATCGATCCATCCATACACGGATTCAAAAACCCCTTTACAGCTAAAATTTAAACAAATATTTTTTTACATCAGCATAAACTACCTCCTCCATAATTTTTTTAAGGATGAAAATATGATCACATTTTACCATGTTATCAAATATATTTGTCGTATCCATTGCCACACGTGACAAATTTATCTATGAGTCACGGTTTTATTTATTATATTTTTGGTTGAAAGTCCGCAGGGGATATTTTATTAATCAGGACATAAACCAGTTACACATCGTTTCGTACCAGTACATACAACATTTGTACCAGTATTTATTACAATTGAAAACCCTTTCTAAAGTGGACAAGAAAATCAGAAAAAAGAAGCAAAACCAAGGGTTACTGCGCTCAGATTAGCAGATGGTGAGCCTGCAGGATTTTCTGTGCTCATGCTCAGATTGGTAGGTTGTGAGCCTGCATATTTCTTGTCGTTAGCACAGGGGGCAGTGCTGTTGTAATCAAAGAGAGGCAGGGATATCCAAGAGAGCCTTCGTGCTTAGATAAGATTTGTGCCTGAGTTATTTAAAAAGAGACACTAAGGAAGGAGATAGGAAGAAGGGAGGAGAAGAAGAGAGGGAGGAAAGGGATCACCATCAGCTCATCATCATTATAAGTTTATAACTAACCGTAAATATACCTTATTTAGTATATACTACCCGAGGAACACGACTCAAGACAGGAGGAAGCGGCTAGGTGGATTGATAGAGCTGCGACTAGATCCGAACCCTAGACGTAGCTTGATCACTTTATCTTCCATCATCGAAGAAGAGAAGACAAAACTAAGCTCAAAAACGGAAGCGCCTGCTCAGTGGTGGTTAAGGTGACGGAGGTCAGCAAACAGAAATAGCGGTGAGGGCTAGGGGGGCGGTGGGATAAGCATTGCTCAGTGGATGAGAAGTGGTGGAGAGAGGTGGCTGGCGGGGGGGTGAGAGGGCGCCGCAGTAGTCGCCTTTGACTCTCAAAACCCTAGGTGTATTCCCACAATGGTATTTCTGATATATATGTGAATCTTACTCTAGCGATTTCATGCAACGTCACGGTTTTATTTTTATTATACTGTGAATGTCAAATTATCTTTAATCTGCAAAAGACAGTAAGATGTGTTATTTGAATGATACCTAAAGGGATTAGGTCCGATGGATATCATATCTACTTTTGAGTCAGATGGGCACTAAGGCAGTTCGATTTGCTTTAAGAGCTGTGTATACAGAAATTGACGTAAGCATGCACGAATATTAAAGTGAAATGTACGGATCTTAAAGAAGATCAAACGGTTCTAGAGTCCATCAAACCTGAAATAAGTCTGATACCCATCAGACCTACTTCGCATATATTCTTTTCATAGACTCTGTGTTACTCTTCTAACAAATAGAAAGATGTTCTTACATTCAATATTTTAGTCAATCCAAATTAATCTCAAGGGAAAAACTCGAGGCCAATTACCGTCAGTAAATTCTTATTTGACTGCATTTTTATTTGAGTTTCTGTAATATTGACTGTTCCCTGTGTTCTTTAACTATTGCAATTAATTAATGTTCGCGAATTATTTATGAATAATTCGTCTTTTTTGTGATGCCAAACCGATCGCCGAATTATTCGGTTGACCGAACTTTGACTTAATTATTCGCGAATTTTACGATTTTTTCCCGAATTTTATGAATTTTTCCTGAATTTTTCCCACATTTATTTTCTTTCTTTTTTGCTCTTTTGTAGAACTGAGATCTCTAGTCCGGATAATTTCAAATTATTTCCGAATTATACAAATTATTCATGAATTACAAATTTTTTATCAAACCAAACTGAACATGAATAATTCTTGCTGGCAACTGATATATAGTCAGTAAAACGCCACAGGCAAACATGCCTCCTCAAATCCCAACTCTTTCTGCTTCTGAATTCTGATCTGCAAACAAACTACAAGTGTGTCGTGTCGGTCCCTGACCACTCCGCCATTTAATGAACCGCTAATTGTTTGTTTTTTTTTAATATTATATATATAAGAGAGACTGTAGAATGCAGATCAAGTTTTTCCTGTTCAATTATTTTCAAATTTCAAAATAGAAACCTTGCCTTTTGACCGTGTCAAAGCAAAACCGTTTCAAGGACCGCATGGAATCAGATAAAAAATTTGTTTTATTTTTCTCGGGTTCAAATGTCAAATGATTGAAAAAATAAGGAGAAATTGACAAAACTTCAGCTATCATGGAATAATTTATCATACTGCCACCGCGCAACGAAACTGTAAGATCTCCTGTATATTCTTCTCCTGTCTCATTTAAATGACTGATTCAAAAACCCTTTCAAATTGACCCGTTACAAGATAAATTACAATAATTATAAACAGAGAATCCATTCCAACGTCAGTTTACCCTTTCCAATCTCTACCGTATCAACACTCAACAGATCTCACGTAAACTACATTGAATTAACAGGTGTCAGAATTCTCTAAAGTAAATCAAAATTTGACTTTAAATCCGATCAATCTGGACCGATGTGTAATGCATGGGTGACTTTAATATTCGTGCCAAAGCAGATCGGACGGTCCACATCTAAACTTAAATTTCGAGTTACTTTAGGGTAACTGAGTTCTAATTAACAGGCCGGTCTAGTCGGCCCACGCCGACCCAGCATTATTTGCGGGCCCCACTCCGGATCATGAATAAGAAAAAAAAAATGTAAAAAACACAACAGGTACTTCCCCTTTTCCCCCAATCCCGCCGAGTGCGATCCTCTGAGATATCTCAACTTTTGAATGTTATTTTTGAAAATATCAACCGTTCATATACATTCTGCACGAATCTCAAATCATAAATAATACTGGTCCCCGCACTATCCCCGAATAAGCACCGGACACGTCGGTCACGCAAAAGTTGAGATATCTCAGAGGATACGCACTCAATCCCGCCTCCTCCCCATCTCTCTCTCTCTCTCTCGTGCTGTATTATAGAAGTCGCTTCGGCTCTCTCTCCTCTCAAGGATTCCTTCTCGTCTCTAGCCCCTCTCTGGCCTCTGCTAAGCAAAAAAAAAAAAAAAGGGTGGAGGTACAGCTAGAGAGAGAGGAAAAGAAAAGAAAAGAAAAGAGAGAAAGTAACTGGGAAGCTGTACTTGCATGCTTTCCTTGCTACCTGTGTCTTTCTTTCTTCTCTGCTGCTATTCCTTGCTTGGTCTCTTTCTTACTCTTTTCTTATTTCATTCTTTTCTCTCTCTCGCAGTAGTAGGTAGTGCTTTCAATTTAACTTTGTATTCTTTTTTGTCAGATTGTGCTCTCGTGTTATTCAAGGCGTGTGCTTTTCCTCCTCTTTTCCTCTCGGATCAGAGGTCAGATTTATTTAAATTGAGCTTCGAAATCAAATCTCTTCTACTGGATTTACCCATAAATTTCAAAGAACCAAGCTCAGATCTTGATTTCGATTCGTTATAAGTTAACAATGGTCTATATTTCATTGTAACTACTACGGTGCTCTACCTTCCTTTTTGGTGCAAACATGGCCTCAATTGATGCACCAAAGTATGAACACAGCCCAATCCACCTTGCTGTGCTGAACCGTGACTACACAGCCTTGCGTCAGATTCTGAACTCGTTACCCCGCCTGTCAGACCCCTCGGAGGTTCAAACTGAGGCTGATTCACTGGAACAAGAATCAAAAGCCGATGCCATCTCTGCTCAGATAGACCGCCGAGATGTCCTGGGTCGGGAAACCCCGCTTCACTTGGCAGTACGCCTCGGTGACGCCACGTCAGTAGAGCTGTTGATGTCAGCAGGTGCTGACTGGAGCTTGCAAAATGAACAAGGTTGGAGTGCTTTGCAAGAGGCTATATGTGCAAGAGAAGAAGTCCTAGCGAAGATCATTGTGCGGCACTATCAGCCTCTAGCGTGGGCCAAGTGGTGTCGCCGGTTGCCACGTGTCGTTGCCACCATGCAAAGGATGCGCGACTTCTACATGGAAATAACATTCCATTTCGAGAGCTCAGTAATACCGTTTATATCAAGAATAGCACCGTCTGACACGTATAAAATATGGAAACGAGGTTCCAATCTACGGGCTGACATGACTCTTGCTGGGTTTGACGGGTTTCGAATCCAAAGATCCGACCAAACAATTTTATTCCTCGGTGAAGGATCAGAAGACGGTAAAATTCCTCCTGGGTCTCTTTGCATGATTAACCACAAAGACAGAGAAATAGTAAATGCTTTGGAAGGGGCCGGTACACCGGCCTCGGAAGCGGAGGTAGAACAGGAGGTGACAGCCATGTCGCAAACAAATATCTTTCGGCCAGGCATTGATGTAACAGAAGCTGTACTTCTACCCCAGCTGACATGGCGCCGCCAGGAAAGAACCGAATCAGTGGGCCCTTGGAAGGCGAAGGTTTATGACATGCACAACGTAGTAGTGAGCGTGAAGTCACGGCGGGTCCCAGGTGCCATGACTGACGAGGAGTTTTTATCTTCATGTAATAATAACGAGAATGATACCGAGAGCGAACATTTTGAGGATGTTTTGACTGAGGAGGAGAGAAAACAGTTGGAGGCGGCGCTTAATTTGGAGGATTCGTCAGAGGCTATTGAGGAAAAGGTTACTAGCACCCGGCACAGCAATCATGAACAAAGAGAGATACCAATTGAGGATGCAAGTGGGTCCAGTAATAGTGCCACTGTTGACACTAAGCATGACAAAAAGGGTTGGTTTGGTAGTTGGGGAAGGCGGCGTAATGGTACAGGTACGAAATATGAAGGTACAAAGAAAGGGATGGATATGACCGGTACGGTACCACCGAGGAGTTCTTTGTGTGTGGATGAGAAGGTGAGTGATTTGCTTGGTGCTGATTCTCCTTCTAGAAGAAATGCTGTTGTTCCAGGTCGGCATTCAATAGAGGTGGTGAATATGAGTAGAGCGGGTACGGGTCGTGATCCGAGGAAAACAGGCTCGGGTTTGGAGAATGGGTTAAGGAGAAAGGAGGGTAAGGAGAGTGAATATAAGAAGGGATTGAGGCCGGTTTTGTGGCTTTCACCAAATTTTCCTCTGAGAACTGAGGAGCTATTACCTCTCTTAGACATTTTAGCGAACAAGGTGAAGGCGATAAGGCGGTTAAGGGATTTGCTCGCGACCAAACTGCCTCCTGGCACCTTTCCTGTCAAGGTATGTATACTATACCATTAATTACTGGTGTTATGTTATACTAGACCTAACCGCTTTACCAATTCTATATTGTACCAATGGCAACTAACAATCTTTTTCATTTTGGAGGTAACATAATGCTTAATCGGTCAATTAAACCTAAGTTATGCTATGAAACAAAAAGAAAAAAACAAATAAAAAAAAACAAGCGCCAAAACAGGATGAGAGAGAGAGAGAGAGACGAAGCTATGTTTGTAATCAATGCTGAAGAGTACTGATATGGTATGTAGCTATTTTAAGCACTCGAATTGCATTACTAAGCGCAAAGAGAAACTTCTGTTTCATTATACCATATTTACCCTTATTTACTTCTTGCTTATTTTGTTTTAAACTGTATAAAAAGGAAACATTTAATGCATTTAATATGGAAGAGCTGGTCTTATTTAGATTTTATGGAACATTTTAATTTTAACTTGGCTCTTTTGAGAAAATTCAACATGTCATTAGCCAGTACCATATCACTTGATCCTCTTGAATTTACCTTCTTTTTTAATTTCTTTTTGAGATATATAAAGAGATGAAAAGGAGAAGAAACTTAAGCAGGACCATTAAAAAAGAAATAGTGGTAGCAACAATGAAGGTAAATTTAAGAGTAGAGTTATGCACGGTCATTTACCAGCAAAAGGAAAGTATTAGATAGGGGTATATTTGGTATAATGAGAGAAAAATTTCTCTCTGATCTGAATGATGATGCAATTTGAGTGCTGAAAATAGCACTTCCCATTGTTGTCCATCTGCTGGTATTTTACATTACATAGGCTCTACTAGCCATTTTCAAGAAAAATATTTTCTCGAGTTCTTTTCTTTTTATTGGAATTTCTGGGCTTTAATCAACTTGGGCCTTTTTACAATGCTGAAGCTGGACGCTCGTGAAATTTTGCTTAATTTGCCCCTTTTTATGATATCATTGATCTCTAGTCCCAATTTGTACTATACACAATTCAATTAATTCAGTATTTGAGTAAATACTCAAGGCATTGTATAAACTGCTGCTTCAGTGCGGGTAGTCTATATTTGCATCTGGCTATCAAATAATGTTCTAAATAGCATTTATTACCTATGAGGGCGGTAATTTAACATTTTGCGTGATAAAAGTTGCTGATCCTGCTCATAAAAAATCACTTAATTTTTTTGTATAAATAGTCTCAAAAATGCCAAAAAGGATGCTTCACATATTTCATACTTTGTGTAGCAATCAGAAACTAAGTAATTATTTGGTCAATTACAAGTACTAGCATGGTTCAAGTACCAAAAGTTCTATCATATCAAATGTAGTGCACAATAAAGAACGGTCGATTAAACTGCTTGATCAGTGCTAGATCCGTTTTATTGTCCAAATCTGCTAAATTGCTCAATTTTATAGTGATTTAACGAGAGGTCTCAAAATATGATGAATCATGAATGTAATATTGCGATTTAATGTTATGTCATCGTGTTGGTTAGAAGCTCGGTGTAAACATACTTGAATTTTTTATAATTGTTACATGTTAGTTGCTAAAATAATTTCTCAACAATACAAGTAGCAAGAGCTTTTATATCATTTTTTTTTCATTTCTATCATTTCTGATCTCATTTGACTGTTTTGGTTTCTTAGGTAGCTATACCAGTAGTGCCAACGATACGAGTTCTGGTAACATTTACAAAATTCGAGGAATTGCAACCTTTAGAAGAATTCTCAACCCCTCCTTCAAGCCCTAGCAAAAGCAAGAGCCCAGAGGCAGTACAGCCGTCCAGTTCATGGATCCAATGGATAAAGGCGCCGCTTCCGTACCGACAAACCTTTGCCTCCGGTACCGCTCCCAACAGTTGCCGGGTTGAGGATATCCAGGACCCGTTTGCAATCCCGCCCGATTATACGTGGACCACACCCGAGGCCAAGAAAAAAAAGACGCAAGATAACAAAAACAAGTCAAAGAAGGTTAAGACCCAGAATCAATAGAAAAAGAGAAGAAAAATAGAAAAAATGTTGAAGGTATATCCTAACGGATATCTTGACATTTCATATATACCCCTGGAAAAGGTGAGATTCGAACTAAAAGGTGATTGAATACTGAAATTGTTGTAAGGAATTATTATTTCGGAATGGGATTGATATCTCCCTCATTTCCAAAGGGTTCTTGATTTTTCGTCGAAGGTTTCAAAAGACCGAGGCATTGAATTAATCCCTCAAATTGTTGTCACAGATGTTTGTGTGCTGACAGATCTATCTAATTTCTAGTATAGAAGGGATACTTTAAATTTAGCAAGTTTTATGGTTTTATTTGATATTAAAATTTGTCCAGGGTTAGGTTTGGAATTTCTGAGCATATCATGGGTGGAAAGAACTGTTGCTGATCATATGTTACCTGGAGATATCAGAAGTGGGTGAAACGAGTCGGCTTTGTTTCAATGTGGTCCCCAAAACATTGTTCAATTATTCTTTGCTTCTGAAATGTTTAAATTAACTTTTTAACTTTCCTGTAGTAAAACAAAGTTGCATTTGACAAAGATAAAATTAATTGGTATTCCTTAACACTTTTTTCCCTTTCATGTACATTCTATATGTTTTCTTAATGTAGTTTTCCTGTATATCCTATTTATAATTTTGTGATAATATTTTCTCAGCTAAAAAGAGGAACCTGGTTTTACTGTTATGCCAGCGTTGATAAGATCATGAACCCTGTGAAATGTTTCACTTATGTAATTGACTCTAGTATATAGTAACGACACATAAAATTGCCTTCTATAGTTCTCTGTGTGCATTGACGTACTGCCTTTTATGCCAACAAGGTTAGGGTGTTCAACCGGTCTGTTCGGGTCAAACTGAACTTTTTTTGCTGAACCGCGGTTTGAACTAAATTTTGAAAACCCAACCGAACCGATCAAATTAAAATTCCAAACCGATCTAAAACCGAACTGGTTAAACCGATTTAAACTTCGGTTTGTTCGGTTGAACCGAATACAAACACTTCAAGTTACAAATAAATATTTCAAAACCTGTTGGTTCGGTTCAAACCGATTTGGATAACATTTTTTATAACCACACAAGCCGGTTTTTGATAAACCGATCCATTTTTAATTAAACCGGTTGGTTCAGTTCAAACCGATTTGGATATCCCAAAACCGAACCAAACCATTTAAACCGAACAACCGATCCAATTAAACCGAAATTTGCCAGTTCGGTTTAAAACTGAATAAACCAATCTATTTGAACACCCCTAAACAAGGTGACACAAAAAATGAACAAAAAAAAAAATGAATTTAGATCCCTTAAAGTTTGTCAGCCCTTTTTTAAGCAGGTTATAAAAACTTATGAATTTAGATCTTGTGTGAAACTTTCTTGATCTCCAATTGAAACTACTTAAATATGAAATCTTTGTGGTCATAAGAGAAAATATGGTCTAAATAAAAATAACAATAAAGTATGCAAAGAAAACTACAAGCCCAATAAGGTCCTACTATTTAATTGAAATAAGCCCAACAATTGTCCATGGCCCAATTTTTTGTTTTTACCCACTTATGAAGTTTAGTAATCCATAATTGATATTTATGGCTTTTAGGTTGCAAGTTTTACCAAAATTTTTATTAGTACCTTCAAAAAAAAAAATAGCAAATCAACCCTCCGCATTGAATTTTTTTTAAAATAACCTAAGCGTCCCACATAGAGCGGTTAGATTATTTTTAAAAAAAATTATAGGGTATTAATAAAAATTTCAGCAAGTTTTAGATCGACAATTACTATTTATTTCTATAAAAGGAAGAACAACTAAAAAAACCTAAGCGTAGGCGCCGTAGTTTTTCCGAAAGCGCACACAGATTTAACAAGAGGAATGATAATGGATGGGGAGAAGGAGATAATAAGTTGAGGGGACGAGATATGTTGCTACTGTTGATGGGAAGCAAATATATAATGGAATTTTTGGCTTATTCGTTTTCACTCAAATCTACGGTGAAGGTTTGTGAGGTACTGAATTTCAAATGAATATTTTTTTTATTTTTAAAACTTTTATATTATTTCTCTTTGTAATATATGTAGCTTCTTCTTTTTTTGTTTACAAAAGCTAGAAAAAGAAATACCTACCTTGATTTATATCTTTGGGAATTCCATTTTATTGTTATTATTTTATCATTTCTAATTCTCTCTTTTCATACTACCTCTGCAAGGATTGTGATTGTAGGGTGCTAAAATTATTGTTAGTATATTTCAAATTATAATCTCTATCTACTTTTTTCATAAATAAAGCCGTTCTATTTTTTTTTTTAACAAGCTACAAAAATTAGGGTTTGATTGTACATGAGGTTTGTGGTTTCACAAATTAAACTCTTGAACCATATTATAAAAAAAAAAATCTAAGTTTGAAAATAATTAAGTGTGGTTACACAAAATAATTGGTGTACACTTTATTGTTTCTAATGTTCATATGTTGCATTTAGAAACTTGTATTGTATATATACTTAATATTAAGGCAGAATTTTAAATTTTAACTGTGGATTTTAATCACTAATTTTAAAACTGTGCAAAAGTATACGAGTCAGCAGATAAACCATAATTTTATAACACACTTACTTATTTTAAAATATATATAAGAATATAAGTTCCACTCTTATGGTAATATAAAAAAAAAAAAATTACTAGTTAACAGTAATTTTAAACGATATATTCCCTTTCCCAGCTACAGTAATTTCAATTTCATTCTCTTGTTTCTTCCTCATCTGATCATATATTCTGACAAGAGAATGAAAATTGAAATCCATTACAACTACTGAGAGAGAGTACGTACCAGCAAGCAAGGAAGAGAAGCGTTGGAATTTAATTGTACCTCCAAGGTTAGTCTC
This sequence comes from Carex kokanica, assembly GCA_025461125.1. Classification (NCBI taxonomy): domain Eukaryota; kingdom Viridiplantae; phylum Streptophyta; class Magnoliopsida; order Poales; family Cyperaceae; genus Carex; species Carex kokanica. Next base: position 231,389 of record JAJGRX010000090.1, on the reverse strand, counting down.
ACATAGGGTATTGAAAAAACCCGGCCGGTCCAGGGCCAGACCGGACCACCCGGTGTTCCGGGCGGGTCTGGCGGGTCCAGGGGCAGGTCTGGCGGGTGCGGGTGCAGGTGCGGGTGCGGGTCCAGGTAAGGCGGGTTAGGTCCGGCCCGGGCGGGTTAGAGTCTGGGTATGGCAGGTTAGGCGGGGGTTAGGCGGGTTCGGTCCACGCGGGTTAGGCACAGGTTAGGCAGGTCCCGGTCCGGTCCGGTCTGGGACGGATCCACGGGCCTACACGGTTCGGATTTAGACGTGTCTGGAAAAAAAAAATCAAACCCGTGCCAGGACCGACCCTAACCTTGGTCCGGTCCGGTCCTGGACCGGCCGGGTTTTTCAATACCCTAGTCTCACATATACATACCAATCTCCATTTAATATATAGTTCACATAAAGCATACAATTTCTTTGAAAAAAAAATGTAATTTTGTTCTATTTCTATATAGTAATTATAGTTAGCTAGCCAGACTCTAACAAAAATAATCGTATATGTAACTACTGGCATGTGTATTTATTTGCTAAATATATGCCACGTGCAACGGAGCTAAACTATGAGGGGTAGAAATCCCAGTACCTAGAGACACATTTTTCATACAACGGATAGATAAGATATAGGGGTGAAAACGGTATGGATGATATATATCCGATTCATATTTGATCTGTATTTGAAAAATTAGATGTGGATATCTGATATCCGAATATCCGTGTAAATATGGATACTGATATAGTTTTACGTTTAAATTATTCGTATTCGAATAGTAGATATATATCATATATTTTAATATAGATTATGAAAAAAATATTGTTATTCACTATTAAAATTAGACAAATATTATGATCTTTAGTATTTTTTAATATTATTTTAATAAATATCCGATCCAAACCGTATCCGTATCCGTATCTGAAAAATTAAAAAGAATATGGATATGATTTTACCACTATCCGCTCCGTATTCTCTCCGTTTTCACCCCTAATAAGATAGCAATCACCCCTTCGTTTGATCTCCTTCACAGCTAAAGGATTTAGAAAAGAGAGATGGAATGAAATTGTATTTCATTTAGTACAGATACATCATGTATTTATAGTCACAGTTTACAAATATAACAATCTTATAACAAACTAACTAATCTAACTCACTACTGTTAGGTGTCCTAATCAATCAATCTTGCTTGCTCCAGTTTGACTTGGTCAAATCTCATTTGCTTCTGTTGACTTGGTCAACACTATGATTCTTCTTATTTGCTCCAGTTTGACTTGGTCACCTAACAGTGTTAGAACCAGGGCTATTTGTTGCTTGCATAATAATATTGTTTCCATTTGTGAATATTACTATTACTCCTTTTTAATTCAATTAATGAAACAGCTAGCTGAGCAACAAAATTACTATTTTAATGATTTTATAATTTCAACTCAAAAAACATTGCAATATCTTATAATTATACATTGTTGTCATTTTTATATATAATCTGATATATGCATAAACTGGTTCATGCATTCAGAAACACAAATTTAAATCAATAATTGAAAATTGAAAATTCAAATAATTTTGCTAAGGTCATGCAAGAGAACTTATTGCCAGGCAAAATCCATTGTACTATAAAAGTGGTCAAAATAGATAACACCATTTGTTTATCTATTGATAAAGTGTGTTATTTAATATGTGGTGTAGCTACAATGGTTAATGAAAGCTGTTTACTCCCTTTTCTTAATCTCCCTACTTTGAGAAACTAATAGTTAGATAAGAATCAATACTCACAGCTTTTTTTTTTTTTCTGAAATTTATGATGGGGCCTACAAATCAGCCAACTGCTTTCTTCTACATGCCCCCCTCATTCCAGCAACAGTTCATATGTGTTCAAATCTTTTAAGAGCAAGAAAAATAAACAAAATTTTATTTACTTGAGGATTGTTTCTCTCATAGTATGATAAGATGATTAAAGTACATCTACTCATTATAAACCATTTGAAAGCTAACTCATTGCCAGGGAAAAATTCATTGTATTATGAAGGTGCTCAAAATAGAAAACCCATTGGTGTAAATTTGCAATTTGATTTTCTAATTACAACAGTATTTTATTTAAGATTATAACAACATATGATGAATGTGGATGGGCTCAAAAGCACCAATTAAAATAATTGATAACAAGATTGGAATTTGACAAGTAGGAATTAATATCAATTCCTTCATATATGAAAATGTAATATTGAGAAAATAAATTTTTATATTTCTACCTATCACTAGCATTGGGTGCAAAGATTTATTTTTTCTTATTCCACTGCATTATTAGTATGCAATTCCTGAATATTTGTGTAAAGCTAATTATATTTACCAGAAGAAGATTTGGGTTCAGATCTGTCAAGAGCAAACCGAATTCACAACAAAACACTCTATTATTTAAATTGTATTTTTTTTCTCATCATTCTATCTTAGTAAAATGAAATTGAATTCAACTCACAAGTGGCAAAAGGTAGATTCATAGCATGCTTGGAATAACACAATCAGGAAGGATTAGCTATTCCCTTCAACTACTCAAAAGATAATCATAATCTTGATCTTGCAAATTTTTAGTTCCTAAACAAATAAAAGTGAATATATAGTCCACAAAGTATATGGCTTGCACAATAAAAGTATATCTTACTCTTTATCCCTGGAATATTTTCAAGCTAAGACTAGATATTCTTTTTTGTCTTGAATGCCAGCTGTCATGTTTATAATTATATGATTCATGATTATTTATGAAAGGATATACACTTGCAAGATATGCACAGAAAGAGATTCACTACTAGAAGAGCATTTACTCCTTACATTGGTCGCTTTTAAGCATATACATCAAATTAGCCACTGACTTTGAACCAAAAGATCTTAGGAAATATACATAGATGGGCCCACTGTCAGTTTGTACTTGAAAGAAAGCATGTAAAAAATATAATGAGGATAAAGAAGAAAGTTTAGCACCTGCACTGCTGGCAATTACATGCTTTCTTTCAAGTACAAACTGACAGTGGGCCCATCTATGTAACTGTACTGCTAGGAGTACTGTCGAGGCAGGGGTTTAATTCCCACAAGAGGCATCTAAAAGAAATGTATGACAGAATTAACGGGTACCCTTGTTTCAAAAAAAAAAAATGTAGAGCAATACTAAAGTATCTAGCTTGTAGATTTACTGTGGCAATACAAAACCAGTATGATACACAGCAATGAGACTGCTTATTGTATATCAAAAAAGATATTTTATTCGTTGATAGTTATATTAAAGCTTATGTAATTTCATACATTTTAAATCCAGGACACGTGTCACCATCTGAAAGAGATGCTAATTAACACTCATGAGTTACATCTGAATGGAATGCTTACTCTTCAGAGGCTTAAGTGTTACAGTCTAAGGTCCACCATAAACCAGGCCCATCTACCAAGATCCTCTCCAGGCTCAGAAGCAAACCCTATATATATACTTAATTTCTCTCTATCAGAAGCAAACCCAACCGCTGATTACCCCCTCCCCCCTCAATTCTAATCCTAACTCTAATCCAGATACCATGTCCATCCCTCCTACTTGTAATCTAAACACCATTCCCAATCCTCCCAGCCCTGAATCACGGTGTATGGCAAAAAAAACAAACAGTGAATGTGACAAAGAAGAAAAAAGAGAAGAACCAACAACGGGTTAGATATGCAGTGGAGATAGCCCATCATTCAATCACTAAACCAAACCGTAAAATATGGTTGGGCACCTACAACACGGCAGAGGAAGGTGCTGTGGAAAACGAACTGGCCTCATCAAAATTAAGGGCAAGGCCCCCAATCACTCCATTGGAGACAATGGAGAGATTCTATTCCCTCTGGCTCCAGATGTTAAGCTCAGCATTTTTTTTTTTTAAATTACTACCAGTTTCAATCTAAATTAATTCTAAACCGATTTTATTGATTCACAGGAGTCAAGCAAGAAGGAGGTGGAGGAGCGGATCATGGGCCACTATGGACCTAGTTCAGACAATGGCTCCGATCAGGTGGGGAATCCTAAGGCTAAAAGGAAGAAAGCCGTCCCTAGGGAGAATGACGTGGCATCCATGTCAGGAAGTGGGGCCAAGAAGCAAGGCCGGAGAATGAAGAGCAATAGATGAAGGGAAGTGTGGCTTACTTGGTGCGAGTGAATTTAAATCTAAACGGTTATTAGTTAAAATTCTGCGAATCGCGTCATATTAGCACTTTTTTTAATATTGTATTTTTAAATTTGAATATAAACTTCCTTTTATGGGAATATTGTTTCTAATTGTTTTGGTGTGTTATGTTGCATTCTGTATGTTTGAAATCAGTTTTACCAACTTTAGGCAATTTAATTTTACAGAATTTAGGTTCATTTTTATTTACCGTTGGCTTACTTGGCGCCTGTGAATTCAAATCTAAACGGATATTAGATTTAAAATTCTGGGAATCGCACGCCATACTTTCTTTTTATATTGTATCTTTATATTTGAATATAAACTTCCTTTTATGGGAATATTGTTTCTAATTGTTGTGATGTGTTATGTTGCATTCTGTATGTTTGAAATCAGTTTTACCAACTTTTGGCAATTTAATTTTTCAGAATTTAGGCTCATTTTTATTAATAATATATTTTATAGCAAATTTACCAACTTTAGACAATTTAATTTTACAGAATTTAGGCTCATTTTTATTAATAATATATTTTATAGCAAATTTAAACCTAATACTTCTTAGCTATTATTTATTATTTGCCATCTGTGTATTCATGCCCCTTGAGAGGAAATGCATGCTCTTTAAAACATTCCTTCTCTCTTTTTTTTATCCTCATTATTTTCCTTTTCTTTGGAAATTTGGCTACTCCCAGAGTTTGCAAAAACAATTAAAAATAACCCAGATGTGGAAGGTGCATGTAACAAAAACAAAACTCCTAATGATCTAGGTTATATGTTCAGCATTTGCATAAAAAGATATAAATGTACTCAAAATTTGTAAAATGGATATAATAAGGTCATAATTTGAAGAAGCTATGTATTTGACACCAAAATACTTTAATATGGCAAATTAAAGAGAACTCATGAGTGACAGAACTGCTTTAAAAATAATAATAATAAAATATGTGAACCCAGAAAAAGTTCTTTAGTGAAATATCTGTGAGAATTAGCAAACATATGGTAAGAATTTTATTATAAAAAAAAAAAAATCAAATTTCAAGTGTTGTTTTGATCTAATTGTATGAAATAAGGTCCATGGGGACTGATATCTCGCATCTAATGTTCAATCATGTTCTTAAATTCATCCCTTCCTACATCTAATTCTGCTCTTCTATTGGCTATCCATCGACCCATATACCCAAATTGCACCCAAACAACCCAAAAAAAATATTAATAGTACAATATCAATCAGGTAAGGCTTTTGTTCAGTTCTAATTTCTAGAAAATAAAAGTTAAAGAGTACCATATTAAGAGTTCGTACCCAAAAATTAAAAAAAAGGGACAAACTTTTACCAATAGTACCAGATTAAATCGTGTACCAGGCTACAAGCGTACCAGCGTCCCAAAAATCGGTACAGGACTACAGTCTACAGGTGGTACCAGATTAAATTGCCGGAGCTTCCCGTCTCGCTTGAGCCGTCTGAGCCACCTCTCCTCAGTCCTTAGTCCTCACGCCTGAGACGCCCCACCCACCTCCGCCTGAGCGCGCGGTTCTCTCTCCTTTTCTCCGCGATTTTGCCTCTCGCGATTTTGCTTTGCGCGATTTTCTCTTACGGGGTTTAGGGGTTGCGCCAATTCGAACGAATTCGTATCCTCTGCATTTTTTGAGAATCTTTTGAGTTAATGCATCTTGACCATCCGATCTGTTTTAAAATTCGTGCGAATTAGATCTGCACTAATATTGAAGGGCCCCTATGTTATAGGCACGAGCCGGATTGGATCCGTTTAAAATCAGACGGTTGCAATTCATTAACTCAAAAGATTCCCTTTTGAGTTAATTCGGACTGGGGAAAAAGATATTAGTGCGGATATAAATCAGACGGTCCAGATTTAACTCTTGTAACGCTTGGGAGTCTTTGATATTAGTACGCTTATAAGTTATAACGCTTGGGAGTCTTTGATATTAGTGCGGATTAAAATCAGACGGTACAGATTTGCAAAGGATACGAATTCCAATTCAGCTGGGAGTCCGCATCAACAGAATATTTGAGTTTAGATTTGAACCCGAATCCGGGCTAATCCGACACTAGGTGAAATGCACCGACTCTTATTGTGCCAAAGCAGATCCAACGGTCGGGATCTAAACTAAAAAATTGTAAAAAATTCTCAAAAATTGTAAAATTTGATCTCCAAGCACATTTTAATTTGGAGAATATGTTGATCGATCCGGATTGACTTTTTAGACTTCAGAATGAAAGATATGGGTGTGAAGCATAGTAACATGGTTCACGAATTATTCGCATTTTATTCGTTTTTTTACGTTTCTGAACCGAACACCGAATAAAACGCAAAAAAACATATAATACGTTTTATTCGCGAATAAAACGCAAGTCACGAATTATTCGCGAATATAACGCGAAAAAAATGCGAAATTTTTTTTAAAAAAAATTTAAAAAAAAATTGGGGTTTTTTTTTGTTTCCTTGTCGTACCGAATCATTCACTAATTATTTTCAAATTACGAATTTTTGACCCCACCGAACCCAAACTATTCATTTGTCACTATGACGTGAAGTAAAACATGTTATTTGCTTTCTAAAACATAGGTCATTTGATGCATTACGCTCTTCCGTACCGTTTTCAAGGTCCAAACAGTCGATCTGAACTGCTCAATGTGATCTCCATAGTAAAATGTGTTTGGAGACCAAATTTTACATTTTTATTTTGAGTTTTTTTTTTACTTTTTTTAAGATTTTTTTAAAGTTGTTTTTTTATGGTCTAGAATTATCTGAACAGTGATTTTCAAAAATTCAAAACAAATAGTAAAATATTTCCAAAAAAATGTAAAATTTGATTTCCAAACACATTTTAATGTAGATATCACGTTAAACGGTTCGGATCAACTAGTCTATTAATTGTATATTTGTTGAATTGTTCTCAGAAACATTTGAGTAAGATTGTTCCCAGCAATGTATTTTCAAATTTGACATGTGTAGTAAATTTAATTTATTACATCTAATGTAGATAATAAATTTATTATATAAACATGTTTGTCATTTAATGAAAAACATGTACATCTAAACATGTTCTATATGTTGCATAAATTTGAAATATAGATTCAAAACTGTTTGGCATTTATGATTTTTATTGCAAAACTTCCTAAACTGCCCTTGATAGTAACAGTATAGCAATTCCTTTTATCTTCTCTAAGATTTATAACCTTTAAAAAAACTGGAATTAAGTACAGAATAAGAAAAGCAAGCAAAGAAATTAAAAGAATACAAAAGAAACTCCAATAAAGCTTGATTTTCACATATTTTTACACTTCATCAAACAATTCTCATGAAAATTTAGCAGCATTTGTGTTATCCTTTACTGATACTTGCTGCCACAAGTTCTAAATTGTGTTTTGATGTTAGTTGAACAATTTTCCTTCTTAAACTATATTATAAATCAATTTGTGATGCTAATTAAGTTGGTGTCAGTAATTCTTCATCTACTAATACTTTCCTGTTCTTTTCTGAGGAGTTCACAGAAATTGTGGTATTATCTTCTCTTTCCTTTTTTTTCAACATTGTTATTAGGGGGTGGCAAAAAAGCTCGTAGCTCGTGGCTCGATCGTGACTCGCATCTGACTCGCTCACTAACAGTTTGCTCGTTACTGGACCGAGCTGTTAACGAGCCAGCTCGCCACTAGCTCGGTCCAAAATTAACAAGTTCAAGCTGGGGCCTAGCTTGCTCGCCAGCTCGCGAGCTAGCTCGGCTAGGCATCAATTTGTGAATTTGTGTGCATTTTATACTGTTTAGCTCGGTCCAGCTCGATCTAAAAAATTTGTAGAATTTATTTTCTTCTTAAAATAAGATCCAACCAGACTCAGCTCGTCAGCTCGCGAGCTAGCTCGGGCTGGCTTGTCACAATTTCAAGCTGAGATTTTAGCTCGGATGCCCTAGGTCCAGCTCGGTCCAAAATTAACAAGCTGAGCTAGAACCTAACTCAGACCGAACCAGCTCGTTGCCGCCCCTAATTGTTATAAACAGTCAATTACAATCATTTTCATTAGCATTCATACATCGCAATTAATGTCAGTGTGTTGGTTTCATACTCTTTAATCAGTTTGTTTCTTACTTTATATTAATTAATCCTATAACTGACTAGATACCAATACCTCTTTATTCACTGATATTTTTCTAATCCTTTGTTGTTTTCTTCTTTTGCAATTTCAACAATATCTTTTGAACATTGCTGCAAGAGTGGAGATTGTTCAACAAGTTTATTGTACAGTTTTTGTTCCATGTAAATTAATACATGCATGACATATGTAATTTTTGTTCAATTATGTACGTTGTAAATTAATGCTGAATATATATTATTTTTGTTTCATTTCATTTTTGTACTGTTTTTCTATTTGTAAACTAGTATTTGCATGATATATATTTTTTGAGTGAGGCTATGGTACTATGCATAGCACGGTTGGATCTGTGTAACGGCTCAATATTTGAGTTTTCAAAATCCTAACGGTCAATTCGAACCGTTCAACATGATTATAAAATGAATATGTACTTGCAAACCAAATTTTATATTTTTTCGAATTTTTTTACTATTTTTTTAGATAGGTAGAAAATCACTTGATCTGAAAATTCTAGACCATCCAAAAACAGTGATTTTCTACCTATCTAAAAAAATAGTAAAAAAATTCGAAAAAATATAAAATTTGGTTTGCAAGTACATATTCATTTTATAATTATGTTGAACTGTTCGGATCGACTGTTAGAATTTTGAAAACTCAAATATTGAGCCGTAGCACGGACCAATCCATGCTATGCATAGTACCATAGCCTCACTCATATTTTTTTGCAACCTTTATATGAATCATACCATAAAAGGGAATCTTTTATAATTAGTAGATCCGGACCATGCTTTTAACTTTGCACGAATCTCAAAGCACAAATAATACTGGTCATAATTCTTTGCACGAATCTCAAAGCCCTTACAAGAAGGCTCGAGAGCACATTAAAGTGGATTTGGTCAAATTTCCTTGTGTCACAGTTTCATACACACTGAACACGTCACTAAAAGTCACTTGTACCGAAAGAGCAATTTAATACTGTGGACCTCCCTGTCACTGGCCCAAACAGCAAACACACTTCTGATCTCAAACAAAACTCAAACAAACACATAAAAATTTAACCAAATAATAATAACAGCCATGAGAGAACTTCCAGCCACCTCTCCTTCCCCTTCTCCTTCTCCTCTGCCCTTCTCGTCACCTCCACATGCAACCATTGACCTCAGCCCACCACTAATTGCCATGGTGGTTGTGGTCGGCACGGCCTTTCTCATAGTGTTATATACACGTGTCATCTCCCAGCTCTTTCGCCGACTCTACCGCTGCTTCCGTCGATGGCGACGTCGTCGCCGTCTCCTCCTATTCTCAGCCCCTTCTCCAATGACCCGTCACGACCCTACTGGCGCTACAACCATCTCCTTTGGCTCCTCATCAGACTACTTCATATTCTCTCCATATGGCCTTGACGACTCCTCCATTAAATCCCTCCCTACCTCCTTCTTCTCCAAATCCAAAGCAAAGCACCTAGCTTGTACCAACCGAGATTGCGCGGTTTGCCTACTCGAGTTTGAAGACAACGATTATATTCGCACATTGCCGTATTGTTCCCATGCATTTCATGTTGAGTGCATCGACGTGTGGCTAAGGTCACATGCCACCTGTCCCCTCTGCCGGGCTTCCGTTATTCGACCCGAATTGAACTATAGTTACTCGCCGTTTGTTCCCATGCGTGCATCCCGGATTCGACCAAGCCTTGACGAGTTTTTTCTCTGCCCACCACAAGACCTCTTGCAAATACATTTGCGGAGAGAATCAATATCTGAACTGGAGCCCGAGATCGAGATCGTACCTGCGAATGCAACTTCAATTTCACCTCCTACTAGTTCTAGATCCAATTTGATGCTGAAAAGAAGCTACTCTTTCGGATTCGAAAGAAACCTGGCAAATGAGAGGATGGTTCTAGAACCTTCGACAGCTTCACCATGGCGGTTTCGACAGCACCACCGAAACAGCAACAGCTTCTGGAGCAAGCGGTGGCCGTCTCCGTCTCCGTTCCAGGGATCAGCATCAGCTTCAAGGTCATCTAGGGTTTTTTCCTTTCGTTCATACCGTGCCATCAAGTCACCGTTCAATCGTCGCCGAACTGATTCAAGCGTACGGCTTGGTCATGGACCGGGTTTATCAGCACGGCGAGCCCGGTCCATGACAATGGGGTTTTATTCGAGTAGGATGAGGTGTGGTGATCCTGAGGCATTACTTTCGCCGGAGAGATTGAATAACCGGTGATAGCCGGTGTGTTGACTAGTTGACTGGGAGGGACCACCGGCTGAGATGAGATGACTAGATGAGAAGGTGATTGATTAAACGAATTAAATGTTGCTGCCTTTATTGAAGGGTCGGACCATCCCAAGAAAAAAAAAATACAAATTTATTTATTGGCCCACCTTCTGAATTTACTACGGATTACTCTTGGCCACGTGGTTGATTTTCATTGGTTGATATGAAGGGGTGGATCCAACGTTGGAACATGGTACGTGGGAAGAATTAATGTCCGTACTTTAGTTGGTGGGAGTCATAAATGCGGTTTAATGAGAGCTCAGATATAAGCGGGAAAGATAGAAAGTATTACGTAGACACGTTCTACGATGGAAGGAAGGATCTCAGTTTTACTTAGAACCTCACGGTTTATGGTCTATGGTGCACGAGGAGCGTAGGATGATTTATGTATTAGGAGGTAGTTTGACTTTCTGATATTTTCTCCTCTCCATTTTTGCGTATTATTATTTTTTTTTCTAAGATATTTTAAAATGGAAGAATTATATGAATGTTGATTTATTTAAAAATATATTACTTGTGAAAATTGTGATTTATTTATTTTTCAAAATATCTGTTGTTTGATATATTGTTGTATTATTGTTTGATGATAAATCAAGAATTGTTGATTGCTGAGTCATTTGATATACAGTGAAACATATATCAAATTTCAGGGTCTGTTTGGCGCGGTTACTGTGTGCATGGGAAAAAAAAAATTCAGTAACAGACAGTTCAACTGAATTTTTTTTCTCACGCCCACAGTAACAAACAGTTCAAATTGGCACCTATACCGAGCCCGTTCCCAATCCCAGTTGCAGGCCGAACAAGTCCTCATTCAATTTTTCATTAATATTGTTTAATGCATTCATAATTAAATATTCAATTTAACTCCTCGAAAGCAATAATTTAGAAAAATAATGCGCACTTCTATGCATCATAATTATTTTATTTCACATAACAAAATATTCTAATGGATATATCCTATCCTCTATTTTTTTTTTAATACTAAATAATTTCCACAAACCAAATTTTTAGACGAACAAAAATCTTAAAATTTGTCATCTTTTTGTTAACTAAGCTCTTATTTATAAAAATATATATTCCATAAAAGGATTAATTTTAAGACTATTTTACGTAAGAAGTTTTATGCAATTAATTGTTTTATGTTTTTGTTATTAAACAGGTATTTAAACAAAAAGTAATTTATTCATGTCCAAAATTTACCTGAATGTAAGATATTTTTATGAAAATTATCATTTTAAAAATTAAATTTATTTTTACACACATTGTTTGAATGGGCTCTTGAAATTTTAACAGATTTTTCAAAAACATAAAATGAAGGCCCAAAATGGAAACCGGCTCATATTAAATAAAAAATATTTTAGTTATCCCTTATACTTATAAATAAAAAATATAATATAAAATGTCCAAAAGTCAATGTCTCTTGCATATCCCAACAAATAGTGACAAAACGGAAGATTTATAAATAATTATGTGTTTACATGTAAAATATGTAAATTTTAAAATTTATTTAGTACAAAGTGAAGCGATAAAGATAAAAAAGAAGAAGATTTATAAGTTAATTTTAATGCATTTATTTTTCATTATTTTTTAACTGCTTGATTTTATACTAAATAAATTCGAAATTTAGATACTTAACATGTAAATGCATCTCTTGTGAAATTTAAATTTAACAATTAAATTTAATAAAATTTAAATATTGTTTGATGATACATCAATGAACATTAATTCAGACATTTTAAATTTCAAATCATTTAATATACGGCAAGACATATATTAAATCTCAGAGTTGTTTTATATACCGTGAATATATAGATCACTTTCATAAATTTGACTTTTAAATTTAAACTTTATTTTGTGTAATAATCAAAATTGTTAAAATAAAAAATTATCAAGTAAGCCCCTCTTCTTTAATTCCTTAAAACAAATGGTTCAAAGCAAATACATTTTCCTGTATAGAATAGGTTAGATAAAAACTGATATAAAACTAAAGAAAATATATTATTTTTTAATAATCTATTTTGGAAAACCTAGTTGGTATTTCTTCTATTTTTCTTCTTTTCCTTTCCTGTACATTCTATATGTTTTATTAATATAATTTTCCTGTACATCCCTATTAATATAATTTTGTGATAATATTTTCTCAGCTAAAAAGAGGAAACTGGTATTACTGTTAATACTTTTGTGAAATATTTTCTCAGCTAAATTTTGTGATAATTTTCCTGTACATCCCTATTACTATCAGAGTAGGATTAAAATGCACTATTGATTTTGTTCTCCAATTATGTTTTACATCCTTATTTTCATTTTCAAAGTCCGAACAGTCATTCCGAACCGTTCACCATAATCTTTGTATTAAAATGTTCTTGGAGACTAAATTTTATATTTTTTGGAATATTTTTACTAATTTTTTAGATAGGTACAAAATCACTATTTTTAAAAGATTCTGGACCATCCAAAACAGTGATTTTGTACCTATCTAAAAAATAGTAAAAAAATTTCAAAAAATATAAAATTTTGTCTCCAAGCACATTTTAATATGAAGATCATATTGAGCAGTTCAGATTGATTGTTCGAACTTTGAAAACGGAGAAAAAGATGCGGAACATGATTAGAGCACAAAACCAATGATGCATTTTAACCCTACTCTTACTATCAGCATATTAATACTTTCATTTTCACTTTATTGTCTTGTTAAATGTACAATGCATTTTTTAATTAATTTCCATTGGACGTCTTTCTTGGTTAAAGTCACAGCCCTAACTGAGACAACAATATTTTTGAGATTAAAAAAAATGGAGTCAAGCAGAAAGCTGATTATGTTTTTTGAGTTAAAAGATGAAATTTAAGTTACTAAATATTTATAATAATTTTTTCAGTCAGAAGGAACCATCTATATGGAGAATATTATTTTAGCCTCTTGAATTGAATAAACATAACAGTACATTACATATCATCTCATCTCCTGAAACAATAATCTTAGGGAGAATTTCATATATCCCCCTCAAAAACTTCAATATTACGTATTCCCCCCTCTAAACTTTGAAATTACATATTTCCCCTTCTAAACTTTCCAAACTCACAAATTTACCCATTTAATCAATAAAATATATTTAATATATTTAAAAATACTTAAATAATATTATTTCGGATTCTAAATTTTTTCAGACCATTATATCTCTTCCTCCTTCCAATCTCGTTCTTTCTCTTCAATTCATGAGCGTCTCACACTGTCCCCACCTATGGATTGAAGCAGCTGCGTGACATCTTTCGCCGATTCGACATGGATGGTGCAGCAGCCTGACGCAGCTGGAGCTCGCCGCATTGCTTCCATCCATAGGTGGGGACGGTGTGAGACGCACATGAATTGAAGAGAAAGAACGAGATTGGAAGGAGGAAGGGGTATAATGGTCTGAAAAAAATTTAGAATCCGAAATAATATTATTTAAGTATTTTTAAATATATTAAATATATTTTATTGATTAAATGGGTAAATTTGTGAGTTTGGAAAGTTTAGAAGGGGAAATATGTAATTTCAAATTTTAGAGGGGGAAATACGTAATATTGAAGTTTTTGAGGGGGATACATGAAATTGCCCCATAATCTTATATCAAGTAAACAATTTTGCTGATTTTTATTTTAAGCACACAAATGGTGCAAGGGTTACAGTTCAGGATTGCTTAGCTACCTCCATGATTTTAATTGTTTTAATAATATATATTGAAATTTAATTGAATTTTTTTATTTTTACCATAGCCCCCTCATAAACGTCAAGTGTGTGCTTGTAAAAAATTCCACTTTATAGTTGATGGAGATTTAGATTCAAATTCTAGTGGCTACATATTTATGTTATTCATTTACTTTTTAGTCGTAAATTTTCTAGTTCGTACTATGTATTGTTGAAATTTTACTTTTACTACGTCCATTGTTTATTTACTTTTTTTTTTTTTTACATTTTTTATAATTTATTTACTATTTTATAGATAGGGTTTACCAATTTAAAAATTCTAGATCATTCAAAAATAGTGATTTTCTACTTATAAAAAAAATAGTATGAAAATATAAAATTTAGTCTGCAAGTACATTTTCATATGAGATTATGTTGAACGGTTCAGATTAATTGTTTAGATTTTTAAAACAAAGATATTGATCTATAATACATACCAGTATGTGCTATACATATTACCATATCCTCACTCGATACAAAAAATAAATTACAATAGAAACCAAATTACACTCTTTTCATGCTTGGGTTCTACCAAATTGCTGTACAGAAATAAATGCCAGAACAGCAACTGAAACAGAAAAGATTAAACCAAACCAAAACCACCCACCATGACCACACAAGGACCTAAACACATGACCAACCTTCTCAAATCTCATTTCTTCATCCCGATCACCCGTTTCGCCGCAGTTCAAGCAAACTCGGGCACCAGGGTCTCTCATGACCACCTTGCTTCCTAGCAACACCGAATTCGTTACACCTTGAATGTTGTTATTCAAATGAATGTTGATACAGATGCTTTCGTTTAACCGGGCGATTTGCGGAACCCGTCTAACAGCCATTGTTGCCCCGATATTGGTGCCATCTGCTGCTAGATGGTCATCCTCAGAGTATGAATAGGCACTATCTCCAAAACCCATCTATAAGTTTAACTTTTTATTTTTTGTCTATGCAATGATGAATGAATGAATCAATGTCAATTGATGAAAGCATATGATAGGTTTATAATCTTGTGCTTATAATGCTCTTCTTGTGTAAGAAGAAAGGCACCAGATACCCTGAGCATTACTTGGGAGCAGTACATTTGTATCTTCCTCTGGTATATATGGCATTTAAGAGCAAAAGGAATAATTTCATGTTGTTTCTTTATGCCAAAGAAAAGCATAGAAAATGAACCCTTCAACGTTCAAAATTTCTTACTTTCTATATTGCATATTATTGAGTCAAAATCATTCTACTCAGAGTCTCAGATTGAGGCTACAGTACTATGCATAGCGCATATTGATCCATGTGAAAGTGTGCTTTTAGTACCAAAATTTATATTTTTTTTAGATTTTTAAATAGGTACAATATTACTTGATCTAAAGATTATAGACCATCCGAAAGTAGTGATTTTCTAACTATCTAAAAATAATAGTAAAAATATTAGAAAAAAAAAACATAAAATTTAGACTCCAAGTACATTTACTTGTGAAAATCATGTAGAGTGGTTCGGATCGAATGTAAAATATACATCCATAATGACCAATATGCGCTATGCATAGTACCATAGCCTCACTCCTACATAACATACTCTACTGCTTTTTTTAGAGAAAAACAGTGTCCTGCTTTTCCGATCCCAACTATTCAAATTCGTTGAGATATGTGCATAAAAAAAAAAATTTTATCGAGATACGCAAATAGAAAAATTTTAAATAGTTGGGATGGGAAAAACAAAACCCTGCTTTTCTCTAAGAAAAGCTGCAGAGTCGGATCCCACTCCTACTCGGAGAACAACTTCAGTAGTAAATTGCATTAGCATCATTAACAAAGTTATCAATAAACAAAATCAGATGATCAGACATGACCACGAGAGAAGGTAATATCCATTATAAAAGAAAGGAAACAGAAAGTATTTGATGAAACATTAAAATATTTACATGGGCTTGTTCAATAGCATTTTTACAACAAAAGTTGATATCTAGAACCCCAGGCTTCCTGATGACCTAAAAGTTTCTTTTGCAAAAATGAGGTTAGATGGGTATGTTGTTAATGATCACATTCTGGTTACATTTTAGTACAAAATATAACTTTTCAAGCTTCAATCCGATACTTGTGTTTCTGCATGGAAATCATACCAAGTTCTTCGGCTGAAAGAAGCTAAACTGCACAGACAAAAACAAGTTAATAAATAATACATTAGGATATCAAATTATATCAGAATATTTAGAAATTAAGAGAGAGAGAGAGAGAGAGAGAGAGAGAGAGAGAGAGAGCACCAACTACTAAAAACTGATGTCTCACCAATTTTGTTAGGCCAATGTGCATTTCATGTTTAGAGTAGGTTTAGGGTTAGGGTTAGGTTACAAGCAGGTAACTTGCCTAATATAAGCCCATTGTCCTTTGAACAAATTATTGGATAGTTCTAGATTTTTATGGTATATATAAGATGAAGAGGGTTCAAATGCCTCCATTTTTTGTGCCTCCACCATGCCTCCATTTTTAAAAACTTAGTAACTCAAAATTTACAACTTAAAAGTCAAAATAAAAACCGTTGGATGTGATCTATGTTATTTTCTCTATGTGCTCATAAAAAATTATCACATTTCAATTTTGTTTTTATGTGAATCAATAAGTTGAAAATCACATCCAACGGTTTTATTTTGACTTTTAAGTTTTAAATTTTGAGTTATTAAAGTTTTTAAAAATGGAGGCATGGTGGAAGCACAAAAAATGGAGACATTTGAACCCTCATATAAGATTTAGTTTTGTTTTTTGGTAAAAGTTTGATATTGTACCTCTACTTAATTGCAGTTTAGAGTCCCACTACCTAATACATATTCGAACTTATCTTACAACTGTTATCCTATTATAAAGCACCCATAAAGTAGAATAACCTAAATAAAGAGAAGGAACTTCTCAATTTGTGGCTTGCCTTCAGAAGTCTTTTTAATTTCTCTTCAAAATGAAAAAAAAAAACGAAAACAAAATATATGGGTTTCGACATATCGATAAATAAGCCAGTTTATACAACAGTTTTTGCTATTGAAAGATAACACTACCATGCAAAAAAATTAATTATTCGATATAGAGCCTTTCTGAAATTTTGATACAGTAAGATCCTTTTTCGAAAATTCTCTATAGTAATCACCGGAATAGGGGAGTGCCAATGTAACGAATAAATAGTTTAAACAAAAAAAGAGTATAAAATAAATAAAAGATTTGAGAAGTTTGATCACCTTTGAGAGAAAGAGAAATTCACCCAAAGGAAAAGTTCCGCGCTGTTTCCAAAAGCATCTTAATATTCCTCAAAACTTACATAGCAGATAACAGTTAACGGGTCTAACATCCATCTAACTTCTAACTACTAAATCCACACTTCTACTCATTGGTCAACTTGCCAACAACCTCCTCAACCATCCCATAATCTATACTCAATTCCCTCATTGGAGGTATATTTTCCATAGCAAATACCATGAGATGGGGGTACCCAGGGTTATAATGGTCATACAATACAAATTGCACAAACACATTAGGGCTACAACTATGACTCAAATAACATGCCACATTTCTAGCCCTAGAAACGTCTATAGAGAAGTTAATATCAGGTTGAGGCGGGAAATCAGCAACAGTATAATCCGGCATGACGTCAGAGATGTCGCCCCAATCAAGCCACCTTGGCGGAAGCTGATTCGGGTACACCAAACATTCCCCACTATTTGCTACCACTATCTCGGATTGTTGCTTTGTTAAAACAATGCCACTAAACTCGCACACAAAAGAACCTGCACGAATCAGGTCAAGTGAGCGGACCCCCCAGCCTGTTTCCCTTGACCGAAACACCTCCAAATGTGTTCTTAACCCCTTCTGACTGACCCGGTTCGGGCAGGTGACAGGACAATTGCAATATGGCCCACATTCATATATAAGCGGTTTCCCTCTTAGCAAAGTTCCACCGGCATCATAAGCAAACTCACCTCCATTTCTCTCGGCACATGAGCAACCAATGGTACAGTTGCCGCTACACTCACACCCACCACCTCCAGTAGCAAACTTCCCCTGAACAGCTGAGGCGGGAAAAATCGGCCTTGGCAAGTACTCAAAATGAAGTGGGTCCCGGTCGTCATCTATGTCATTGAACAAGAGAATAGTTACCGCCTCCCGACCCATTGATAGATCAACACTCAAGTACCCGACCGGGCGTATACCCAACGGGTTGACCTTCAAATTCTCGGCCATGCGGCAATTAACCGTGCCCATTTCCTCTTGACCTTCAATTCTTAACATCTTGTATTTATATACACCAAAACCTGATTTGCCTTTGTCAAGCCAATAGTCGACAACTTTGTATAGGCCATCATAAAAATAGACCTTCCCTACTATACTGTTTCTAATACGAATTCCTCTAATTACACGGATCTCGATGCCATAAGCCATGCTCCGTTCAAGTGCTAAATTGCCGCCTTCGAGTTTTTGGTCTACGCAGTGCTTGTGCAGGTTGGGGTCACGGCCGCCATGGCCAGTGTAGATTAGTACATCTCCTTTGTCATCATCATCTTCATACCTAAACAAAGAGATGTATGATTTTGATGTTGTCAGTAAAATGCAACAGAAATAGAGATGTATGATTCAAAAAGAGAAAACATAGAAGGAGACTGTCAGCAGAATTCGTATCCTCTGAGATATCTCAAACTTTGAATTGATCTCTGAAAAATCAGGACCGTTCAAATCCTTCTGCACGAATTTTAAAGCACAATAATACGGACCTCTGAGATATCTCAAACGTTGAGTTGGTCTGTGAAAAATCAGAACCGTTAAAATCCTTTCTGCACGAATTTCAAAGCACAGTAATACGGACCTCTACATTTCGAACAGGCACCGAACAAAATTTGGCCCGGTTTAGAAAAACTGTAAACAAAAACAAAATTCCAAGGGCAAGAACGCAAAATTACCCGCCAGAGACAATAATGGAGGTCGCCACCGGTTCGCCGGAGGCCGATTGCCCGGCTCTGACATAATCAATTCCAGCTTGAACCTGGCCATGGAGACCCAAAACGCACAACTCCATTCGGAAGAAGAAACAATCGCCTATCGAAATTCCAGGAATGGAACCAATGATCCGCTTATCTCTATTCAGCCACAGTTCACGATCCGCCATGAAGGCAGAAGCTTTGAGATCCGAGCGCGAGTTCTTCTGGTGCTCGATTAAACCCAACATCTCTGCCTTGAGTTGATTATGCGTGATTTGTAATCGTAATGATTCGAAAGTGATCCTGGCGCGGCGCACTAGGTCACGAAAGTAGATCTGGTCACGAACAGTTAAAGAACTGACGCGTACCATGTCAGAGGAGCGTGGTTTTCGTTTCTTAATGGGAGGTTGTTGGGTTTGTAGAGGGAGGGAAGAGGGGGAAGGAGAGAAAGGGAAGGGGATGAGAGCTTGGGAGGTGGAAGAGGAAGGAGTGGACGAATTAGAGGAAAGGTAGAGAGAGGCGAGACGAAAGTACTCAGAAAAGAGAGCTTCTTCATCGGGAGTTGAGGTGGCGTTGAGAGGAGGGAGGGATTGAAGAGGGGGAGGAGGGGTTTGGGGGGTTTGAGGGGGAGGTGAGAGAGGGAAATGGAGGGGTTCTGGTTTTGGGGGTTTTGGGGGAGTGACGAGGTCGAGGTCGAGGTTGAGGTTGAGGTTTAGGTCTATGGAGGAGGAAGGATGAGGAGGAGGAGGGAGAGGTGCAGGTGTGGTGGTCATGGTGATGGGAATTTGGTGAGGTGGGTGATGAGGGAAGAAAAAGGGGAAAGATAAACAAAAATGTGAGAGAGAGGAAGAGAGAGAGTGGGAGATAGTTGGCAATAATTTATTTTAATAATTTTAATAATTTAATTCAAAGGTTTAAATAGCGTTTATCGCGTTATAGCAGAACAGTTGAAAAAACAACGCTATGTTCAAATAGCGTCGCTATAGCGTGCAATAGTGTGTTATTCAGAACCTTAATTTAATTAAATAAAAATGAAGCATATATTGATAGACTCATGTTATGAATTTTTCTTTTTAAAATTTAAACAATTAATCTAAATAATTAAATATGATCAAATATAATTGTAAATTAAATTTTACTTTATTTATTTAAACAATTTTAATAATTTAATTAAATAAAAATCAAGCCTATATTGATGGACTCGTGTTATGAATTTATATTTATATTTTTAAAATTCAAACAATTAATCTTAATAATTAAATATGATCAAATGTAATTGTAGATTAAATTTTACTTTATTTATTTAGACAAATTTAATAATTTAATTAAATAAGAATGAGGTTGTGTTATCAATGACGTGTGTATTATATATATTAAAAGTTTAAATAGTTGATTTGAACAGTTCAACATGATCTTCAAATGAAATTATGAATATATTAAGAAATTAAATTTTACTTTATTTGAAATTATTTTACTATATTTAAACAATTTAATATGGTAAAAAATATCATTAGTTTTGAATGGTCTAGAATTTTTAAATCAAATGATTTTTTACCAATCTAAGAATGAGGAAGGTTTAAATAGCTCATGTCTCATTGTACTTCATATTTTTTATCTTTGTTTTCGAAGTTCAAAGGCTGATCCTGAACCGATCAACATGATCTTCGTATTAAAATGTGTTTGGAGACCAAATTTTATATATTTGTTAATTCTTTTTTTTACTATTTTCACTCTAGACCATCCAAAAAAAGAAAATTTTGTATCAATCTAAAAAAATAGTTAAAAATTTCTAAAAAATAAAATTTGGCCTCCAAGTACATTTTAATATGAAGATCTTGTTGAACAGTTCATATTAAGAATGAGCCTGTGTTATCAGTGACGTGTATATTACAAATTGATTCGAACTATGAATTTATATATTTATTTTTAAAGTTTAAATAGTCTATATGAACAGTTAAACATGATCTTCATATGAAATTATGAATATACTAAGAGATTAAATTTTACTTTATTTAAAATTATTTTACTATATTTAAACAGTTAAATAGGGTAAAAAATCACTAATTTTGGATGATCTGGAATTTATAAATCAAATGATTTTTTACCAATCTAGGAATGAGAAGGGTTGAACTAGCTCATTTCTTTCATGTCTCATTGTGATTCATATCTTTTATCTCTGTTTTTAAAGTTCAGAAAGTCGATCCGAACCGATTAACATGATATTCATATTAAAATGTGCTTGGAGACCAGATTTTATATTTTTTGAAAAATATTTACTATTTTTAATATGTACAAAATCGATGTACTTGACTTAAAAATAGTAAAAAGGTTATCATCAATAAATAGTGATTTTGTACCCAACTTAAAATGTTTCTGGACCATTCAAAAATAGTGATTTTGTACGTATATAAAAATAGTAAAATATTCTAAAAAATATAAAATATTCTAAAAAATATAAAATTTGGTGTTGAAGTGCATTTTAATATGGATATCATGTTGAACGATTATGATCGATTGTTTGGGTCTTAAAAATCGAGATAAGGATGTGAGACATGGTTGGAGCAAAAAACAATAGGACATTTTAACCCTACTCATCAACATTACATATTATTCATTAGTAAATTACTAATTACTATCTTTGACACTTCCCTCTTATCGTATAACAACCTTAAATTCTAATTTTGTTTTTTATCACTGGCATTAAAAAATATTAAATTAAATTTATACCATATTTTAGACAAATCTCGTTTGGTACACAACCATAGAATAATTCAGCGCTCTCAGCAGGTCGTTTTGATGTCTGAACTTCTGAATTATTCAACATTTATTAAGATGATTCAAAAAAGTTGCCTTGAAAAAAATCATTCTTTGATCTAATGATAAATGACAACTCTCTATGTGAAAAGTTATAAGTTTGAAATTCAAATGGAATCTTTTATGAACAATTAAATGAATATAAAAGTACTAGATGAGATATTTCTGTATTTTTTTCAAAATAAAATTATTAGTAGGGACCTCTCAAAGAACAAAAAAAATGGTTAGTGGGGACCTCTCATTTAGTAAGTTGGGAAAGGTGTTTTTTTTTGGTTGGTTTGTCAATGTCTCTACTTTTGAGAAATTCAAGAAACAAAGTAACTCTTTTAATTTTTAAACCATCTCAATTAATAAGTGAGAAAAGTAGGGCTGTAAACGGATATGGATATTTGTCCCGATATCCGCTCTGAATTCGCTTATTATTCGAATCCAGATTTAAACGGATACGGATATTTCGGATATGGATACGGATATTTTTTGCATAGAAAAATTTAATTCGGATATGGATATGGATAATTTTTTGAAAGTATAAACGAAGCGGATATCCACACTATCCGGATCTGAAATTTCAACTTCTCCGCTTCGCTGTAACTTGACTTTCAGCGGTTAATATTCCCTAACTCCTCTCCATTCCTATATCTTCTCCATTTCTTTATCTTTTTTTTAATTTACTTTTGTTTTTCTTAATTGTTTTTAATTTTTTTAATTTAGTATTTGTACTTAAAGTTCATATGACTCAATTATCCGACAATTATTCCTTTCGTAACCGTATTCGAATCCGTATCCGTGGATTATCCGCTCTGTATTCATATCCGTTTAAGACGGATTTGGTTTTGAATTTTGATTCAAAAATTAAGCAACACTAGTGATATGTTGATTCAAAAATTAAGCAACACTAGTCATATGTTGATAAAAAATAGATAGGTTAAATTAAAATTATTAATAATCAAAGTTTGATATTAAAGATCAAGTTTCCACTCTCAAATTAAATAAAATTTGAATTATTCAGAGTTCATGGCAAGATTTAATTTTAAGTAATAAATATTCCAATGGTTTTTTAAGTCATAGATCCTAGATTCAAAACCTTAACCAATTTGATAGAAATTTTTTTAGTTACCACAGCATAAAATTAAAATTAAATGATTACCATCCAGCCTAAGCTTTTTTCCAATCCTACCACCCATGCGAACCCAGTTTGTGCACCAAAATGGGTTGGTGCGTGGACTGGGTTGGCGCACCAACTAGTGCGCAGACTGGGTTAGAGCACCAACTGTTCCGAAATTTTTATTGCTCTTCAGTGAGTTTCACCCCGTTTGAGCACCAATTTTGGTGCGCCAATCCATTCCGCGCACCACTCCAATTTGATGCGCGAACTGAATCCGCGTAGGTGGTAGGATTGAAAATATCTTGGGCTGGATGGTAATCATTTAATTTTAATTTTTTTACAGTGGTAATTAAAAAAAATTCATACCAAAATGATAAGTTCAGATTTCAAACAAGATGGTTTAATTAGGCACTCCTTCCATTAACAAGACATTTCAATTAATTCTCTATTAGCTATAAACTATAATCCACTAAAAGTTCTAGATTTCTTGATTTTTCATATCCTAATATAAAGGGAAAAATAATCCACAACATCCTAGCTTAGTCAAAAAGTTGAAATTGTTGTTGTTCGAGACAAAGAGATTGTAAGGAATTATTTCTTATAGCTGTTCTTATTATTTATATTTTTCATTGTTGTTGGGAGGAGCATTGTTTCGAAGTTGTCAATTGTTGAAATTGACAGTAGTATAGGCCGAAACTTTTTTAGTTACCACAATATAATTAGTTATATAATGAACTTGTAGAATACTAATTTTTATTATTTTTGAAATTTTTTACTATTTTTTATTATTTATGAAAGATGACACAAAATAGATCCTATTCATACGTAATTTAGCGTAATTTACCGTATTTTAGCATAATTCTACATAATTATTGTAATTTTAAGTAATTTAGTGTAATTCAGCATAAATTAATATAATTTTAAGTAATTTATAGTATTTTAGTATAAATATGCTATAAAAAAGTAATTTGACAAAGGGAAAAAAAAATTCAATTTTTTAGTATTATATTTCATCATTTTGTCTCTCTAAAAAAAAAAAAAAAAGTAATGGAACCGAAATCCCAATTCGGGTCCAAGGCATTACACCAAATGCTGCACGGTTTCTGCGCTGCGGAAAAACTATGAAAATGAGGTGGAACCGAAATGCCAATTCGGTTCCAAGGGAAAAAAAAACTTGGAACCGAATTGGCATCTCGGTTCTTATGATTTTTGTAAAAAACGGAGTAATCATGTTGGTTCGCTAACTTTGTTTTTCTTAATTATGGTTTTTAAAAAAAATTCGAGTGAAAAGGACCTAGTAGGATGGAAGTGGGGTGGAAAGGTGAGATGAGGTAGGAGCTGTGGCGGCTGACCTAAATCTCCCCATATCATGTGTTATCCAATGATCATTGCTTTATTTGATTATTTTTGCTCAATTTACATTTTATCGGAGATGATCTAGATTAATTACTTCTTTTCCTAACCAGGTCTAGTTGCAGTATTATGTTTTTTATGTGTACCTTTCAAAAAAAAAATGTATTAGAATCATTAGAGGAATCAGTCTAAGCTGTTAAAATACAAATCATTTTTTTTAGGAAAATTGAGAAGCACGTCTCATAATACGAAATGTGAATGATGTCAATATTAAAATATTGGATGACTTGATTTCAATTTTAATAAAAAAATATTTAGAGAAACAAAAGGTGAGTCTCTCGAAATTTTATTATTTGCCATCTTAAAAAAAAAAATAAACCAATTAATTGTTTTTCTAAAAAAAACTATTTTGAGTAGAACTAGGGTGTGCACAACTCCATAATTTATTGAATTCACTTCAAACGAGATGAATCCAAACCGTTGAAACCTATGTACTTCACGAGTGATGTGCGTACATGCAAAATTTTGAATGTTTTGAATTTATTTAGTACAAAGTCAAGCAGTCAAAATTGATGAAAAATGAATGCATTAAAATAACTTTTAAAACTTCATTTTAGATCATTCATTTTTCATCAATTTTCAAAATTTTGCAAGAACGCACATCACTCATAAAGTATATCGGTTTCAACAGTTTAAATTCATCTCATTTAAAGTGAGTCTGATAAATTATAAAGTTGTGCTCAAAAAAAAATTTAATAAGCATCAATCTAATTCTACTCAACTATTTTTACCAGAATCACAATTTAATAGTACAGTACCAGCAGGGAGGGACCGCAATTTCAAACGGCAAACCCAAAATAGGAAACTGCGGTACCAAATTTCGAAAAGTTTGAACTCTTTCACACAGAAAAATTACGCCACTTGGACTTGTCATGTCGCCATCAACTATTCAAGTGATGCATTCTATACTCAACTTCATATCAAATCATACGTATGAAAAAAAAAATATAAAATATGCACTCAGGTAGGCGTCTACCTACTCCAAAAAATAATTGAAGGGCCTGTTCGGCTGAACAGTGGGAACGGGAATAGAAATAGGAATAGGAAATTTTTGAACTGGATTTTACTGTTCACGTGGGAAAAAAAAATTCAGCCTGAGTGAATTTTTTTTTTCTCACGTGAACAGTAATTTCGGGATTACTGCCGAACAGGGCCGAAGTGTACAAAATTTCATAGGAAATGTTGGGATTTTAGACTAATTTGGATAAAATTTTCGCATCGGATGGAAATCTGTTGACATGGGATTGAGTATTTTTTTTTTCTACTCTTCCTTCCCATTTCAGGGTAAATTGATATGAAAAAAATAAAATATTTAGAGTCTGTTTGGTTGTTCAGGTTTTAGCCGGATTTAATAGAATTTTTTTTTGAATAGAAGAAATTTCTCAATAGCTGCTCAGATGATAAATTTTAGTCCATTTATTTTCATTTTGAATCCCACCTCGATTCCAGAGTCAAAATATTTTGATAGAAAAAAAAAACATAAGCTGTCACCTCACTCTCTCTCTCCCCCCTTCCTACTTTTTGCACGCTCTTACTCTCTCCACTCTTCAACTTTATTCTCCATTTCGATTCATTATTTTTTTATTCTAGACCGAAATGATATTTCGGTCCGGTTTTTTTTTTAATTTTCTGTGGCGGCTCATATAAAAACTTATGAAACCAATATAACAGAAAATTCAAAAAGGGACCGGACCGAAATACCATTTCAGTCCAGAATAAAAATAATAATAAATCGAAATAGCATTTCGATTCTTATGATTTTTGTAAAAAAATGTAATCATGTTGGTTTCGTAAAAAAAAAAAAAATAATTATGATTTATAAAAAAATTCATTTTGAATCCCACCTCGATTCAATTCCAGAGTCAAAATATTTTGATAGAAAAAAAACAAAAGTTGTCACCTCACTCTCTCTCTCCCCCTTTCTGCTTTTTTGCATACTCTAACTCTCTCCACTCTTCAACTTTTCTCTCTCCAACAAGATTCCTCCTTTTTTTATAATTAGTGAACCAATTCAAATTTGAAATAGTGAGCTAATTCAACTTTTGATTGGATTAGTATAATAGCATGCTAATTCTCAAAAAGACAAACAAATAATAGTCATTTTTTGCTAACCCAAATACATCCAAACGTAGAATTAGTTCGAAATAGTCGCTAATCCGGATTAGCACTATTTTTTGCCTCATCCAAACGAAACTTGTATTTTTATCTCATTAATGATTGTGGAACTAACTCATTCCCTAAGGTCCAGACATATTTTTCTTTTTAACATATTACACAACCATATGAGAAATTTCCATTACATAATTATTTTTAAATTACTAATTATTTGTGAGAATTTTAAATACAACTTAATTTTTTAATAATAGATTAAAATTACAAATTACATAATTATTTTTTATTTTAAATAAGTGAGAATTTTAAATAGAAATACATTTTTTTTAAAATAAATTAAGATTTTTCACAGTTAATTCGATACAACCCAATACTAGTTTCAGCACAATCCTGTGTGTATTCGTACTCTTGGGTTTTCATTTTTTCAAAAGTATATTCCATCCCTGTCAAATCTCATTTTGTGTAATCTCGTGACAAACAAACATGCTCTTAGGTTGTGTTGGGCTTGAGAATATGTGAGAAAAATTGATCCGGTGGAATATTTTACCTATTTGATGTTCGTTTGTCTTTTGACAATAGAAATAATTTCCTCAGGATAATGCATGGGAATTGAATTTGTACACAAAATGCGAGAAAAAAAAAAACCAAAGTTGACCTGAATTTTTTTTTTTCACACGACATTTCTTGCTTATTCTATTTTTACATCTTATTGAATTTATTATTTATTTTCATCACAAGTGTATGTTGTTTGATTTCTTTATTTTATTTCATTATAAATTAATTTTCTCACCATCACTAGCAACTTTTACTTTTTATTTTTATTCACTATTTTCCTAAATAATATTATATTTAAGATTATTAGAACCGATAAAAAATAATAAATATTTATTAAACAAAAAGATATTATTGACAACTAGCTTTTAGAAAATAAAAAATATAGTTTTTGTAAATATCTTTCTCAAATTATAATTTCTCACAACTATTCTCACAGTTGGATATTCATTTTAGCACATTCTCATAAATATTCGCATATATATCTAAAGATATAAGTTCTCATAAATTAATATGTAGATTCTCACACACAAAAAATTTCATTCTCATACAATCCTGTAATAACCGAAGAATTCGGATCCAGTGAAGTAACCCAATTTTTGGGTTTTAGATCGGGACCGTCCGATTTGAATCCGCAAAAATCTATCCTTAAAGTGAGCGCACACATCCCGACGACGAATTCAAATCCCGAGATGATCTCGAGCGGCGAATTCAAATCAGACGGTCTCAATCCAAAATCCAAAGATTGAGTTACTTTAGGGGATCCGGACCCATAACCGAACATGTCTTAAGTAGGACCGAATTTTTTTCCATAAAGAGAGGCCAGGGTTGCTCTTTCTAACATCCATAGCATTAAATGCATCTCTATGGAACATCCAGGGCATTAAATGTCTCACCTAACCAATTAAATCCAAAAAAATGGCTAGTTTTTTTATTTTTTCCATTTTTTTCTTCATTGTCTTCTCTTCCGTGTATTATACTATTAAATGCAATAGTTTTATTCCATTCATTTCATTAATTTCTTCTATTTGTATTTTATGAATTAATAATTAATAAGTATTATTATATTATTTTAATCCACTTTATTTAGTTATAATAATAATTTCACTAATAGGAACATGTCATATATTAGTACTGTGATTATTGATGGTTTAGTTACGACTGAAATAAATGTGATGAAAGCCGCTTTAGTCCTTTACTAATGTAATTAATGGACAAAATTGGTTTGGGAATACATAAGGATTACAGAAAAGTATGTGCGCAATAAAATTGACAATACATAATTAAAAAAGTTTGACATATTGCTCAAGTGGGAGATCGTTGAATCATATATCCAACATTAAGCATATATGTAATATAATTATGGATTGTATATTGTCATATATGATTGTCACAATTAAGTGATATAATATGGAATTAAGATATCAGACAATTTATGTATTCAATAGGGTGTGGTTCATAAATATGTAAAACAATTTAGGCAAAGATCAAATCATTGATGGACTGATTCTGAGATTTGCAATTCAAAAAACTGTCTTTTCAGAGGTTTGTGCAGGCCACACGGATATTGATGCGACTGCACGGTTTTTAATATTATTATTGTTATCACTACTATAATTACTATTACTATTATTTGGAGATACTATTTGAATGCATAAGACTAAACTATATTTTCTAAACAACACAAACATAAAATACAACAATTATTTTGAGCAAGTACTTAAGTATTTAGTTCTAACCAAACAAATATAGTTTTAAACCGTGATTTAATTTTAAGTCACAACTAAATAAGAATATCTTATGTCATCTTAACTTGAATTAAACAACTTATTCTATCATAACTTTAACCCACAATCAACCATAAACAAATTGTGATTTTTTTTTTAAAGATAAAGAGATAGAGGTCCGACCTTTAACTTTTTATTTTGAGCAAGTACTCCATTTGATTTCTCACGCGAAATGTGTTGTTTTTTGTAACTAAATCAAATGCTGGTTCTTATTAGTGTGAACTTTTTTTTGAGAGAGAAAAATGAATATCTAGCTGTTTAAATTCCAATATTCACAAAGGAACTCTTTCATTCCAGTTTCGAACTTGCATCTTCCGCACAGAGATTGTCGCCCTTTGCTACTAGACCGAAAGCTAGTTCTTAAGAGTTTTTAAGTGTGAACTTGTTAAATTAAATTTTGTACATAATTCATATTTACATAGGAAAAAAATGTAAAAAAAAATTCACACATTGTTAAGATACTTTTCAAACAACTGTCAATCATATACAAATAAAAAAATTATATGATACACATAAAACAAAAAACATGCAGGTTTCGGTATTTCACTGTTCATTTGTTACGCTGCATGTAAATTCTATGCAAGTTTGAATTTATATAGAGCTCACATTTTTTTATCACTTTTGCACATCAAAATTGGTGTTGACAAGTCTTAGACAATGAAACTCAGAAGATAAAATCATTCTATTCCTAAATCAATGTTTAAGTTTTATTTTTTGAGAGAAAAATAGAAATCTAGTATTTCAGAATTCAATATTCATAAAAGGACTTTTCATTCAAAATTTTGAACACGCAATCTCTCACAAAAAGAGCATTGTTCGTTGTCATTAAATCAAAGACGAATTCTCATATTATGAGTTTTAAGTTTATATATGAAGGAATTTCTTATAAATTGAATATAATATTAAGATCTAAACAATTTTTTTTTTCAAACTCTTGTAACTAATGTCATGCAGTACAAAAAATTGTTCAAATTCAGTAAATAATTTAGTTAGCTGAAAGGACGGTTTTAAGTATTAAATGTAGGGGTGTAAACGAAGCGATTTTGGATTCAATGAACGAATACGGATACAAATACAAATAGTAAACAAATGCCAAAATTTAAAATCAAATCTGCTTTAAACAGACATAGATATAGAGCGGATAATTTACGAATACGAATACAAATAGT
The DNA here is from genome assembly GCA_025461125.1 of Carex kokanica. Lineage (NCBI taxonomy): Eukaryota > Viridiplantae > Streptophyta > Magnoliopsida > Poales > Cyperaceae > Carex > Carex kokanica. The sequence continues at coordinate 201,195 of JAJGRX010000090.1, read as the reverse complement.
AAACAATTACCAAAATTTAAAATTAAATCTGCTTTAAACGGATATGGATATAGAGCGGATAATCTACGAATACAGATACAAAAATGAATAATTGTCGAATAATTAAGTTATAAAAACTTTAAGTGCAAATACTTATTAACATAATTCAAATATGAAAATGAATGAATAATTGAATATTGAATCTTGATGTAATTTGTAAACAAATGAATAAATAAATAAACTGTTGTCCGGATGCAGTTAGTCCCACAAGGGATAAGAGTAATTAGACGAATATAATATTTTGTTTTTGTATTACCTGCTATGTTTTCAGACATTTAATGTCATACATGAGCACTGACCCAAGGTCTCTTCTTTTCATACGAGACTATAATATTTTGTTTGCTAGGGTTATCTATTTTATAAACTCATATTACTTTAATCAATGTAATTATTTTTATCATTAAAGCTTAATGATAAAAAATAAATGAAGCTGCTGCACTTTTGACAAAATATTTAGGATTAAATGCATATCAAAACTGTACAAGTATGAATTTAACAAAAGCTCAAAAAGACTTCCATTACAATTTTTTAAAAAATAAACTTCGTGAAGATTTTAAAAATTAATACAATTTAGAAATTATTAGTACCAAAACCTGCATAGTTCTTGATTAATTATAAAAAACAGACGAATGGAGACCATGTATTCTTTTTTTTTTAATTATATTATTCTTTTATGTCTATTTAATTTAGATAGTTGTCAAAAGGATGACACAAGTTTCTTGGTTGGAGGAAAAGATGTCCCCACTTGCTTTTATACTTTTTTGACAAAGCATTTATGACTGTACTTTACAAACAGCTCGTAAAAAAAGAAAGAGACAAACAAGATAACTAGTTTACCTGCTTTACACTCTGATTTAAAAATTATAATTGTAATTTTACATAGAATTTACTTTTCTACACCTCCACTCTCTTTTAACTCTTTAGACTGTGGTCCACAAAGAAAGGGGGAAGGGAGAGAAAGAGAGAGATCATGATAAAATGTTAACCTCCTCTAGCACAGCTAGCGCACAAGCTCAAGTTGTTGCGCAAATTGTGCTAGTGTGGGTGGTAAAAACTCAATTTTGAGCCAAAAGTAGTGATTGTTTAATTTTGATTTATTAAGGTGGTAACTAAGAAAATTTCCGACAAATGAGAAGCTTTTGTGTTTTCAAGCTCTCACCTGCATGCACTTGATATCGCATGTTTTTGATATGTTTTTCTGATTAATTATTGACTAGTTAGTAAATAACAAAATTACGTCATATTACAACGAATTTCATACCTAAAGCAAAATTAAAACCAACGAAGTAAATAAGCAACATTTAATTGAAAATAAAAATGTCTATGCATATCCAGTATGCGCAGATCTTAAAGTGATAGGCGATTATGTTTACGTTGACTTGCAAATTTCTGCAGATCTAATATGTGTGCCACCCCCACCCAAGTCCGCTGCAAACTAGGTCTTCAATCCTTCTAAGTTATAAAATTTGATCAATTAGATTATTGAGAAACCTTAGAAAGGTTTAGAGAGGAGATAGATTTTGAAATATAAATTCATTCATTCATTTATGTCTTTGCATTGATTACAGTGAGGTCTTATATATAGAACAGAGAACCCGAATTACTTTTAACCACAATTAACATAAACTAGAGATAAATCATGGGTGATGAGGAGCATGATTCTAATAAGACAAGGGAACAATCCTCTGAGTATTCTGAGAAATACGTTGGAAGAATTCTCCAGGTCTATTGGAGAGTCATCAATGAAGCTCTCCATTTGAGTGTGTAATGGAGGTCTCTAATGTATTCCTAACAGCCCCCCGCAAGCTGAAGGGGCGCAAGTCACTGTTAGCTTGTCTCGAAGTAGTAGAAACCGAGGGGTGGATAAACCTTTTGTCAAGATATCACCAATTTGTTCTTTGGAGCATGAAACCAAATTTGGAGTTGTTGAGAACCCACTCTTTCACGGACAAAGTGAAAATCTAATTCCACATGCTTGGTACGGGCATTGAACATGGGGTTGGAGACGAGAAAGGTGGCGCCAATGTGTTGCACCAAATTGTAAGTAGGGAAGAAATTAGAGCATGTAACTCGGCAAGATTACGGTATTCGGCCTCAGTGCTTGAGCAGGAAACCGTAGGTTGTTTCTTTGAGCTCCAAGAGATAAGATTAGGACCCAAAAAGATGCAAAATCCTGAGGTCGATCGGCGATCGTCGGGGCAACCCGTCCAATCGGCGTCACAATAGGCATGCAAGCCATGATTTTGTGTAGGTTTGAAGGTTAAGCCACATGAAATGGAACCATTGAGATTCCTTAAGATCCTTTTTACCACTGCCTAATGTGTTGTTGAAGGGGAATGCATGAATTGAGAAGTCTTGCTGACGGTGAATGCAATATTGGGTCGTGTAATGGTAACATATTGGAGAGCACCAACAACGGATCGATATAAGTGAGGTATGGTCATGGGTTCACCGTCATGTTTTGAAAGTGAAGTATTGGCAATAATGGGGGAATGGCAAGGTTGGCATCATGCATGTGTGCTTGGTGAAGAAGGTCGGTGATGTACTTGGATTGGGATAGATGAAGGTCATGTGTAGTGGATTTGACCTCGATACCAAGGAAATAGTGTACGGTCCCGAGATCCTTGATAGCAAATATGGGTTGTAAGTGTTGAATGAGGGAAGAAACTGAATCCAAGTGGGAACCGGTGACAATGATGTCATCCACATAGACAATGAAGATAATGGTGCGACCTTGGTTGTGAAAAACAAAAAGAGAAGGGTTGTACTGTGAGGCTCAGAAGCCATAATCCATGAGAGCTGAACTCAAGGTTTGAAACCACGCCCTTGGAGATTGTTTTAACCCATAAAGCGCCTTTGACAATAGACACACATGATCGGGAAAGGCGGGATCCACAAAGTCGAGTGGTTGGTGCATATAGTCCGTCTCATGTAGGTCACCATGGAGAAAGACATTGTTAACATCCAATTGTCTAAGAGGCCAATCGCTAGAGAGGGTAAGAGAAAGAACAAGTCTAATTGTTATGGGACGCACCACGGGACTAAAGGTTTCGAAGTAATCGATGCCTTCTTGTTGATTGAAGCCTTTAGCAACTAATCGAGCTTTGAACTTTTCAATAGAACCATCGGGATTGTACTTGGTTTTGTAAACCCACTTACAACCAATGATGTGCTGATTTGTGGGAGCGGGAACTAGAGTCCAGGTTTGATTTTGAGCTAAAGCATCTATTTCATGAGCCATGGCCTCTCTCCATTGAGGTAGTTTCTGAGCTTGAGAAAAGCAAGTCGGGTCTGTGACTGTGGTAGTAGTGAGAAATGTGACATGGTTGGGAAAGATTCTAGGTTTTCCAGTATTGTCACTAGTGCGGGTAATCATTGGATAGGTGGAGGTAGTGGCCAGAGAAGGAGCTGCTGGAGGTTTTGTTGGAGCAAGTGTGGTGAAAGGTTCAGTTCTGGAGTGACTTAAATCATTTGGGGAATTAATAGGAGATTGGGCCGTCGGTTGGGAGGAGTTTGGATGGCTGCTAGGCTGAGAAGTATTGGGCTAAGAGGGAGAAATACTAGGATTTGAGAAGGTGTAATGAGATTGTTGGGTCGGCCTAGAGAAGAGGGAGAAGTGGGCCGAATGTGGACTGGGCTGCCAGCAGGTGAAAGAGAGAAGGTTTTGGCCGGGGATCTGCTGGAAAAAATTGAGAGCCATGTAGAAAAATCAGTTGGTTCAGCAGAGCTGGATGGGGAGGCATTTCCTGAAAAATCTTTAAAGGGAAATTTCCCTTCATAAAAAAGCACATGTCGAGAGACATAGACTTGGTTAGTTTCAATGTTGAGACATTTTATATCCTTTTTGAGTCACCCCATAATCGAGAAACACACATGGTAGGCTACGGTTTTGCAATTTGTGAGTGTTGTAAGGCTTGGTTAATGGGAAGCAAAAGGCAACCCAAAACGCGGAGTAAGGAATAATCGGGTGAGGTGTTAAAATGGGTAGAAAAGGGAGAGGGTTTTTGTGTGGCATTTGGTATTCGATTGATGAGGTAGACGATACTAGCGAAAAAATCATCCCAAAATTGAAGAGGAATAAAGGCATGGTTGATGGTAGCAAGTGAAAGCTCAACGATATGACGGTGTTTGCGTTCCGCCACACCGTTTTTTTGTGGTGTATAGGGGCAAGAAGTTTGATGAAGTAGTTGCGGAAAAAGGCAAGAGAGTGGTTTGAATTCCGTACTACTATCGGTACACAAGGTTTTGATTGTTGTATTAAGAAGGTTCTCAACTTGAGCCTTGAATCTTGAGAAAATAGGAACCAATTTATCTTTGGAGCATAAGAAATAAATCCAAGTAAATCAAAAGAGATTCTGACAGAGAAGTTCTAAGCCAAGCAAGGAGAATCTGATCTTGTTTCGACCATAAGAGGTTATCATGATCTGTGGTGGAAGATGGAGGTACAACAGTGGTGACAAATCTGTAGAGACCATGACCATGAAGAACTGGTTCGATTTGAGATTTCCAAGCAAGGTAATTGGTTCTAGTTAATTTTGTTGAAATTGGGAGGTTGAGAAAAATTATTGGATCTGCTGGGGTGATTTGAGCAGAAGAAGAAGGTATATTGGTCATGGTAGGGTTTTGGGTTGAAGAATTGGGATTCTCTATGGCTTTGATACCATGAGAAACCTTAGAAAGGTTTAGAGAGGAGATAGATTTTGAAATATAAATTCATTCATTCATTTATGTCTTTGCATTGATTACAGTGAGGTCTTATATATAGAACAGAGAACCCGAATTACTTTTAACCACAATTAACATAAACTAGAGATAAATCATGGGTGATGAGGAGCATGATTCTAATAAGACAAGGGAACAATCCTCTGAGTATTCTGAGAAATACGTTGGAAGAATTCTCCAGGTGAGAGTCATCAGTGAAGCTCTCCATTTGAGTGTGTAATGGAGGTCTCCAATGTATTCCTAACAATTATGGATGGATCCAGAATTTTTGTCAAAAGGAGGGGGGAGGCAAAAAAAATATAGTGAATGAGGTTTAGATAACTAATCAGGTTCAAATCTATTAGTTAACGGATAGTAGATAATTTTTTTCTAACTTATAATTTCAATTGCTATTACTTTTAATTCTAATTACTAATCAAAATTCAATAAATTTATTCTAATTTTAACCTAAATTTATCTCTACAAATCAGAATTACAGAGGAGGCGAAATAAAATTCCAAAAAGGACAAAGTTAGTTCGAGTTTATAGATTTCGATAAAATTTCAAAATCCAGAAGAACAGTTTCACATAAAGGTGCAAACATTTTAAATATTATCTGATCGTATTCGAAAATTAGATACAAATATCCAATATTCAAATATTTTTACCGCTATCCGATCCGTATTCAATCCGTTTACACCCCTAGTTATAAGTGACTATTACTTGGGTCCGCCCCTAAATTAGATAACAACTCAGAACTGTCGCGACTATTCCAATTTTGCAAGAGAAGTCGGTCTTTATAGCCGACTTCATAAAACCTTTTTTTGAGTCAATTCCCCCGGCCCATAAAAGCCCATATTTTAGCGAAAGAAAGCCATCTTTTTCGAGTTCCTACTCGCGCTCAGGCTCAGCTCCCGACGTCTCCACTGCGCCGCTTGACTTGAGGTGAAGTGAGCGATCAAAGAAACGAAAATGGTGGTACCACCGGCGGTGAACGTTTACCCTCTCTCCAACTACACCTTCGGTACCAAGGAACCCAAAATGGAGAAAGATACCTCCGTCGCAGATCGTCTTGCTCGTATGAAAGTCAAGTACGTCTCTTTCTTCCTTTCTTCTCTTTTCTTTTTGATAAACCCTAGATCTTGGATTTCTTTCGTTTCCCTTTTGTCAATTCGTCAAACCCTAGATAGATCTTGGATTTCTTGATAGGGTCCTAAAACCCTAAAACCCTAATTGGGATTCTTGGTGGTGTTATGATGTCCCCCTTTGTTATTATTTGGGGTTTTTTTTATTGTTATTGACAGTAAAAATTTTGACTTGGTATTTAGCTTAACACCGATTCATTGTTTCCTGGCACATTATTTGAATGCTGAAAGATTTGTTCCATGATTTTTTATTATGCAAAGACTCACCTCTTGTTGTTTCAATATTACTGTAAAGAGTGAGGCTATGGTAATATGCATATTACGGATCGACCCATGCTATGGATCCATATCTATATTTTCAAAGTTCAAACAGTTGATACGAACTGTTAAACATGATCTTCATATGAAAACCACTGCTTTTGGATGGTCCAGAATTTTCAAATCCAGTGATTTTTTACCTATCTAAAAATAGCAAAAGTTCTAAAAAAATGTTTGGTCTACAAGTACATATGTTGAACTGTTCAGATCAACACTGTTTGGACTTTAAAACGGAGATACAAGTCCATAGCGCAAGCTGTTGTGTAATATGCATATTACCATAGCCTCACTCTTCCGAAATGCTTTTAGCTAATAGATTTATTGTTTTCTTTTATGATAGCTACATGAAAGAAGGGATGCGAACCAGTGTTGAGGCTATCTTATTGGTATGTGCTGGTCTTACTATTTCTATTTTATATTACTAGGTTACCAAGTGTGTATAATTTTTTTGAATAGTTGTTTACTAGCACCCTGTAATATTAACTTTTTATGAATATATGGAAAACTCGAAATAGTTTCGCAAGTACATGACATAAATTGCTACTTAAGTTTGAGTAAAAACCATTAATTTTTTTTGTGGGCCTAGAATTAGTGCAATGAACATAACATAAAGACCGTTATTTAAATTGATTATAGCAAGTACTCATCAACAACTGAGAAGCATGATTTGTAAATGCAATGGAACATTTGTAGAGAAGCTCAGTATGCACAATTGGAACTTAAATCTAATAAAAGACAAGGCACGTGATACGAATTTTACTTACAGTTGAAGTGCTTTCATGGCCATATTTTGCTAGTTGAAATCTGCTACTTAGAGATAAATTTTTAGTTGGAAGAGTTTTTTTACACATTATTTTTTTGCAAGTCGTGTTACAACTTGCATATAATTAAATCATGTTATACTGGATTGCTTACAAATAGGTTCAAGAGCACAATCATCCCCATTTATTGCTGCTTCAGATTGGAAATACCTTTTGCAAACTTCCTGGTGGAAGGTTGAAACCCGGAGAGAATGGTAAAATTACCCATAAGCCTTTTTTTTTTTAATTCGCTTGTAAATGGTTTTTTTAACTAAGAAAAATTCATTCTACTGGACAGAAATTGAGGGCTTGAAAAGAAAGCTTTGTAGCAAACTTGCTGTTAACTCTCCTTCCTTTCCTCAAAACTGGCAGGTAATTTCATTTAACAAAATAGCTTATTTTTTTTTATAATTTAGAAAAATTTGAAGCAGTCATGTGTATTTTGTTACAGATTGGAGAGTGTGTTGCTGTCTGGTGGAGGCCAAACTTTGAAACCGTTATGTACCCGTATTGCCCTCCGCATATTACCAAGCCTAAGGTACATCTTATTTTGTTTTTTTAATCTAATGTTTGCTACACTACTTGTTGTTTTACTCATATGTTTTACTTCTTCCTGGGCTAATAATATTTAGGAGTGCAAGAAGCTGTACCTTGTCCACCTTACAGAAAGGGAATACTTTGCAGTCCCAAGAAACCTAAAGCTGCTTGCTGTTCCACTTTTTGAACTCTATGACAATGTTCAGGTTTGTATATTAAAGTTTTTCGAGGAGCAATCTGATGCTTATCTTTTTTTCATTATCTGTTTTGAATAGAAAATTTCAACTGTTGATGTTGTTCTATCTTCTCAAGCAATACTTTAATGTCAAAAATAGAATAATCAGCATACCAAATCATCTGTAAAGAACTGTTGATTTTGCTGCTTCTTGATCTTGTACCAAGTGAGCTTTAAATATTACGATTTTGTATATGGAAATAGAATGAGATCAAAGGTTCACATTTTTTACTTAAACCAAATCACTCAGTTCATAATCTATTGGAGCAAGTTTTGAATCAATGTCTAATTTTTCTGGTTTCGAATCACTCAGTTCAATTTATTAGACGTAACAAGTGTTTCTTACGAAATTTATGTTTTATATGTCAATGCAGAGATACGGACCTGTTATCTCCACTATCCCTCAACAATTGTCCAGGTTCCAGTTCAACATGGTTAGTTAATAAACCTGATGTCAGTGACCTTCTCTCAGAGGCAGTATGTGTTGTTTGCATAGCAAGCGCATGTAGTAGCTAAAGCACTGACCGGCACTAATTAGTTTCACTTAAGATTATGGATGTGATATTACTTGTTTCTTTTATCTTCTGTCAATTTTATTTTTATTTCTTAAAAAAATTTGTTTCATTTTAGTTGAGGGACTCTCTTTTGTTGTAATATGTAGTAATCTTTAGGTGAATTTACATTTGCTAGAGTCATGATAATTCCCAATTATATACCTTGTAAAATTTCTTTGTTGCTATTAGATGCACTAGGTAAGGATGGCTGATTTAAGCATAGATTATATCTTTGTGATTTCTTGGATGCTGCTTGTAATGTTAAGTACCATTTTCCTGTAATGTTAAGTACCATTTCCCCCCTATATGCCATCATGTAATGTTAAGTACCATTTTCCTGTATTTGCATATGATCATTTGTATGTAGTCTTTTGATGTCAAGAAAGCCGATACCGATACTGAAACTCTAACACGCAACAAAGACACGGATGAAGGTGAGACTGCCGATACCGATACTCTAACTCTAACACGAAACAAAGGCATGGATGAAGGTCAGACTGCCGATACCGATACCCTTCTGAAGGAGTATGGGATGAAGAATTTTTTCGAGCTGAGAAGTGATTTTGATTTTCCTGGATTACATTGTTGTTTTTAACTTTCTATTGGAAAACTGTCCTTTTTTTTGCTCAAGTAATGTGATTATATCTGTAGTTATTTTGGATGCTTGTATCATAGGTTTGGTACCAGCTCTTTGGAGATGCATAGGTGAGCTGTTTTGGTTCTTTAATATGTCATTGACATTATCAGCTTTGCTAATCACTAGCATTTGATTTTGGTACTCTCACCTGCAGACTTGAAGTGCGTCAAATGAATCGTTCCTTTCCTTTTATTCTTTTAGCGTGTCATATTTTTAGGGTTTATCAGGTGTCTGCTATCCATGTTTACTTGCTTCGTAATATTAAACTTTGAAAAATAAAAAAATAAAACACAAGTAAATTCTAAGTATAAACTATTCTTATTTAATGATTCTCAAACAAGTGTGTCGAGAAAATAACAGTATAATTCGCAAACATGTGAACAATAAACAATCATAAAAAAGAACACACTCACAGGGTAAATATTTAACAGAGTAGTTTTAGCTTCATGCAGCGCACTTATCTTATGCAACACTATATTGATTCTATACTCAGTGCACTGCGTGAAGTTATAACTACTCTGTTCACACGCTCTCGTCTCGTATGAGCCACCTCCTTTTCTTCCCGCCATTACCACCACCGTTCCCACTTCCCACCGTCACTCCCCCGCTCAATCTCGACCGTTCGTTCGCGATGGGTAAGCCAAAGCAGCAGGTCATCTCGCGCTTCTTCGCTCCAAAACCACCACCTAACCCCTCCTCCTCTTCTCCACCGCCTCCTGCTCCTTCCCCTCTCCCAAAATTATCCCCCAAAATCTCTACAGTCGTCTCCTATTCCCCCTCCAAACGCCGTTCTCTCAACCTCTCTCCAAACACCACCTCCTCCAAAAAACCAAAACCTGACCCGCTTCCCACCTCCGCCTTAAACCCTTCCCTCCACCAAAAGTTTCTCGCCAAATTTCTCGACCCGCCTTCTAGTACCTCTTCCAGCAAGGAAAAGCCAACATCCAGTAAGTCAAACTACACTCCATTAGAGCAACAAGTGCTTGAGCTTAAAGAGAAGTATCCTGATGTCATTTTGATGATTGAGGTGGGATACCGGTACCGGTTCTTCGGGCAGGATGCTGATGTAGCAGCTAGGGTTCTAAAGATTTTTGCACATGTGGATCACAATTTTCTAACTGCGAGTGTGCCGACTTTTCGATTGAATTTTCATGTCAGACGGCTTGTCGGAGCGGGTTATAAGGTTGGTGTGGTGAAGCAAACAGAGACAGCAGCCATTAAAGCTCATGGATCAAACAAGCTTGGTCCTTTCACAAGAGGCCTATCATCTCTGTACACTAAGGCCACTATAGAGGCTGCTGAAACCATGGAAGGAGGAGGCACTGAGTCGGGTATCGGTGAAGAGAACACCAATTACATCCTATGTGTAGTAGAGAAGGAGATAACGGGTCAAACGGGTTTTGAAGTAAAGATAGGGTTACTTGCAGTTGAGATCTCGACTGGAGATGTGGTGCATGGGGAATTCAGTGATGGTGCCATGCGATCTGGCCTTGAGGCTGTTGTCCTCAGCCTCTCGCCAGTCGAGATTTTGTTAGGTGAGCCAGTCTCTGCCGGGACTGAAAAGGTAACATTTCTAATTTATTTCCTACTTTTCATGTGGCTTTTCATTTTGCCAACAGTGGACCTATATATATAGAGGTTGGCTAAGATCAAAGTGGTATGACCAAGGCCTTGGTACTACCAATTAGTTTTTGCGATTTTAAAGTTCAAATAGTTGATCTGAAGTGCTCAACGTGTTCTCCATATTAAAATGTGCTTGGAGACCAAATTTTACATTTTTTTTGAATTTTTTTACTATTTTTTATGGATTTTTGAAAATCACTGTATTTCATAATAAAAAATAAATAAATAAAATCTGAAAACAGTGACTTTCAAAAATCCATAAAAAATAGTAAAAACATCAAGTACATTTTAATATGGAGAATACGTTGAGCACTTCAGATCGACTATTTGAACTTTGAAAATTACAAAAACAAATTGGAAGTACCAAGGCCTTGGTCATACCACTTTGATCTTAGCCAACCTCTATAAATATATATATTGATAATGTTGTATTCATAGATATTATACAAGTTGCAACCTGTAAAGCACATAAATTGATATTATTGTATGCAAATGGTATTGTTATGAAAAGTTGATGCTTGTGCTGTTGCATGCTAGATCTTGTTTGAATTCTTGTGAGCTTTAATATAGTTAATTTCTTCTTTTCCATAGTTGCAGTGAAGGAAAAAGGAAAAAATAATCCCTCTTGTGCCTGCTTGTTTTGTGCTTACATGTTGATATATTATCATATTACATATTCCCTATGTCTTTTTTCCTTTCTGAACTTCTATAAAAAATATTAAAGTGCCAGGACAAATTTGTGAATGTCAGTTACATTATGTTGAAGCAAAATGAGATTTAAAGTCTTTCTCTCTCTTATATTTTAGCTGCTAACGGCATATGCGGGACCCACGTCTAATGTCAGAGTAGAGTGTATGTCACGTGATTGCTTTAATGAAGGTGGTGCGCTTGCAGAAGTGATGTCATTATATGAGAACATGGATGATGATCATTCCAAAAGCAATGGCCATCATGATCAAATGGATGAATCAAAAGAAAGGAATGATCTTCATGGAATTGAGGTGTGACCACATTTACTAGTTCTATATAGGTCTGCAATCATTGTGCTTCCCAAAGGGCCTGTTCGGCAAGTGTGGAAAAGAGGAATAGAGTGGAATAGAGGATATATTCTGCCAAACAAGAAAAGAATTGAGTGGAATTGTGGAAATGGGAGAAGTGGAATTGGGTTTGAACTTTTGCAGTCAAACCCCTATTTTTTACACCTTGGTCCCTCCTCTATTCCTCTATGGCCTTTTCCAAGAGGGAATTGGTGCATTTACCAATACTCTTCCACTCTTACACTATTCCACTCTTCCACCATCAACCGAACATGACAGGAATAGTACGAAATAGAAGCCTATTCCAAATTCCACTTTTTCTCTGTTCTTTCACTATTCCACATGTTGCTGAACAGGTAAAAAAAGAATTACAATGGCTTGTTTTGGTACTAAGAATAATTTGTTAAAAAGTATGTTTACAATATGTCAGTATTTTTTAAGATTTTAAGCTATAAAATTACAAAAAAAGAAAAAGGTTGGACTTGGTGTCAATCTGGTAAATCCCTTCTATTTATTTTCTATTTGTTTTTTTTTTAATCTATTTCAGGGGATAATGGCATTGCCTGATCTAGTTGTTCAGGCATTGGCTCTGACAATCCGATACCTTAAGGAGTTCGGCCTTGAACGTATCATATGTTTTGGTTCTTCCTTTCGTCCCTTCTCTAACTCGGTTGAAATGACTTTATCAGCCAACACTCTACATCAGCTTGAGGTATTTCTCAGTCTTGGTTTGAAAAGCCGTTTTGCATTTTGGACCTTCCCAAAATCAAAATCATTCTATGAGGACCAAAGTAATGAGCTACACCCAACAGATCAGTTCAAACTAATTTGTATAAAAGTTTCCATATTTGTGTTTTTTCCATGGGAATCTTTTTTGTTATTTTATCGTACTTTTTATCTTGTGGGCACCTTCCAAAAATCAGTTTTATTTTCATACCTGGAGCCTCAGAGGCTCCAATGATTTCTCATGTTCTTTTAACTACATTTTCTCTATGTACCTCTAATGCAAACAATTTCTACATGCTATGCTTGTTTGTGTGATCAGTATATGGGATATCATTTTTAGGTCTTAAGGAATAACTCTGATGGTTCAACGGAAGGTTCTTTGTTCCAAGTCATGAACAACACTTGTACATCATTTGGTTCTAGGCTTTTCAAGCAGTGGGTATGCATATCTTTCTATGCCTCTTCTTATTATAATATTTTAATAATTTGTTAAAATTCTAGGAGCATAATCTAGAGTTTCTCATTGGTGCTTATGCAGATGTTAGCAGGATTAATACCGTTTGAATTTATCTTTATTTGAATTTAAGTTCTTAATGAATTACAGAATAAGATTTCCGCAGAGAAAATGTGAAAGTATCCTTTTACTGGCATTATCAATTTACTTGTTTATTATTGATTTGATTTTCAGTTAATACACCCATTATGTGATGCCAACTTGATAACTTCTCGCCTGGATGCTGTTTCTGAGATATTGAAGTCTATGAGCACATCAACTGTTTCCCAAAGTGAAATTTCAAAATCTGATTTGAATTCAGTACTCTCCTCTGTTTTGACAATGCTAGGAAGGTCACCTGATGTTGAAAGGGGTATCACAAGAATATTTCATCGCACTGCAAAAGCCACTGAGGTTAGACCTTTTTTATTTTAAAAAGGAAATCCAATATTCCAACAGTACAATAAAGACCCAAATCATTTTTTGGGTCAATGCAAATTAAAACCAACTTCTAAAACTAAAATGTGCAAAGCAATATTGAGTTGAGAAAGAAATCAGCCAATTTGCAACTTGAGGCTGATTTTTGCCAGGTTTTAGTGGTTTTAATGAACATTTGTTGTATTTTCTACCAGAAAAACATTTCTGTATGAGCAAACTAAAATGAAGATATGTCAATAAAAGAATTATAAGTTTGTAAATATCAATATGACAGTAACACCCTGTAATTACTTTTTAACCATTTCCTTAATTGTTAGTCTTTTGATTTTGCAAATATCACCAATCTGTTAAACACAAGATGTGATGAGGTAAAGTTTAGGTAATTACCCCTAATTTGTTCAGACTATTTATTGACTACTTGACATAAGATCTGAAACCTTGTAGCTCTCCCCATAAGATCTGAAATCCAATATCTAAAGGGACTGGATGTAGTAATAGCAACTTTATTTATAACGTTATAATCATGCCAACATTTTCTGAAATCCAAAACTAAAATTAGACATGTCCTCTTTATCATTTAGATAGACCTGTGTAAAATTGGGTGTTATTTGTGAATCATTTCGTGTCACCAATCAGCCGATAAAAATAAGCTGTTAATTTTTCAAATCGCTTGGTGGATGACCAATTGGTTTTCAAATTGAACCATATTTGATGCAGTGTTGTGAATTGTTAATTTTTCAAATAGCTCAATATATAGGCGATTGTTTTCAAAGTGCACAAATCTGTTACACAGTCTATTTAAATCATAGAAAACACATATTTTATTTTAACTTTTTGTTTGGTTGATTTTTTATGAGCCATGGGTCAGTTGTCCAGGCTGTCAAAAGAGTTCCTTTCTCAATATAACCTGTCCCATATCTAAATTAGCCTCACTTTAACATAGATCAACATGGTCTAAGGTACAATAGAGCTTAGGATAAACTTATCAATATTTCTTTTGAAGGTCGTTGGTAGCTGGAATGGCAACTGAGAAATCTCATGAAATGAAATAAAAGTTCGTGAAATTTAACGCACTAACTGACCATCAGATGTCACCAGCAAGTGACTTAAAGAAAAATTGGGAGTCATTTGGCAATGTGAGTTGTCTTAGTGTAATTGCATGTACAATGATCTACTGGGTGACTACTACAAAATATATCTTTAAACTTGAAGCAAAGAATCTTTGATCCAAGTTTCTTTGGATGCCTATTTCTAATATTTATTTCCATTCCATTCTAACTTCTTTTCTATAGTTTATTGGGGTCATTCAGGCCATCCTGACAGCTGGAAAGGAACTACAAAAGCTTTCAATTGATAAAAATAGCCCTTTGCATTCCTCTCTGCTCAAAAGACTGATTTCCGCTGCCTCGTCGTCTTCACTAATTTCAAGGGCTCTGAAATTATTGTCTTATCTTGACAAAGATGCAGCTGATCAAGGTGACATGACGAACTTGTTCGTCTCTTCAAACGACCAATTTCCTGAGGTATTACACCATGCAGCTTATACGAGGAGTGAGGCTATGGTACTATGCATAGCGCATAATGGTACGTACTATGGATCAATATCTCCATTTTCAAAGTCCAAATAATCGATCTGAACTGTTCAACATGATCTCTATTTAAAAATGTACTTGTAGATCAAATTTTACATTTTGAAATTTTTTTACTATTTTTTTAGATAGGTAAAAAGTCACTTGATCTAAAAATTCTAGACCATTCAAAAGTAGTGATTTTCTACCTATCTTAAAAAACAGTTAAAAAATTAAAAAAAAAATGTAAAATTTAGTATGCAAGTACATTTCATATGGAGTTCACGTTTGACGGTTCAGATTGACTATTTGGACTTTAGAAATGAAAATATTGATGACCAATCTGCGCTATGCATAGTACCATAGCCTCACTCCTTAAATGAGATTAAGTCTGAACATGTTTGCCTTTTGCTTCTATGTTTTCTGTTCAGTTGTATTCTAGTAATGGGCCGAACTGGTATAGATAATGAAAATGAAGAATAATTCATATAATATAGAAGTCTAGTTTAGCATACATGTTATTGTCACCACCAGTGTTTTACTTTTTGTTATCTTTCCTTGTGTTCCTTCTATACCTATTGATGTTTAGTTGTGTATTGAGGTGTAACTGAGGTTAATTGAGCCTTTAGCATCACGTAGTGTCCTAAAGGCAAAATGGCACTTTTGAATGGTATAATATTGACAAATATAGAATAAGGGAAGGAGTATTTTATTACAGTTAACTTGATTAAAAAAATATGCTCAAGGTCCACAAATATTTAAATTCAAAATACAACCATAACATACCATTTAGATACTGTTCAAATTAATACCAAATATCAGAAATTGTTCGTTAACAGGACCATACTGTCAGGTTTTATCCCAGTTTGTTCGAATACTGCGTGGTTCTGCATAAATTGAATTTTTATAAGCATATCTAACCTGTACAAGGACTCTAAAATATATTCATTTTGCTACAGGTTGCTACAGGTATGATAGCAGTTGAGATGGCAAAAGAGAAGCTGGATTCATTGATCTCTCAATACAGGAAACAGCTCGGCATGCGTAACTTGGAGTTCAAAACTATATCCGGTACATCACATTTGATAGAGGTATTTTAACTACATGCAGCTATATCAGAAGTAAAATCCCCCCCTTGATGCTATAGTATTTCAACATGCAGTGTATAGTATATATAATATATAGAGTGAGGCTATGGTACTATGCATAGCGCATAATGGTCCATAGTCCATACTATGGATCAATATCTCCATTTTCAAAGTCCAAATAATCGATGTGAACCGTTCAACATGATCTTCATATAAAAATATAATTTTAGATCAAATTTAACATTTGTTAGAATTTTTTTAGATAGGTAGAAAATCACTTGATCTAAAAATTATAGACCATTCAAAAGTAGTGATTTTCCACCTATCTAAAAAAATAGTAAAAAATTCTAAAAAATGTAAAATATAGTCTGCAAGTACATTTTCATATGGAGATCACTTTGAACAGTTCAGATCGATTATTTGAACTTTAGAAACGAAAATATTGATCCATAGTACGGACCAATCTGCGCTATGCATAGTACCATAGCCTCACTCTAATATATATTACTGATCTAGTATTTGTTGCACATGTGGTCATCTTTTGTAATCAATCCTCTCAGAACATCCCCAATAACCTGACTATTTTGGTGTTGTGTAATTTAATCAACTAAAAAATATCCAATGTTGCATCATTGTAGCTGTCTTCAGACATGAGGGTTCCCTCAAACTGGGTAAAGATTAGTAGCACCAAGAAGACTACACGGTACCATCCTCCTGAGGTTGCGAAAGCTCTAGATGAACTACTTCTTGCCAAAGAAGAACTGGCAGTAGTTTGTAGATCTACATGGGATCAATTACTATTGGCCTTCTCCGAACATTACGCTCATTTTAAAGTGGCTGTGCAGTCTCTTGCAGCACTGGATTGCTTGTTTTCTCTTGCTACTCTGGCAAAAGATAAGGTAATACTGTTCCTATGGCCTAACTGATGTGCACCAAATAGAAATACGAAACCACTACCAGAATATTATAAGCATTGCACGAAAAGTACCCTTCTCTTTATTTTGGCATGCAATATGATTTCCATGCTTTTTTTTTTGTGGGCAGAACTTTGTAAGGCCTGTCTTTGTTAAAGAAGAAGAACCAAGACAAATCGATATCAAAGGTGGCCGTCACCCAGTAAGTGCTACAATAATATTTTTTTCATCTTCTTTTATTTTTTTGCTTTTAAACAACTCTGCAGCCAATAAACCCAATTGTGGTTCAGGGATTTCAAGTTTGGTTGATCCACAATACACGACATCAGTATACTTGAAGAAAATATTTTTTTCTCAATATTTCAGAGCTAGATTTCATGACTAGGATGCCTGTGATTTTTAAAAATTAAAGGAGAAAGGTTTGAAAAGGGAAGTGGTAAATTTTCTGAAGAAATTAAAGTGTACTGACATGGTTTGTCATATGATTCTTTGCTCATTTAGGTTTTGGAAAGTGTTTTGGGAGATGGTTTTGTCCCAAATGATACAAACCTGAGAGAGGATGATGAGTATTGTCAGATTGTGACTGGGCCTAACATGGGGGGGAAGAGCTGTTACATTCGCCAAGTTGCACTCATAGCTTTAATGGCACAGGTACAAATTTCACTGCTAAACTGTTCTAATTTGAGGGTTTTTTCAGTTCAGATTTCTTCTTGATATGAATGAAATTCATGAAACAATCAAGTACCTAATTCTTTGTAGAATCTAGGTCGCTTCCTATGTACCTGCCACCTCAGCTAGGCTATATGTGCTAGACAATATATACACCCGCATGGGTGCATCAGACAGCATCCAACAAGGCACTAGCACGTTTTTTGAGGAATTAACTGAGACCTCTACAATTCTCAGAAATTGCACGAACAAGTCCCTAGTCATAATTGACGAGCTTGGCCGTGGCACGAGCACACATGATGGTGTGGCGATTGCCTATGCAACCTTGTATACTCTTATAAAAGAGAAGAAATGTATGGTCATTTTTGTAACCCACTACCCGAAAATTTTGGATATTATAAAAGAGTTTAAAGGCGAGGTTGGGGCGTATCATGTGGCATTCTTGACTGATGAAAAGATGCAAAGAAATGTAGAGGAAGTTACCTTTCTTTATAAAGTGATTAAAGGTGCTTCAGATAAAAGCTTTGGCCTTAATGTCGCACGTCTTGCACAGGTTTGTGTTTTTCTGATTTCTTTAGGGAAATTTTATTTTGGGGGAATTTCATGTATACCTCTCAAAAACTTCCAAATTATGTATTTCCCCCTCTAAAATTCATAATATCATATTTACCCTTCTAAATTTGAAAAACTCACAAATTTACCTATTTTGTTGTTATAAATTTATAAAATACCTATTTTACCCTCTACTAAAAAATAAAAAATATGTAGCATGTTTAAGAAAAATATCAGTCTTCTAATTGGTCAGTTTTGCAGGGATGCACTTGAAACTTTCCATTCTTAACAAAATAGTAGCAAATATGTGTTCTGAAGACATCTATAATTTTTGTTTATGTGCATATATTTCAGCTTCCCTCATCATGCATTGCACGAGCAACACATATGGCTGCGAAGCTGGAAGCAGATTTGAATAAACGAAAAAATAAAGGAAATGAAAATGATGAATTTCTTGCTAAATATAGTAGATGTGAAAGTGAATGGCAAGTAGATTCCCGGGAGGAATTCACAGAAACATTTCGCTGTGTTGTTGTAAACATTATGCTTGCTGTAGGCAGCACTGATCCGGTGAAGGTTTCGTGTTATTTGAAGGATGCAAGAGAGGTTGCATTGAGGGAATGCTTTAAAAAGGCATTAGTTTGAATTATAGCTCAAAATGTTCCAAAATTTGGAAGATGTTTTGAAGAGAAAAGGTGTCTTATGGTTAGACAAAAAAAAAATAGCTTATTTTTGTATATAACAATCTTGTCAATTTTGTTAGTAGAAGTTTCATTCCTTCTTGGTTTAGAGCATCTCTATCAGTAAAATTAAGAAGAAATTGAAAACAATTGTCAAGCATTAAATATAATTTAAGTTAATTTTGATTTTTATATCTCTACACTCTCACGCATTTAACTTTTATTTTTTTTAGTCATTATGTCAGTAATTATTAATATGAAAGAGAAAACGAGAGTAATAAAAACAGTTAGAAGCGATTTCTTTAAACGAAAATTTTTTAAATTAAAAATTACATTACGTTCTAAAAATTAGATTAGAAATGGCATGCGTGTTTTTAGAAAAAAAAAAAAATTTGGAGAGTCGATGTGAATTTTTTTATGCAAAATGTTACAATAGAACGAATTTAGATATGTATACAGTTCGCATTTCACGAAATTGATTGTGTGATTATGTATTTTTTTTGTTTAAGTTAGTTTTTCATGAATTTTTCATGGAAATAAATCTGTTATTCCAATATAATAACAGGAACTTGTTATTTTGATTTCAACTTTTGATCTTAGTTGAGATTCATGCATGGAAAAAGATATCTTTGTTGAGATTCGTGCATAGAAAAATTTAAATGGTTGAGAACAGAGTAACAAGTTCAGGTTATTCCTTGAGAATAACAACATATTTATTTTCATTTTTTATATATATTTTTAAAAACCTTGAAATTACGTTTTCTTTTTTCTTACTTCTGAAATTCATAATATCATATTTATCCTCCTATTTTTTAGAAGCTCTCACATTTATCCTCCTAATTCATAATATATATTTAAAAAAAGAAGTAAAAGTAGCCTAATTCATAATATTATCATATTTATCCTCCAAATTCAGACACCTCCGGTTTCGACAAACTGGAGAGCAATGGAAATGTAAAGTCTATCCAACAAGTCCCTGAAGTAACCCAAATTTTGGGTTTGCATCCGGACCGTCCGATCCGAATCCGGCCAATCCAGTCTTAGGTAGAATGCACGGGATCCCTTTAACATTCGTGCCAAAACAATCGGACGGTCCAGATCCAAACTAAAAATTTGGGTTACTGGGATGGGAATTTTATCCGACAAGTGGGACCTATATTTAGGGAGTAATTTCTAGACCGGGTCGAGTCGACCTTACCTTGCCTGGTTCTTCCTTCTTCCTCTTTTCTGACCCTTTTCCCGATCTCACGCGCGCTTCTCATCAGATCGATCGAGGTATTATTTTTTCTCTTTTCTTCTCCATATTCGCATCTCGGGATTACTTGCAATTGCAAATTATCTCAACTTTTCACCTCCGATTTTGTTTAGATTTCGAATACCGAGTTTGGTCGCCATGGCCGGACGAGCACCGATCCCGACTAATAACTCCGCTCTTATTGCCATGATTGCTGACGAGGTATTCAATACTTCTTCTTCATTGCTTGATTTTTGTCTAGATGATCAGATATAGTGATTTTGCCAGTATCTCTAGTATAGAAATTATGATAGGCTGTAGGTCGATAGAATATTGTCTGGTAAATAGAATAAAAACAGAGCAGTTTTGGCTTCATGCAGTGCACAGACTGTAGAATCAAAACAGCGCTGCATATGGTTCGTGTGCTGCATGAAGTAAAAGCTACTCTGTTAAAATCTTTACCCAAAGATGCTGTGCGTGGATTTTTATTATTGGAAGTACTTCTATGAATGCTTCTCAGTTCTCAATCAGTCAAAACTATTGGGAAATTTACACGATAGAAAAGAAAAAGATCACTTGCAATTTTGATGGCAGTTTTTCATTTCCTTCTTTTGGTTAAGAATCAAAACTTGATTATTTTATTACTGGACATAAAATCAAGTATTGTGATATAATACTTCAACTAATGAATGAGCTTATCTGTGCTAGGTAATCTTGATATTTCTTACATACAACTAGATACTAATTGAGTAATGCTTGTTATATGGCAAATTGGCAACATGTCAATAAAACCAAATTTCATATATTGTGTTGTTCTATGTGCAATATGATAATTTTGTTTTCCTTATTTCAGGACACTATCACTGGCTTTTTGTTAGCAGGAGTTGGAAATGTTGATATCAGGAGGAAGACAAATTACCTTATAGTGGAGAACAGTACACTTTCCTTCTTTCTTTTTTCCTTTTTTTTTTTTTTTTGCCTTTTACCATCCTGTCAGGTATTGCATTGTCAGCTATTCACAACTGCAATTAGAAACTATAGGCCATGAAACAAATATATATTCCAATTTAGTTCTGATGCAAGATTCTCATTTCGAAAAAGAGGAGGGATCCGATTACCACAATTTTGAGTTACCACAAAGTTACCACAACAATTTTCTACATTTTCAAAGTCCAAATCGTCGATCCAAACCGTTCAACATGATCTCCACAATAAAATGTGCTTCCAGATCAAATTTTACATTTTTTTGAATTTTTTTACTATTTATTAAGATGGGTACAAAATTCAATGGTCTGAATTTGACTAGGTTTTGTAAAATACTTAATAAATAGTAAAAAATTCAAAAAAATGTAAAATTTGATCTGCAAACACATTTTATTGTGGAGATCATGTTGAACGGTTTGGATTGACGATTTGGACTTTGAAAATGTAAAAAATGGTTGTGGTAATTTTGTGGTAACTCAAAATTGTGGTAATCGGATCCCTCCTCTTCGAAAAATTACAACAAGTACAATAAATACTTTCAGTACTTTTTCAAACTGAAATTGTGTCAATTAGAAACTAACTTTACGGTTTACATATTGCTTAATTAAATGGTCATATTGCATTTCTTATTTCGTGTTGTGTTTCCTAGAAACTACTGTGAAACAAATTGAAGATGCATTCAAGGAGTTCACTACCAGAGATGACATTGGTATTGTGCTTATTAGCCAATTTGTGAGTATTTTTAACCTCTTTAAAAATTATCAAAAATTATTGTGTTCTGAGACCAGTTGTTAAAATGTAACTTCTATTCTGTTCTGAGAAATCTCTCCATATCTTATAGTATGCAGGAATGTTACCAATCAAAGAGACTTTCTCTTGAATAAAGTGTCACTGGTTGCAGTGATTTTTTAATTCTATTTTTTTTTTTCAGGTAGCAAATATGATAAGATTCTTAGTTGATAGCTACAACAGTCCTGTACCTGCCATACTGGAAATACCTTCAAAGGATCATCCATATGACCCGGCAAGTGATTCTGTACTCTCTCGTGTCAGGTACCTCTTCAATACTGAATCTGTCGCAGGAGATAGGCGATAGAGAAATGAATTTGCTTCTTCATGTACCTTTTTTTATGTTAGTTGCTTGAAAATGCAATGTGTGCTATTGTTGCTCTGAAAATAAGATTTGTATGTATGCCTTTTGAAGCATATGCTAGGGATGAAATCTTTTGAGGGTTTCTTTTCTTTCTTTTGTTAATTGTTGATGAGATGCTTCTTCTTTGTTAATTTGTGGACAGTATCAAATTGGACGGCAATAATATATATATAAATTATTTTTGTTAAAGCTATGTATGAAAATAGATGATCTGAATATGTAATTTTCATGTATTAGTAATATTAAATGGAAACAAAAGTACTCCATTTGTATGTATAATTTGGAACGATATGCCATCAGCAATTTAGCATGAGCAAATAATGTGAAAAACCATACAAGAAGGGACGAGAAATGTCATCTAGCAATCAGTTTTTCATTTGGAAATTTGAAGATCTAAAATTCAGATTCTAACTTGCTTTTTTTTTTTTTTGAGGAAAATTTTAAGTGAGTTATTATCTTTGAGATAAAATTTAGAGAAAAGTTCTCTTTCCCTGGCTCCAATCCCCCAAATCTCGCAGCCCAACCAGTCCATCATATAATGAAATAATTAAACTTCCTGATTTAATAACTTTTATTTTAAATCAGTTTGTTTCCGTACTCCGATCTATACACGGCATAGGGTTCAATACGTGTCGTGCTGTGATTAGTCACGCTGTATCTTGGGTCACGTGCCATACTGTGGTCAAGTTAGATTTATACGCGCTGTGATCAAATTTGAAAGGATGGTCATGGCACGTTAGTCACGCTGTGACCACATGTGACATGTCTAAATGGCCAAATTTGAAAGGATGGTCACGGCACGTTAGTCACGCTGTGATCACACGTGACATGTCTAAATGTGACTAGTCACGTTGGTCACATTTAACTATTTTTTTCATAATTTAAGTTAGTTTATTCAAGATTCACCATTCAATCAAGATCTAACGGTCCTAATTAAACATGACTCCCGTGATTACATGCCGTGCCGTGACCGGATTTTTCGCGTGACATGCCGTGCCAAAGTTTTAAAAGATAGTCACAACACATAACCGGCACACGTGTGTCGTGAGAGAAATTTAGAGTAATTTAGAGTAGTCTTCTTCTCTACTTGCTCCGAAATTTGCAATGTATACTATGACATTAATTCAGTATTGAGCCTTGCTTTCAATACTATTAAGACTTACTTTGTTACTATTAAAAAATTGTGTGCAGTAGTATAAAGACATGTAATGACATCATATGATCATTGTTTTAGATTTATTCAGATTTATTGTTTTGATCTAGACTTGTTGATTGCAATATTATATGATAATATTAGTACATGTTACTTGCTGTTTTCTGTAACATAGGATGAATTTTGATTTGAATGAACATGTTGGAGGTGACACAATAGAACATGTCATGAATGGGATTTGAACAATGATGCTTTTCTGTTTGCTGATGACAATGAATTTGAAGTACTAAAAGATGTATAGCGTGAAGTAATAAATGTACAAGATGAAATAAAAGTTGTATATGATGAAGAAGGAAAAGGAAAAGGAGAGGGAGAGGGAGGAGGAGTTGGAGAAGGAGAGGAAGAGAAGATGATAGAGAAGGTGGTCCAACTTTAATGTCTTTGGTTCTGTTGTGGAGGCGTTTTAATATTGGGGGATTTATGAAAACAGTGATGCTTTTCTATATTCCCTATTAAGACTGTGGATGAAGTATTAAGAATTGTTAAAGCAAACTTAACTTGTAATTATTTACAAAACTGAGCATACAGTCCAATAACTTCCAATAAAAATCTTAAAAATTACTTTACATATATTATTTATTCAAGACAATCTAAATTTAAAAGCGTAGTCAGGAAAATTACTTTTGATTTGAATGAACATGTTGGAGGTGACCACAATAGAACATGTTATGAATAAGATTTGAACAGTGATGCTTTTTGTTTGCTGATGACAATGGATTTGAAGAACTAAGATGTACAACGTGAAGTAATAGATGTACAAGATGAAATATATATATGAAGAAGGAGAGAGAGGAAGAGGGAGATGATACACAAGGTGGTCCAACTTTATTACTTGCACATGCTATTGAGAATGCATGTCTATGGATGAAGCATTAAGAATTGTTAAAACAAACTTAGAATTATTTCAAAAACTGAGTATACAGTCCAAAGCTTCTAATAAAAATCTTAAAATTTACTTTATATATATTATTTATTTAAGACAATCTAAATTTAAAGGCATAGTCTGGAAAATTGCTGGAAAAATTTCTAGTCAGAGCACAAACACGCTAAACAATGAAGAAATACAATGTGGATAGAAGTCCGAGTTTGAACAACGACATAGGGGACGACTGAGTCAGAGCCCAGGTTATGAGAACTCACAGTCAAAATAAAAGAAACCGAAGAGACAATACGAGCTAAAGTAGCGGCATAGGGGACAACCGAGTCGGAGCCAAGGTTCTGAGATATCACAACTAAAATCATAAAAGAAACCGAAAGAGATTACCAGTAGGTTGAAGGTAATCAATCAATGTAGTGATTTTAATAATTTAAAACACATTTTTTGACATTACACGATATTGAATAGTTTTGTTTATTTAAGATATTAAGTATTATATATTAAGTCTTCCAAAAGAAAGCACTTGTCTACATGAAATAATTAATTTCCTCTAATATCTAATATGTAAATATTATATGAGGTCTTTTGAAACTCACAAGTAATTCAATTTTATTTAAATTAATTTGGTGTAGAATGTCTTTTAAACACATGCGATTAATTTTTATCTCCTGATATTTATAATAGTTAACCTATATAGATACTTAGACGACAGTGAAAAACATGCAAAAAAATAAAAAGTGCATGAAGGAGTAAAGTAAATAAATGAGTGATTCTACATTATAAATGTGTGACAAATAATCTTCTTTTGCGTGATGCACTATGAAAACATCATTTTTGCATGAATTGTACACGAAATAAATATATTGTTTTGTCCTTGAGAAATATGTAGTTTTTTTTTTAATAGTTACATTGCACTTTTGATAGATTACACACGTCTTTTAAGTAAGTAGAATGAAGCGTGATACATGAATCATCCGTTACGATAAATGTTGAGAGCAAAATAAAATTGGACGGATATAAATATAAATAAGGGGAAGTATATTTACACAATTTGAAGGTTTAATCTTTTTTTTTTTATGTATTATAAATTAGGTGAAAGAATATCATGTACTTTTACGTAACAGGTTAAAGCATATATAGTTGCAAATGCATGCAAGCCCCATTTGAATTCAAAACAGACTAAATCAAAGTTTGACTTGTGCACTTTTTTTTTTCTTCATTAGAGATGAAACGGCACTCAAATCTATATGCAATCTTGGGGTATCCGATATATGAATATCTGTGCGGATAATAGCACTATGTATCATATAGTTAATATATAAGTAGAACTAAGGAGTTCTTAAGCTCACCAAGTTCTTTTGTGAGTTTAACTCAAAAATCTGTCGGATTGACTTCAAACGACACATTCAAACCGTTGAAACTGTTCTACTTCACGAGTGATGCATTTACATGTCAAATTTATAATTTTTCGAACTAGTTTAGTATAAAGTCAAGCGGTCAAAAAATGATGAAAAATGAACTCATTAAAATTAACTTATAAATCATATTTTTTTGACTGCTTGACTTCATACTAAATTAGTTCAAAAATTTAAAAATTTGACATGTAAACGCATCACTCATGAAGTAGATCGGTTTCAACGGTTTGGATGCGTCGTTTAAGTCAATCCAATGGTTTTTTTTAGTTAAG
The DNA here is from genome assembly GCA_025461125.1 of Carex kokanica. Classification (NCBI taxonomy): domain Eukaryota; kingdom Viridiplantae; phylum Streptophyta; class Magnoliopsida; order Poales; family Cyperaceae; genus Carex; species Carex kokanica. The sequence continues at coordinate 175,293 of JAJGRX010000090.1, read as the reverse complement.
CTCACATAAGGACTTGGTGAGCTTAAGAACACCTTAATTAGTTCCACTCTTAATATATATTATGAAAATATTTATGTATATATTTACAGATATTCGATATCCAATCTATATCCGTATGTATCAATTTAATATCCAATTCGTATTTATCCAGGAAAGAAAAAATAATATTGTTATATCTGATCATTACCACTTTCTCGACGTGCAAATAAATAATAACCGCATTATTAATTTTGAATTTACATGATCGAATAGAGCATCTAAATTTTGTAAGAATTTATATACTTTTAATTTTTGAAGAAAGTGAATTTCAAACACCAGTTTCCGTTACTTTGGAAATTTCAAGTTTTACAAAACAAGCAAAAGAAAAATAGTGAAATTTTGTAATAATTTATTTATTTAGATAAATTTTGAAGTTAGTTTTAAAATTTATCAATTTTATTTCAAACTAATATTGTAATTGTTGAAACTGATGTACTCACTAGTAAAATATTAACATGCAAAATTTAAAAATCTTAAAATTAATATAATATAAAATCAAATAGTAAAATTTATCAATTTGACTTGTTACTATTTATTAAGTTAGTTTTAATTACTGTTTTCAATGATCCATAAATTTTTCACTGTTTATTAAAATCAGCGATTTTAAAACTGGCTTAATACTAAATAGTAAACAAATTTCAAAAAAATGTAAAATTTGGTCTCCAAGCACATTTTAATATAGAGATCACATCTAATGGTTTGGATCGACCGTTTGAACTTTAAAAATCGGAAAACTAATTGATAGCCAATCTCTTATATATATATATATATATATATATATAGGAGGGATCAAGTTACAACATTTTTGAGTTACAACAATGTTACAACAACCATTTTTTACGATTTCAAAGTCCAAATCGTCGATCCAAACCGTTCAACATGATCTCCATAATAAAATGTGCTTCCAGATCAAATTTTACATTTTTTTTGAATTTGTTTAATATTTATTAAGATGGGTACAAAATTCAATGGTATGAATTTGACTAGTTTTGTACCCACCTTAATAAATAGTAAAAAAAATTCAAAAAAAATGTAAAATTTGATTTGGAAGCACATTTTATTATGGAGGTCATGCATGTTGAACGGTTTGGATCGACGATTTGGACTTTGAAATCGTAAAAAATGGTTGTTGTAACATTGTTATAACTCAAAAATGTTGTAACTTGATCCCTCCTCATATATATATATATATATATATATATATATATATATATATATATATAGAGAGAGAGAGAGAGAGAGAGAGAGAGAGTGACTAAGGTCAAAGTGGTAGTTCCTAGCTCCCGGTGCTACCAAGTCGTTTTCAGATTTCCAAAGTCCAAACGGTCGATCCGAACCGTTCAAGTTGTTCTCCATATTGAAATCTGCTTGGAGACCAAATTTTACATTTTTTGGAATTTTTTTACTATTTATTAAGCCACTTTGAAAATTGCTGATCACATGGTCCAGGTTCAGGATTTTAGATGGAATGGACGCCTCCAGAGTTTGATGAAAAGTTTCTTCACTTGAGAAGCGTTTCAGCGCATTATTCAGCTGATCAGAGATCCGATCTGGCGCTGTTTTTAAAGCTGATCGGATGGTTCAAAAACTGAAGTAAAAAAGACCATTTACTTTGCAAAGCACTATATATATATATATATATATATATATATATATATATATGAGTGAGGCTATGGTGCTATGCATAGCACCAATGGCTAGTGTACTACGGCTCAATATGGTACTTTTTAAAATCCTAACGGTCGATCCGATCGTTCAATGTGATATCCATATGAATATGTACTTGCAAACTAAATTTTATATTTTTTCGAATTTTTTTACTATTTTTTCAGATAGGTAGAAAAATCAGTGTTTTTTGAAAATTCTGGACCATCAAAATTCTACCTATCTGAAAAAATAGTAAAAAAATTCGAAAAAATATAAAATTTAGTTTGCAAGTACATATTCATATGGTTATCACATTGAACGGTCGGATCGACCGTTAGGATTTTAAAAAGTACCATATTGAGCCGTAGTACACTAGCCATCTGTGCTATGCATAGCACCATAGCCTCACTCTATATATATATATATATATATATATGAGTTGGCTACGGTGCTACGCGTAGCATAGAGGGCCTTCGTGCTACGGGTTAATATTTGAGTTTTCAAAATCCTAACGGTCGATCCGAACCGTTCAACATGATCTCCATATGAATATGTACTTGCAAACCAAATTTTACAATTTTTTTAGATAGGTAGAAATCACTTGATCTGAATGGTGCACAATTTTCTGATTTTTTTGAATTTTTTTACTATTTATTAAGATGGGTACAAAAATTCAATGGTCTTAAAACAACGATTTGGTAAAGTACTTAATAAATAGTAAAAAAAATTCAAAAAAAATGTAAAATTCGATCTGCAAGCACATTTTAATATATCCATCATATTGAACGGTTTGGATCGACTGTTTGGATATTGAAAACTTAAAAAATAGACGATGTAATTCGATGTCATCAAAAACAGTGTAATCCGATCCTCTTGTATATATATTAATTGAGATGGTGCAAATACCGAGGGCAATTAAAAGAAGAACATGTAGTTTTAGCTGCGCGCGATTCTTGCCCTGCACTAATTAATTGAATGCACAACTGGGGAAGAAGATAAGTCAAAGGACTGAGTTGTTAGATCTTGCATATATTTTTAGAGCATTTTTTATAAAATATGCATTTAAAATAATACATTCAATTCCAGTATTTCACAAACCCATGTTCGGCGAATAAAATTGTATGTAAAATTTAACAATTTAATTGTGTATAACACGCGGATCAGCATGCCACGTTGCTACGTACGTACGTAGCTGTATGGAACGAGAATTAATTGCAACAATAATATATATATACTTGCAACAATAGTGGAAGTAGAAATTAATATATAGTTAGTTTCTTAAACGATATAATATGACTACAATTAAACAATTGCCCAATGCATGATACAGCTAAATATATTATATATGTCCTTATAAAAACAAACACGCTAGCTGCACTATCAAATTTAGAAATCATAAAAAATTGTTCTCTTCGCATCACTCGGTCTCCTGTTCTGAAACTAAATAAATAAATTATAGTAAGCAACTAATTAAGCTTTAATTACCAACAGATGTTTAATTATCGGATGCATGTAACTAACAGTTAGTTAGATCCGTTTTTTAACGGAGTTCCTGCCCCCCCTTTTTTTTTGTGTTGAGAAAACAATAAGGGTCTGCCCCTATCTTCATCAACCATGGTTAATTGGTTACATGTGATTGGGTTTCTGAGCAGTGGTGGAGCTAGGATTTGAGCCAGGGGTAGGCAATAATCGGATTCGGATTCGAAAAAATTAACGGTTCGGATTCGAAAAAATTAACGGATTTGGGTTTGAACAAAAAATTAACGGAGCTTCTTCCAGAGACAGAGGCGGAGCTTCTTCTTTCAGAGGTAGTCGGTTTTTCACTTCTTCTGCTTCGCCTCTCCTCTCCGTCTCCGCGAGTTTTTGTTTTTGTTTTTGTTTTCTCGTGACTTCGCGCAGCGCAGGCGTTGAGGCGCAGGGCAGGGGTAGGCAAAGCCCAAAATAAGGGGTAGGCAAAGTCCAAAAAATACCGGTCTAAAATAATAATAAAAATTTCCAGGGGTAGGCACTTGCCTACCCCTGCGTTCACGTAGCTCCGCCACTGTTTCTGAGAAGGCTCCTTTTTGTTTTGTGTAGTTTTGGGCGGCGACTAGTCTAGTGCAATATATTACTTATTAAAATTTAAATGTAACTAATAGGAATGTCACAATGAACCAAAAACTAAACGAATCTAAGTCATGTCAGCCTCTAACCAATTACTTAATTAATATAATTATGTAATTAGATCAAGTCTTCCGATGACGTCAAGTGGATTAGGGTTTACGTACGCTCTCATCCTTGGATTTTATAAAACCAAGCACTCCCACTGGAAATCATTTGGAGAAATCTCTTTAATTAATTCATTCTCAGTTGTTGTCTTTAAAAACAGAACAATATTAATGGCGCAAGCGCATGTAATAATTGACATGCACTCCAGCCAGCAGCAGCATTCATCATACTGGATGCAGAACAACAATGGCGACAACAGAAGCCTCGTGTCGACCGGTGTAGGAGCACAGGAGAAGTTCGTTCCAATAACAGCGCTACTGGAGATGGGGGCCAGCAGGCTGGGAGTGCTGGTGTGTGGGTGGGTGGTGCTGATGCTGGTGCAAGGTTGGATCATCGTCACCGTGGAAACAAAGGATCGTGTGTCCGTCACCGTGTTGTTCTTCTTAGTATGTTTCCGCTGCTGGGGCTACTTCTACCCCCAAGACACAGGGTGTAGGGTGTGTGTGTGTGTGTGTGTATATATATATATATATATATATATATGACAACTTTTTGCTTGAAATTAATTACGAATCGCTCTTTAATTTTTCTTATCAATATTTAAGGTCTTTAACTGCGGCTACTCAGTCCTTGTCAGCCGACAATATCCAACAATTGTGTAAGATGTAAGCTGTTGTGCCCACAAGTCATCCGGGACGTAAACGGCACGCAACAAAGTCAAGAGTATTTTTGTTATTTCCTTTGCTAATATTAGGTTTCCTTATTATAGAGATTTAGATAATAATCTGTGGATTTGTTTTTGCTTTCTTTCTTATTAAGTGTGTGGAAAATAAGAAACCACACACTATTTTAGTTAACATTGTATTAGGATATTTCTTACCATGTTTTGATTTAAGTATTGAATAAAAGCTATGAGAAATCAGAAAATGGTGCGGCATCTTTGCACCACAAATTAGTCTTCTTTGTTACCTGTCTTATTTCTCTCAACATTAAAATACAATCCATTGGTTCGATTCCAACAAATTGGCGCTCCCGACACTCCCGATTGGTTTCATCCACAGACTCTTCTACCGGTGGAATCTTGTCTCTGTCATGACTTGTGTTGTTCTCTCCATGATGCGGCTAGCCTCACAGGATTTCGGCCAAACAGAAGTGGCAAATAAGGGAGCTCGGGACTTCTCTTTAAATGTCTTTTATGGCCTGACACTCGCAGAAGCACTGGTGTTACTTTTTGTGCTCACATTGGTCACAATAATGGCCATGCAGCGAAAAGTCACAGAGTCGCTGATTGAGTGGGTGAAGCCCTCCCAGCCTGCACAAGCACCGCCCACCCACCAGAATATAACTCTGTTTGAGAGGGCGAAATGCCAACTTTATGCAAACTTTTTGGGTTACTCCTACCTATCAGAATCCGAACTTTATGGTTTGTGTAGAATTATTGAATTCTCTCAATTGAAACCCCTACTTTCATTAAGTGCCCGAGTGTCTCGAGTGACTGATTTGTTCCCTGCAATTAATTTGAGTACTCCGAATTCAGTTCATATTTACATCGACGAGTGTGTGACCTACCTTGAGTTCTTCCCTATAACTAATTTAAGGACTCTGATTTTATCCTGGACAGCTAATGCCAATGTTTCGAAAAAAGTAATTAAGCTTGTTCATACTTCCTCAGAGGGTGTGCCCCAAGAGCTTGATAATTTGTTCCGTAGATTTAATTTGACGACTCTGAATAATATTCATCCTTCCTGGGAGTACCTCCACCGTAGAGTGTCGCGGCCTCCACAATTACTGCTGGAAGAGGATTACTCTGACGACTCTGAGGATAACCTTCCTCATTTAAAAGCGGTTTGATGTATATCAGTATTGTTTGTATTGGTTGTTTAAATATTAGAGGATCCCCATTCAATCAACAATATTGTTTTATTTGTTTGTATAAAGGGGTAGTGCCCACAAAGTTCTGTTTGATTATAGAGGGATGCTTCGGTGGACATAAGGACCTATTTGTAAAATGAACATATTTTTATTTTCAAAGTTCAAACAGTCGATCCGACCGTTCAACATTATCTCCATATTAAAATATACTTGGAGGTAAAATTTTACATTTTTTTGAATTTTTTTACTATTTATTAAGATAGTTACAAAATCGCTGTTTTTCAATAGTCTGAAAACAACGATTTTGTAACCATCTTAATAAATAGTAAAAAAATTCAAAAAAAATGTAAAATTTGACCTCCAAGTACATTTTAATATGGAGATAATGTTGAACGGTCGGATCGACTGTTTGAACTTTGAAAATGAAAATATGTTCATTTTACAAATAGGTCCTTATTTCCACTGAAGCAAATGCCTTGATTTATATATGCTTGAGTCTCAAACTGTGATGAGACAATCATACGCTTTATATATGTTTCCTTGCTGATTTTGTTTGTTATTTTTTTTTTTTTTTCAGTTTTTCCTCTTTTTTAAAAATCAATCCCAACCATTCTCTTTTCAAAATATTATTTTATTTTATTTCTAAATAAAATAATTCAACATTGCTTGGGAAACCATTTTTTTTTTTCAAAAGAATCAAATTACCTTTCTAAAATTGGTGCTTTTATATGGATAGATTTATATTAATTTGTGAGTTCAATATTAATGATCATCACATTGCACTTTAGGCGACAGAGTTGAACTATAGGTCATTTGAATTGATCTTCGTACAAAACAATTTAAAAAAGTAAAATTTTATTATTGCAAGTTAGAGATGATCAAGTTTGTTGGATTTATATAATTCAAAAGTTCTACGTTAAGTGATAATCAATGTTGTAAAGGAGTGCTTATAACATCAAAATGCCAATCTTACTCGTGTCAAATATTATGTATTAATTTTAATTTATAAGTAGATTTTTGATGTTATTAAGCTCCAATTTATGATTTTTTAATCTTACAAAGAGACTTGATGAGTATAACTTCAAAACTCTAAATTTGATTTCAAATGATGAATTCAAACTGTCAAGATAGATCTACTTCACGAGTGCGATGCATTAAAGTCAAACAGTCAAAAAATAATAATAATTAATTACATTAAAATTGACTTATAAAGTTTTTTTTAAAAATAATTAGTAGGGTGTGTTGGTGAGCATAAATCCCTACAACGTTTAGAATAATAAAAAAAAAAAAACATACTTTGCTTATTCTCAGCATTTAGTTGGGTATATTGGAAAGCTACTTTTTTCTGTCCTGGAAAAAAAAACAGGATAAATATTTTGACAGAGCAGTTTTTTTTAGAGAGAAAAATGTGGGTTGGGCCCATAAGTTTCATTGATAATTGATCCAGTGGAGAATAGAGCGTTACAAAAAAAAAAAAATCCTAAAATTGTTAGATATTTAAAATTCGAGAATTCGAACTCCTAATGTAGGCTTGACTGAGTGGAATTGGGTGGGGCTACATTGAAAAAAGAAAGATAATACATCACAATCTTACACAACTTTACATATATTTGCTACTCTGTTAGTATTTCTATACCCAATGCCCGACTGTGATTTGAAACACCAGTCTGTCTACAAAACCGAACCCACAACCCCATTTCTTCAACGATCTTGGATGCTAGTATTGTCGGATGTAGTACCGAATCTCTAAATATCGCCTCGTTCTTCTGTTTCCACATATGCCACAACACAATCATAAATCTTGTTGCCCACAGTCGCCTTCCTCTTGCTCCTCCCATACAAGTAGATGATGACAAATGCCATGTATGAGCAACCGTGTATCATCCCTTATCAACAAAGTTTGTCCAATTCTAGCTTGTACAAGGCCAAAGTTATTACATAAAATATGAATATAATTAAAATAAAATAAAAGAGTAGGGCTAAAATGCACCATATGTTTTGTGTTTCAATTTTCAACCATACTCCACATCTTTATCTTTATTCTTAAAGTTCAAACAGTCGATTTGAACTGTTCAACATGATCTCCATATTAAAATGTGCTTAGAGATCAAATTTTTATATTTTTAGATTTTTTTTTAATATTTTATGATATAGGTACAAAATGGACCATCCAAAAACAGTGATTTTGTACCTATCTAAAAAAATAGTAAAAATATTTCAAGAAATATAAAATTTGATCTGTAAGTATATTTTAATATTGATATCATATTGAGCAATTCGAATCGACTGATTGAATTTTAAAAACAGAATTAAAGATGTGAAATATAATTAGAGCACAAAATTAACAGTGAATTTTAACCCTACTCACAATAAAATTATTTTTGAAAAGCACACAAAGTACTGAAACTTAGCGCTATTGTTGTTGTGATGATCGCCTCTGCGTTGGAAACAGTCTGTGAGGGACAGAGCAGTTTTTGGTTTATGTAGCGCACAAAAATGTTGCTCTTTCAAAATCTTCACCCGAAAATGATTTCTAGAAACAATCCTTGTAAATTATACTAACTCTTACATATATTCAATTAATCATCTTTTAATAGAAAATCAAATGAGAGATCACATCTCATGCTGATCTGAGCGGGCTTGGACCCAAACTTGAACATATCAGCCCCTTTTAGCAGAAAAATATTAGTGGATAGATGACCACATTTTAAATGGACTAAAATTTAATAGATGTCCTATTTAAATAACTGATAACACATCTTTTTTTATAAGATTATTAATTTTTTTATAAGAGCTGATAACACATCTATAGTTTTAATTTTTTCATTCAATATTTTTCAAATATATGTATCATAAGAGAAATATATTATAAAATTTGAATGTACGCTGCAATTATTTTTCAAATATATTTACTGAGAAAACAAACATCGCTAAAATCACCACAAGGACTTAAACAAATATGTTACTTATTAATTATCCAATGGAAAAAAATGCCTATATACTAAAAACTTATAGAAAAGAATAGATTAATGAAATTATACAATACAATATATATAGCGGAATAAATTGTTAAGCCTCCATTGCATCATCTTCTACCTTAGGTGCCAAGTAAAATCTCATATATCCAGCACCTGAAATCTTGTACTCTACAACCATTGGCAAATCATGCGACATGCTTATAAATACATTGCTCGAAAGAGGAGTAGATTTTGTGAAGGAATTGATGTATCGAAGAGGAAACGAGAGGGAGACCGGTTCCTTCATATCTATCACGGTCGATTCCTCGGGCTGTAAAACAAAAAAAAATTGATCAGTTCCTTCACAGATTTTATGGTTTTATGAGGTTATCTCGGAGTAAAGATTTTAACAGAGCAGTTTAGACTTCATGCAGCGCACAAACTATAGAATCAAAACAATATTCCCTATGGTTCATTCGCTGCGTGAAGCCGAAACTGTGTTGTTAAAAATCTTTACCCGTTATCTCGTTTCATCTTTTGATCTATGGTTCTGTGATCTCTGTAAAGAGTTTATTTCAACATAGAAAAATATCAAATAATGAAAAATTTGAAATTTCAGAATTTATTTTGAACCAAATCAGAACTGCATTATATACTGGTGTGTCTCAGTACCAAGCATGACTGATTGATGGGATACAACAATCCAATTTATTACTGGTAGCAGTGATGATTTGTGAGCAACTGGTATTGAAAATTTGAAATGCCAATTACCTTGACTACAGAGATGTTATGTCGACATATGATATTTGCATTCCCAATTGCACCACTTACTGAAAATTTCACACCTTCCTTTGTGATAGATATAGTAACTGCCACAATAAAAGCTCAGCACATAACAATAAGAACAAGAACATAAATGAATAAGAGAAACAGTAACAACTTTAAACAGATAAACAGTAAGTACCAGTATCTCCAATTGTGCTGAGATCCTTGCAAATCCGTGCAAACTCCTGTGAAGGCATTCTAACTGTTGCTTCATAACTTGTATCAGGAATGTGAAGATGCTCTGATTCAATATCCATCAGCTTCATTTCAAAGTCTGATATCCTATCATGCTCTGAAATTAATAATTAAAAGGTAACACCTTAAGAAAAAAAAATGCTACATCTTATTAATTGACAGCATGAAAGTAAGAACTCACTAGGGTTTTCAAACATGAGAGACATTGTATCAGGGCTTTGATCATCGGCCTTGATCGTAATTATATCATCATTTGCTGCACATTTTAGAAGCCTTGACAAGTGTGTCAGGTTAATGCCCATGGAGAGGTTACGATCGCATCTGAACCTTTCGAAGGAATGAGGAAGCAATTGTAGAGATACGAGTGCCACGTGGCTTGAATCCATTGACTGGAGGCATAGCCCTTCGGAAGGGGAGCAATCAAAATTGACGTTTGAGAGGAGATCCCTCACGGATTCCAGAATCTTCTTGAGGAGAACACCTTGTGATAGCCTCAGTTCTAACATGCTTCTGAGTTCTGACTTGATGATGAAGAGAGGTGAAGGGAGGAGTATTTGTACGAGAACTAGAAGTCGTCGAGTCGAAGGAACAGAGAGAAGAGAGGTTGAATCCTCTCCAGTGGTTTTTCGAATGGTGAAGCCGGTTCAGTTCAATTGTGTAATTCAGAACCTATAAATGTCAAGAGCTCTCCAGTTATTTCAGAAAAAGAGAGGGATGTGAGCTAATGAGCAATCTGATTGGTTCGGCTGTGTGCATAGTCGAACTATGGTTCCGTACTTCCGTATTTGCCACGGAAAAGCAGGAGAGATCAATTCTCAAATTCTCAGAACTAGCTGATCATTTTCAATAGTAAAGTAACACGTTGGCATGAAGTAAATATCTGTTGAATCAGTGCGTGGGAATAACGAATGTGGCTGATGGTTGTGGGGATCCGTATCCTCTGCATTAACTCAAAAGGGAATATTTTAAGTTAATGAATATCAATCGTCTGATTTGAAACGGAGCCAATTCGGCTCGTGCCTATAACATAGAGGGCCTTTAATATTAGTGCAGATTTAGTTTTTACGAATCTTAAAACAAATTAGACGGTCGAGATTCATTAACTCAAAAGATTCCCTTTTGAGTTAATGCAGAGGATACGAATTCTGGATGTGGCTAGAGTGAAAAAAAAGTGTCGTGCCGTTCCGTGACGTGACTAACACGCTGTGACTTTGATCTCGTGCCGTGCCGTGTCGTAACCAAGCTAATTTTTCACGTGTCGTGCCGTGCCGTGCCATGACCAAAATGGCAAGGGGTGGTCACGGCACGCGAATTATCACGCCACGTGAGTCACGCCGTGCCTAAACGTGCTGTAACCATACGTGACTCGCGTGACCATTTAATTATAATTTATATTAGTTTATTCAAGATTCACCATTAAATCAATATCTAATAGTCTATTACACGTGAGTTATACGTGACTCACGTGATTACATGCCATGCCGTGCCGTGACTAAATCTTTCACGTGCCGTGTCAAAGTTTCAAAAGATGAACACGACACACGAATGATCACAGCATGGAACACGCGAGTCATGACGCGTAACTGACATGTGTGTCGTGCCGTTCTGTGCCGTAACCGTGCTGTTCCATGCTATAACCGTGCCGTTCCGTGATGGAGCCGGCTCCGCCGTGCCATTTTTCCCACTCTAGTTGTGGCTGTTTATTATTATTATTATTATTATTTTGGAAGTGCACGTTGGCCATTTTCATTAAAATTTAATCTTTAAAATCACTAAATAAAGGGAACATGAAACACTTCATCCTAAGTTCCCCACCAATTTCCCTGGAGTAGAACTAGGTGTGATGTGCTCACCAAATTCTTTGGTGAGCATAACTCCATAATTTATTGGATTCACTTCAAACGAGATGAATCCAAACCGTTGAAACCGATGTACTTCACGAGTGATGTGCGTACATGCAAAATTTTGAATGTTTCGAATTTATTTACTACAAAGTCAAGCGGTCAAAATTGATGAAAAATGAATGCATTAAAATAACTTCTAAAACTTCATTTTGGATCATTAATTTTTCATCAATTTTGACAACTTGACTTTAGACTAAATGAATTAAAAAAATTCAAAATTTTGCATGTACGCGCATTACTCGGAAGTAGATTGGTTTCAACGATTTAGATTCATCTCGTTTGAAGTGAATCCAATAGATTATAGAGTTATGCTTACCAAAGAGTTTGGTGAGTACATCACACCCTAGTTCTACTGAAAAAATCATAAATTGGAGCTTAATAACATCAAAAATCTACTTATAAATTAAATTCATACATAATATTTGACACGAGTAAGATTGGCATTTTGAAGTTATAAGCACTCCTTTTACAAGATTGATTATCACTTAACGTAGAACTTTTGAAGTATATAAATCCAACAAACTTGATCATCTCTAACTTGCAATAATAAAAAAGAGAGATGTGTCTTTTATAAATGCAACAGTTGTAATTAATTGCTAATAATTTAAAAATGCTGATACTCTAATAATGAAAAAAGAAATACAAAATGTAAAATACTCAAATGTTGCTTACAAGCAGAATTCGTATCACCTAAGGTAACATAATATTTTTGTTTAGATCTGAACTGTCTAATCAGAATTTACACGACTATTAAAGGAACCCCGTGTGTTCCACATCGATTAGATTGATCCAGATTCCGATCGAACGGCCGTTATCCAAACAAAAATATTCTGTTACCTCAGAGGATATGGATCCTACAAGCAGGAGGAACCTGGAAAGTAGCTCAACCCCGCTCCACTGTGTAAAGATTTTAACAGAGTAGTTTTAACTTCATGCAGTGTACAAACCTTACGCAGCACTGTTTTGATTCTATAGTTTATGCGCTGTATGAAGCTGAAACTACTCTGTTAAAACATTTACCCCTCCACTGCCTCTCACCCCTCACATGTAGGGGTGTTCATCGGTGCCGGTTTATTTGGTTTTTAACCAAACCGAAAAAGTTTGGTCTAATTGGTTCGGTTTTTCGGTTTAATTGGTTCGGTTCGGTTCAATTTTCAGCATTATTCGGTTTATCTATATTGGTTCGGTTTATGATTTTTGAAAATCACATTAACCGAACCGACCGAAGTAGTCTCCTCTTTGCGTGAGCGTGATTCCCCAGACCCATCGCTTCACTCCCTCTCTATCCTTGTTTTTTCTCTTCCGAATGCCTATGTCTCTCTTGGTTTTATTCTTTCTCTTCCTTCTCTTTTGAACTCCTTCACTCACTCTTCCTCTTTTCCCTTCTCTTTAGTCCTTTCCAGCTTTCAAACCCAGTTAGGGTTTTCTTGTGCTCATGTGGCTTGCCGTTACGCGGATCTCGAGACTGATGCGAAGTGGGGAAGGCTATCGCCGGCCCAGATTTGGTGTCGATCGAGCCGTCTGGCACCAATTTGGAGAAAATCCGGATATCAAAGAAACCTCCATTTTTCTGTGCCTTTTCTCTGTTTCGAGCTGCTGTCGTGTGTGGGCTCTCCCCTTTCGATTTGTGTTGTAAATTGCTTTATTCTGGAGTTGGTTCTATCTTGTGCGATGTGATTATTTGATTTTTCGTTCTTTACTGTCATACTGGTATGGCCTTGATTTGAAGAACATATTTCTGTTCTTCGTAGTTGGTACCGTGAAATTAGTCAATGTTTTAATTGATTCATTTGTTTCAATTGGCCACTGTTCTTAATTGATTTCTAACTTTTTAGTTGGCACCGCTGTTCTTTGTAGTTAGTAGTTGACCTTGATTATTTGATTTTTGTCTTAATTAGATTTCACTCTTGAATTGTTAATATCGAGTTAAATTTCAGTTTTGGGATACTTTAGATTGCCCGTATGTGAAATTGAATTGCTGTGGTGATTGTATACTGCGGTTTGATTGGTTTAACCGAACAAACCGAAATTTACTTTGGTTCGGTTTTAATCGGTTGGTAAATTTAATTCGGTCGGTTCGGTTCTATTTTTGAAAACCGAATAAAACTTTAGTTTGTCTATTTTATTTCGGTTTTAACCGAACCGAACCGATGAACACCCCTACTCACATGGAAGCACGCCTCCGTTCAAATTTCAAACAATTGGACCGTTCTATTAAGATCTGACTATTTCATTTTACAATCCAGACGTCAGATTCTTTGATGCTTTGACAATCTAATCTTCCCTCTAGCAAACTACTCTTAGAACCTCTGATTCGACCCACCACACCATAGCAAGGCGCTCATCAATTACAAAGTTCACACACCATAATTTTTAATTCCAGTTATCTTTTAGGCCCTAGGCCCATTTCTCCTTCTCAGCCCATATTAAACTCTTGAACTATACACGCCGTTCTCTTCTCTCTTTTCCCTCTCACCTCCATTTCAAAAAAAAAAAAAAAAACCAAGAAACCCTAGTCGGAGAGGAAGCAATGGAGAAGTACGAGAAGCTGGAGAAGGTAGGAGAAGGGACCTACGGCAAGGTGTACAAGGCGAAAGACAAGGTGAGCGGTCAACTGGTGGCGTTGAAGAAGACCCGACTGGAGATGGACGAAGAAGGAATCCCTCCCACGGCGCTCCGTGAGATTTCTATTCTCCAGTTGCTATCCAAGAGCATTTACGTTGTCAGGTATTGCAAGAAAAAAATTGGGTGTTTTGGTGTTTTGGCTTAGGTGGTTTATCTAAGAGAAAGGGGAGTGTTAATTGACAAGAAAAAGTTGGGTTCTTTCATAAATGTTAGATTTTTCTTTAAAACAATACATTTCTTTTGAATTTTATGTACAAGCCTCTCTCAATTGTTGGTCAAAATCATGCAAGAGAAAAGAAACATAAATGAAGATGTTGCTAATATGTTGTTATGCAAATCCTTTTGTATGGAAAGAATTTTCTTGGCTGTCTTGATTTCACAGTTGTTCTTTAATTGTAGGTTGCTGTGTGTGGAGCATGTGGAGAAAAACGGGAAGCCCCTTCTTTATCTTGTTTTTGAGTTTTTAGACACTGATTTGAAAAAGTTCATCGATTCTCACAGGAGGGGCCCCAGTCCAAGACCGATACCTCCTAATGTGATTAAGGTATCTTTTTTTAACATTTATATGATCTTTGTGGCTAAGTTTATTAAACTTAGATTGATTTTATTTTTCCTGATTTATTTAAATTTTATTTGCAGAGTTTCTTGTATCAGTTGTTGAAAGGCGTGGCCCACTGTCATAGCCATGGCGTGCTTCATAGGTTGTTAAATTAACTATAGACACCAATTTTCCATTTTTATGTGAACTTAATTTGAAATAGGGGCAATATTCATGAAATTGGTGTTGAGAAACTAATCTTTGAAAATTAATGTTTTTTTTCTTTTATAATGAGCAGGGATTTAAAACCGCAAAACCTCTTAGTTGACAAAGAGAAAGGTATACTAAAAATTGCTGATTTAGGTCTTGGTCGTGCTTTTACCATTCCTCTCAAAAGCTACACTCACGAGGTAATAAATTAAAATATCTTTACAACCTAATTCTAATTTATCATTACTATGTTTGCTCACTCGATTATCTTTTCTAATTTTTGCAATTGTAGATTGTTACATTGTGGTACCGAGCTCCTGAGGTATTGCTTGGTACAACACACTATTCCACTGGTGTTGATATGTGGTCTGTTGGATGTATATTTGGTACGTTTGCTTCTCTTCTCCAGGAATTCATTTCTACACCTGCGGGGCCTACAAAATTGCCAATTTATCTTTAATTTATTATGCATGCAGCTGAAATGGTGAGAAGACAAGCTCTTTTTCCTGGTGACTCAGAGTTACAGCAGCTGCTTCACATTTTCAGGTACCATGTATTCACATAGTGGTACCAGTACGGGTTTTGGTGTGGTTTTTCCTTTATGTGGATTTGATGTTATACATCCATTAAATGTTAACTCTACCAGTTTATGGAAAGTGAATTATCTATTTAGCGTTCCATTTTTTTTAAATTTGATTTAATGATTTGAACTTGACTTGCGCAATCAAATTTTGCGCAACCAAAAGGATGTTAGGTACACCGACAGAGAAGCAATGGCCTGGAGTTACTACTCTAAGAGACTGGCATGACTACCCGCAGTGGAAACCACAGAGCCTGGCACGAGCTGTACCAACTCTTGAACCTGAAGGTGTTGATCTCCTCTCGGTAAGTAACAAAATTAATATTGTTATTTAATTTTTTTTTTTCTCTTCTGTTGTAGTTTTTTTTGCTTAATTTCTTACGCTTTCTATGAAAAAAAAAAATACAGAAAATGCTTCAGTTTGACTCGGCTGAGAGGATATCAGCAAAGGAAGCAATGGAGCATCCTTACTTTGATGGTCTAGACAAGTCCCAATTTTAGTTCATCATAGTTTGAATGGAATATGTATTTAGTTCATCATATATAACTTATTTTGTGCTGATTAATAAAGCATTAATCATGTTAGTATGGAGATATTTTTCATATTCTTGCCTTATTATTTACTGTATGATATGAGCAAATTTGAACGAATTCCATGCTGTAACTTTGCTTATTTCGG
The DNA here is from genome assembly GCA_025461125.1 of Carex kokanica. Classification (NCBI taxonomy): domain Eukaryota; kingdom Viridiplantae; phylum Streptophyta; class Magnoliopsida; order Poales; family Cyperaceae; genus Carex; species Carex kokanica. Next base: position 159,014 of record JAJGRX010000090.1, on the reverse strand, counting down.
TTGGGATGGCAATATAATATGGCATTTTATGCTGTAAATTAGATCAGCAATTTGTTTACATCAAATTTGATCTACCCCGAAACACATTTATGCATGTTTTTTTTTTTTTTTGAGGGTTAGTGGAAAGATATGCATGTTGTTAATGCTAGTACGATCAGATTTTATTAATTTGTTGGTTTTTTTTTTGACAAAAACAAAAACAAGATGACTAAAGCATAGGGGTGAAAATGGTATGGATAATATTCGATCCGTATTCAAAAAATTAGATGTGGACATCTGATATCCGAATATCCGTGTGGATGTGGATACTGATATGGTTTTACGTTTTAATTATCCGTATCCAAATAGTAGGTATATATAATATATTTTAAGAGGAGGGATCCAATTACACCTTTTTTGGTGACACATAATGACACCGTTTTTTATATAGGTCAATTTTGCGATTTTAAAATCCAAACAGCCGATCCGAACCGTTCAACATGATCACCATATTAAAATGTGCTTGGAGATCAAATTTTACATTTTTTTGAATTTTTTTACTATTTATTAAGATGGTTACAAAATCGCTGTTTTTCAATGGTCTGAAAACAACGATTTTTGTAACCATCTTAATAAATAGCAAAAAAATTCAAAAAAATGTAAAATTTGATCTCCAAGCACATTTTAATATATCCATCATGTTGAATGGTTTAAATCGACTATTTGGACTTTAAAAATAGTAGGTGTCAAAGTGTGTTATCAAAAAAGGTGTAATTGGATCTCTCCTCATATTTTAATATATATTATGAAAAATTATTGTTATTCATTATTAAAATAATAAAATTAGATAAATATTATAAACTTTGGTATGCTTTAATATTATTTTAATAAATATCCGATCCGATTCATATCTGTATCTGTATCCAGTTGATATTCGACCCGTATCTTTATGTGAAAAATTAAAAAGATATAAATATGATCTTATCACTATCCGCTCCGTATTCGCTCCGTTTCACCCCTACTAAAGCATCCATGCCCCAATCATAAAAAGTTGATGCGACAATTACTTTAATTTTTATAGGCATGAAAAACTAATTGCTAATTTACTAAGTATTGCATGCATGATAAATTAATGTTTTCTAGATTTTGAGGCTTAGCGTGAATCAAAGAAAATGAACATACATCCAAGAAAATAAATATATATTTCTACCATTTAAATTCAAGATCTCAAAATCTCACAAAATTTATCGCAACATTTATCATGTGCACGCACCCAAAAATTGAAGTCCGCGTAAAATTCAAATTCGGGCCATTTGTATCTATAATAATAAAAAAATTCGGTTTAAACTTTAAACATGTATGCTTAAGAAACTACCTGTTATTATATTTTTAAAGCTCGAATCAAGTCGTTAAATACAAATTAGATCAAAATTGATGCAGAATTTTAATTAAAATGCATGTCCATAATATGACGTATGCATGGCGATATAAATAATAAATTCCGAATGTTTAAGTCATATTATCATAAAAACTCGAGTTGAGATCATATTGACAAATGAATTATTCGGGTTCGGTTCGATGAGGTCAAAAATTCGTGATTAGGGAATAATTCGGGTATAAATTTGGAATGATTCGGAATTATCTGGATTAGATATCTCAATTTTACAAGCAAAAAAAACCAAAAAAAAAATTATATTATGGGAAAAAATCAGGAAAAATTCGCGAATAATTTATAAAATTCAAGAAAAGTTCATAAAATTCGCGAATTACTTGAGAATAATTCGGTCAAAGTTCGGTCAACCGAATAATTTAGCGTTCGATCCATCATCACCAAAAAACGAATTATTCGCGAATAATTCGCGAATCTTGTGACTATGGTCAAGATAGCTGACTTAGGATTGTAAAGGAGCCGAATTTGAGCGAGTTATCCACAATTCGTGCTCAGCTTATTACGTTAATGAGTGAGTCAATTCGAGTTGAGATGGCAATAATGAGCTGTAAAGCCAACTTGAGTTGGCTCATAGCTCGTTTATAACTCGTTTGCTCAGTCAATTTTCTTAGTTATAGTTATATACTATTAAGAATATATCCAAACACAAACAATTCAAATGACATAGTAAAAGTTTATCTAAACACAAATAATTTAAACATAATTAACATGACAACTATTGTGACGAATTTTGAGCAATGAGCCTGAGCTCACATTTGAGGAGTCATTTAGAAGTGCATGAGATTTATTGTGACGAATTTTGTGTAATTCGAGTTGTTAATGAGCGAGTTGGAGTATGCTCAAACTCAGCTTATTAATTAAACGAGTCAGTCAACTCGAGTTAGAACTGACTCGAATTGTTAATAAACAAGTTAAAACGAGCAAGTTATGAACAAGTTATGAATTTGAGCAATTTTTTACAATAGCTTGAAATATGATTTAGTTTCAATATAATATTTATTTATATAAACTACTATAGAGCCCATTTCATTATCAAATGAAACTGTAAATTACATCGTTTGCATCAGTACGTCATGACAACTAGTATTCACCATAGTCAAAACTAATATTGTAAATAACGTAATGCTTTCGTTAGATGCACATAATATTGTCTTCTTTTTTTTAAGCCTTAGACTATCCGACATTTTTATTAATACCCCAAGTTAATTAAAGATTATTAAAAATACCCACGGTTCCCGAAAATTTTTAAAAATGCCCAAACCGGCCATTTAATGGCCGGTACCGAATAAATCTCCCAACCGGCCATTAAATGGCCGGTACTGATTTTTTTTTTTTTTTTTTTTTTAGAAAAATAGCTAAAATACTGAAATATAACACTAAAAAATCGAATTGTTTTGTTAAATATTTGTTAGATTACTTTTTTCATAGCATATTTATACTAAAATACACTATGAATAGGACCGATTTTGTGCTAAAATATGTAAAATCCGAGATTTTTATTTTTACCCAAAACAGAAAATATATATAAAATAGAAAATATATATAAAAGATACAGAAAATATATATAAAAGATACATCAAAGACCCTAAAAACTTTAAAATTATAAAGAAAGGTCCAAAAGTCCATGAAGGAAGACTCGGATCGCGAATCTGAGCCCGCAAAATGGGCGAAACTGATCTTAGATGGGTTTCGGATCCGGTTTTGGGCTGTGGAGTTTCTGTCAAAATTTCAGCCCGATCCGATGGACGGATCAAAAGTTACGCTCCTTTTCATGAAGCATGCACAGGCCCATATTGCATCATTTCCGATTAAGATTTTCATTTCTATTCTTCAATCTACATAGCTCAGTAAATTACCGTATTTTAGCATAATTCTACATAATTATTGTAATTTCAGCATTTTAGTAAATTTACTGTATTTTAGCATAATTATTAATTTACCGTATTTTAGCACAAAATCGGCTCTATTCGTAACATATTTTCTAACAAATATTTAACAAAACAATTCGATTTTTTAGATTTCAGTATTTTAGCTATGTCTCTTAAAAAAATTTAACATAATTTAAAGTAATTTAGTGTCAATCAGCATAAATTAACATAATTTCAAGTAATTTAGCGTATTTTAGTATAAATATGCTATCAAAAAAGTAATCTAACAAATATTTAAAAAAATAATTCGATTTTTTAGTCTTAGATTTCAGCATTTTATCTATTTATCTAAAAAAAAAAAAAATTAAATGGGGGACCGGCCATTAAATGGCCGGTTCCCCTCTTTAATAAAAAAAAAAAAAAAAAATTGCGGGACCGGCCATTAAATGGCCGGTTTGGGCATTTTTAAAAATTTTCGGGAACCGTGGGTATTTTTAATAATCTTTAATTAACTTGGGGTATTAATAAAAATGTCGGTAGACTACCAAGTTATATAAATATAAATGTGTTTAATACTACTTATTTCTACAAGAGCAACAAAGAAACTTCTCAAATTATATCGGTTTACATTTGCACCACCAGCAAAATTACTGTATCTACTTCCCCTGCATGCAGCACTTCAACCATAATGCATTCTCCTCCTTGATCAACACTATCAAACGTTGCGGCGACACTCTTTTACCTCTGAAAACTAATTCATTTGGCTTCTTCCAAATCCCCACAGCAGATAGACAGGGTATTGTCAAGCGATTAATCAGTATGATGCCGATTAATCAGAATTTATGTACATATACTCATAATTTACTCATAATTTATTGGAAATGATTAATTTAACTTATCAAACTTATAAATAAACTTATTTTAACTTAGTTTCTTTGTTAATTAATGATGAAATTTCATGAAATTGTCATTTAGAAAAGTTCCAGATAAGACAAGACAAAATATGTGCATATAACGAATAAATACAGAAAAAAATAATAAAAATAACCTACTAATTTGCTGTATAAACGAAAAATGGACAATTAATGGCAAAATTCTAGATTAAACTTGAAAAATTGGAGATGTGAGAGGGTTGTTATTCCGGATTTTCTGTGATGGTTTTTTGTGTTGTAATTGTACCTCCCTTCTGCTGCAAACATTATAGCCTGTGCTATGATAACAACTATGAGTAAATGATTCCGGTCTAAACTTTGAATTCGATTATTTGTTAAAGTCTTTCTATTAAATTAAAAAATTTAGATACTCTATTTATTTTTCTAAAAATATTTTAATAGAAAAAAGTTAAAAGAACATGAGTAAATATTTCTAACATCTATCTTATAACTTAATTTTGGATCGGTGAGTGAACAGTTTCGCCTACAGTGTGACTGACAAAATATGTGCATATAACGAATAAATACAGAAAAAAAATAATAAAAATAATCTACTAATTTGCTGTATAAACGAAAAATGGACAATTAATGGGAAAATTCTAGATGAGTGAGGCTATGGTACTATGCATAGCACGGTTGGGTCCGTGCTACGGCTCCAAATTTGAGTTTTCAAAATCCTAACGGTCAATCCAAACCGTTCAACATGATTATAAAATGAATATGTACTTACAAATCAAATTTTACATTTTTTCGAATATTTTTACTATTTTTTTAGATAGGTAGAAAATCACTTTATATGAAAATTATGGACCATCCAAAAACATTGATTTTCTACCTATCTAAATATATAGTAAAAAAATTCAAAAAAATGTAAAATTTTGTTTGCAAGTACATGTTCATTTTATAATCATGTTGAACGGTTTGGATGGACCGTTAGAATTTTGAAAACTTAAATTTGAAGCCGTAGCACAAATTCATCCGTGCTATGCTATAGCATAGTACCATAGCCTCACTCAATTCTAGATTAAACTTGAGAAATTGGAGATGTGAGAGGGTTGTTATTCCGGATTTTCTGTGATGGTTTTTTGTGTTGTAATTGTACCTCCCTTCTGCTGCAAACATTATAGCCTGTGCTATGATAACAACTATGAGTAAATGATTCCGGTCTAAACTTTGAATTCGATTATTTGTTAAAGTCTTTCTATTAAATTAAAAAAATTAGATACTCTATTTATTTTTCTAAAAATATTTTTATTTTCTAATATTTTAATAGACAAAAAGTTAAAAGAACATGAGTAAATATTTCTAACATTTATAATATTTTAATATAGAAGTTACGATGAATTGATAGTTCCAACTAACATTTATAATATTTTAATATAAAAGTTACAAATGTTGTCGTATTAGATAATTTAGCGGAAAGCCGGAAATAGTCATGCATTTTGCTGAAATGAAAGATTTTGAAATTATTTGAATGTCATATTTTGTTTTTTAATTTATATTATTTTAATGTTATGAATAAAAATTCAGAAATATTTATGTCTATTTTATTTATCAGAATAAACATTCTTTAAACAAATAAAAAAAAAACATATTTGAATTGAAATGTACACTTAATAGTTTCTGAAAACACACTGAGATGTGAGCTAGAAGCAATACATCTTTTCTCTCTTAAACATGTAGTTATGATTAAAACATGAAATTTCAAATTGAATATCAATTAATTATTTATAATGGGAAAATTATCAGCAATCAGTTGTCAATTCCTTATCTAAAACCTAATTAATGAGTTTTAAATTTTAAGATATTAATAACACAAAAGAAGAATTTTCAAGAAAATTAATGGGTTTTTTTAACAGTAATCCTATTCTTGGATTAAAATATTTCATTGTTATTTTCGTTTGTTCAAAAATTTACCACAACAACCAAATTTTAGCACTATCTCATTAAAGAGTAAAACTAAGGTGTTCTTAAGCTCACTAATAGGGGTGTTCATCGGTTCGGTTTAGTTTCAACCGAACTAGGCAAACCAAAGTAATAATTTGGTTTCTAAAATAGAACCGAACCAAATTGATTTAGCATTGCAACCAAACTGAACCGAACCAAAGTTTTATTTCGGTTTGTTCGATTTGTTCGGTTCAAACCAAAATATATTAATTTTTTTATTTAAAGCAATTGATTTATAATAAACCGAATTATATTAAGAAATAAACCGGGTACTAAGAAATAAATCGGGATATTAAATAAACCGAAGTATTTAAAGCAATTGATTAAAAAATAAACCGGGGTATTAAGAAATAAACTGGAACGATCCGGACCAAATTCATAATATATAAAAGTTCGGTTGGTTCGGTTATTTCAGTTTTAAAAAATTTCAAACCAAATCGAACCGAAATTATAATTCAGTTTTAAAAAGTAAACTGAACCGAACCATTTTTAAACCGAACAAACCAAACCGTTTGGTCCAAACTAATTTGGTTCGGTTCAAAACCGACTAAACCGGACCCAATGAACACCCCTACTCACTAAGCCTCTTTGTGAGCTTAACTCAAAAACCTATCGAATTAACTTCAAACGACGCATCCAAACTGTTGAAACCGATCTACTTCATGCGTGATACGTTTACATGTCAAATTTTTAAATTTTTGAACTAATTTAGTATGAAGTCAAGCGGTAAAAAAAAAATGATTTATAAGTTAATTTTAATGAGTTCATTTTTCATCATTTTTTGACTGCTTGACTTTATACTAAACTAGTTCGAAAAATTATAAATTTGACATGTAAATGCATCACTCGTGAAGTAGATCGGTTCAACGGTGTGGATGTGTTGTTTGAAGCCAATCTGATAAATTTTTGAGTTAAGCTCAAAAAGAGACTTGGTGAGCTTAAGAACACTCTAGTTCTGCTCCTCATTAAAATACAGAGAGTTCGCTTTAAAATTCATGCTAATTAAAACGGACAAGTCGTATCTCATTCTACACGGCCACGTTTTGCACTGGATCTGAACTAAAATTTTAGTGTCTACATAGTAGTTTCGTCTTTTTTGTGTTATAAATGAAAGGAACAAATCTCTTATCAGGTATGTTTGGTTGTAAAACAAAAATAGCTAGAATAGTAAAGTCAAGAATAACTATTGTTTATCTTATTAGAATAGTCAAATCTCAAAACTCTTAGGAATAGTCTATTCTAATAAGACAAAAAATTTAAATTTACTATTCTAACTATTTTAACTCAACCAAACACCGAATAGGCTATTCCAAATAGCCTAACCTCAAAAATAACATATTCTCATTCCAACCAAACATACCATCAAATAATCAAATTCCATTCCAAGCAATAGAACCGTCACCAATTGTACATCTCGGTGTTGAGTCCGAGAGCGGATCGACCGTAGTAAGACGAAGTCAATCACGAAAGAGATAGAGATCACGAGTGTGGATCTATTTTGATGAAGTAGGAACAAAAGCACCACTCACCCGGGTAGTTAGTGTGGTCAAATGCTAAGGGAAGAATTAAAAAAGAGAAGCTTTTCAAAACCCACTCATCTATATATATTCGGTATTGGGTGATTTTTTCAAAACCCACTCATCTATATATATTCGTTGAATCTGTCATAGCTTCATAACTTCATTTCACAACTTCATTTCCTTCTCTCATATCCGCCATTTTTTAATAGATTATGTCTCTGTTTTCTGTTGTAGTGACATGTAGTGTTTAAGAATAATAACATCACGATCTAATTAAATAATACAATTTCAATTTTATTTTATTTTTATTAATCTTAATTTATTAATTCAAATTTTCTGAAGTAACCTCAACAATATTAAGAGTATTTCTCAAAGGGTATATATCACCCTTTTCATTGCACCACCTCTGCACGCAAGCTCTATGCACATACTGTACAATTTAAAAAAAAAAAAAACTCAACCAAGAAGTTTTAATTACAGACTTAATTTATTGCTATTGTAGACGTTGTTGTGCAACGTATATTTTAAAATTATATTCCAGTTAATTAACTCAAATGTTTAAATCAGATTGTTATCAAATTTAAATGAAAGAACGTAACTTTGTTTTTGGAAAGGTACTCACTTAGAATGTGTTTTTGGAAAGGTACTCACTTAGAAAGGTACTCAAATGTTTTTGGAAAAGTACTCACTTATCAATTTAAATTTAAATGAAAATATATATATACACACACACACATACATATATTCTTATAAATACATAAAAAGGTACTCACTTAGAAAGGTACTCAAATGTTTTTGGAAAGGTACTCACTTATCAAATTTAAATTTAAATGAACACACACACACACACACACACACACATATATTCTTATAAAGAGTGAGGCTATGGTGCTATGCGTAGCACGGATGACTAGTGTGCTACGGCTCAATATGGTACTTTTTAAAATCCTAACGGTCGATCCGAACCGTTCAATGTGATAACCACATGAATATGTACTTGCAAACTAAATTTTATATTTTTTCGAATTTTTTTTACTATTTTTTTAGATAGGTAGAATTTTGATGGTCCAGAATTTTCAAAAAACACTTATTTTTCTACCTATCTAAAAAAATAATAAAAAAATTCGAAAAAATATAAAATTTAGTTTGCAAGTACATATTTATATGGATATCACATTGAACGGTTCGGATCGACCGTTAGAATTTTAAAAAGTACCATATTGAGCCGTAGTACACTAGCCATTGGTGCTATGCATAGCACCATAGCCTCACTCTTCTTATAAATACATGAAAAGGTACTCACTTAGAATGTGTTTTTGGAAAGGCACTCACTTAGAAAGGTACTTAAATGTTTTTGGAAAGGTACTCACTTATCAAATTTAAATTTAAATGAATATATATATATATATATATATGATAGGGCCATGTTCCCAAGGCCCTTTATTTAATAAACTTTAGGCCTATGAAAGCCCGGGATTCGGACCTCCTTTTAGGAGCCAGCCCGGCGCCAAGGTAAAGAGGCCCAAAGCCCGAGATACTTAAGATCCAGACACAGAAACAGGCCGAAGGCCCTGCAAAGGTCGAGCTCGGCCCGAAATAAACCTGTACCGCCTTAATGCGGGATAACCACCCAACGTGGTCACAATAACCGCTTCACCGCCTTAAGGCGAGATAACCACCGAGATAGCGGTTATGAGGCGGTTATGATTCAGCATATATAAGGCAAAAATCCCCATTGAACGGGGGTCGAGATTTTACACACACAGAGAGATATCGAAAAGGTCAGAGTCAGAATCTCTCTACACCCACCTCGCTCTTTAACTCTCACACACTTCACACATCTCGGACTGCCATCTCGTGGCAGGGCGAGATCATTCCATCACCTCTCACATACGGACTACTCTCCTCGGGAGATAGGACGTATCAACCACCGTGGGGCCCCCATCGCTCCAATACTGAAGCATCCAATGGACGCGCAAGATGTTTCCAATCCCCCTCCTCCGGGAACCAACAAAGACCCCACAGGAGGTAAGGATACCGGAAACACCTCAAAACCCTCTCCGAGGACCGACAACAACCCTGCAGGAGAGAGAGAGAACCGGCGTACTGCCAACCCACCGAAAAGCCAACCCGGGGTTAGTTTAGGGGCGACTTCTCAAAATCCCCCTATTACAGTAACCTCAAGTCAGGTTTTTCCGCCAGGTACCACGCCGATAAGACCACCCCTCAGCTCAACAGCGACAAGGCCGATGTCGCCTCGACCAAAACAACAATACCGGCCGCCTTTCGCATCATACCAGCCACAAACGCCCGTATACTATTACGGGACGTACCCCTACTCACCATATGGCCCACCGGTGCCACAATACCCGTATATGACCCCGCCCGGTCAAATGACCCAGGAAGGCCCTCCGGGAACTTATCACCCCGGTATTGCAGCACCTTATCCCCTGGCTCCACCCACTTACCTTCCCCTTCAACAAGTGCAGCAGCACTCAGCCCAAATAGTAGCCACGTGCGCTGCGCCAACTAAGCCAACAAAGCCTCTCTCCAAAAACCCCCAGACAGCAATCTCGCCCCGAAACCTTAACTCCGACTTTATCGCAGTACGGACTGCTAACAGTGAGGAGACAGACACTCCTAGCCCTCGAAACCCCGAGGTACGGCACGGCCCTGAGCCGATTGAGCAAGGGCACCAGGAAGGTCAGGATGAGAACCAAGGGAAGGAACAGGGGCAGGAAGCCGGGGTGGGACGCAACCCATCACCCCAAAAGGAACAAAGATCAGTACACGTCGGTGACCGCGGACGATCACACCACCGAAAGCAATCTCGCTCTCGCCACGAGCGCGAAGATAGCCAGCTACGGGGCAGGCATAGGACTCGCAAAGGCGACAGGAAACGCACCCGAAGATCCCCCACCCCCACTAGAGGTATTAGCACGACCCAAGTGGAAGAGCTAATACAGACCCGGCTCAACGCCAAGATGGCCGAGATCGAGTCTCAGAAAGCCGGCACCTATTCTAAACCTATGGGGATTGCGGACGGACCTCTATCAGCCAATATATACGGAGCATCTATGACAGACTTCAAATACCCTGCTTTCCTCCCAAGTTTCCGAGGTAACGGAGACCCCGCAGACCCGCACAACTTTGTATATGGGTTTTTGGAGCGACTACGGCTCTTAGGAGCCACGGACGCGATCACATGTCGGGTTTTCACAACTTGCCTTCAAGGAGAAGCTTGGGACTGGTACATGAACCTCCCCCGAGGTTCGATCACTAAATTCGAAGACCTCGCTAAAGCCTTTTTAGAAAGGTACACCGTGATCAGGCCCCCTCAGATCACCAGCGAGATGCTCCTGGACATCGTTCAAGGTCCAAGGGAAAAAACCGACGATTTCGTCAACCGCTTCATACAGGCATCTCGTCAGGTCCAGAACCTGAACGAAGAATTTGCCCTGGCCGCCATTAAAAAAGGGCTGCGCAAGGGCGGCCCCGGTACCCTGAGGTACGATGCACACGTGAAGAAAATGACTACCTTACGCGAGTTTGTGGCCTTCGCAGAAGGGTACATCAGGGCCGAAGAAGATAATGGCAGTCCCCCAAGAACCCGACCGAGGTCACCCCGACAACAGCACCACTGGCCACCTCAAAATGATCAACCCCGGGCACAGGTTGAACCTCGGACCCAGAATGAACCCCGCCGACACAATCAAGACAAGAAGGGAGGGCACAAACCGAATGAAGCAGAGTACCGCCCCCACTACGTACGGTATGCCCCCTTCACCAAAAAGCGGCACGAGATGTACCATATCGTGAAGGACATGTTTGATCTACCTCCCCCATTGCCCAAAGACATCTTCGAAATACAGGACAAAACTAAGGAATGTCTGTTTCATGGGTTTGAGGGACATTCGACAAGCGACTGTCTCCAGTTACGCGACATACTGGAAAGGCTAGCCCGGGAAGGAAAGTTAACCGAGTTCATTCAACCCGACTTCTACAAAAAATACACTTGGAAGTACAACGGGCGCGGACGAGATTACAAGAAGAAAATTCCGTACAAGAGGATTTACAACGGTGACCGACGTCCCGATCAAGGACCCAACACCGATGATGGGTCAGGTCCGCAGCGCGGGGAGCGACAGAGCAGCCCGGTTGTCAACACGATCAGCGGTGGCATCGGGCATTACCCCCGCAAGGTCGAAACCCGCCCAAAGACTAAACCTTACCCCACCATTTTAAATGTTGAACAGGAGACAGACAAGAAACGACCAAGAATGAACGAGGTAATTGTGTTTTCTGAAAAGGATCAAGGCGAGATCGTTGGCCCGCATGTCGACCCAATTGTGCTCAGCCTAAAAATCGACACACACAGGGTAAAAAGGATCCTAGTGGACACCGGAAGTTCAGCCGACATCCTTTACTTGTCCGCTTTCCGCAAAATGGGACTCAAGACTGATACACTCAAAAGGATAACACCCCCCTCATCGGTTTCACAGGTGAGGCCCTCCGTCCAAAGAGTATGGTTTCTCTCAAAACCGCTTTCGGCACCCCGCCTAAAGTGGTGGAAACGTTGATCGACTTCCTGGTAGTCGACGCTCCGTCCGCCTACAATGCCATCCTAGGGAGGGGTACGCTGAACAAAATCGAAGCCATAGTTTCTTCTTCTCACTTAAAAATCAAATTTTACACAAGTCATGGGGTGGGAGAAGAATGTGGAGTACAGGAGATAGCTCGGGAATGCTACCACGTCTCTCTCTAGGAAAGGTGCGGCCAAGTCCATCAAGTCGACACCCCCAGAACAACCACCTGCCGCTCGGGCGCGCATATGAAGGCCAGCAGCGACTTCATGCCCCCTAACACTCAGATCGCGCTGGACCCCACAGACAAAGCGGAATCTAAGTCTTCCCTTGAGCCCGCAGACGAAATTGACGAGCTCGACTTAGGTGACGGGAAGACATTAAACATAGGAAAAGCCATCCAGGGGTCGGCCAGAGAAGATCTAATCGCTTTCCTCCGCAATAACCAGTCCGTTTTTGCCTGGACCGCTGCCGACATGCAGGCATTCCGAGGTTGATCGCGGAACACAAGCTGCATATCAAATCGGTACGACAAAAGAAGCGCAATATGGGAGAAGAGAGACAACTAGCAGTAAAAAAGGAAGTCGCAAAACTTCTAGCTGCAGGATTCATCCGCAATGTCGACTGTCCTGAGTGGATGGCTAACCCGGTCCTGGTCAAAAAATCAAATGGAGATTGGCAGATGTGTATCGACTACACAGACCTTAACAAAGCATGCCCAATGGATCCATTTCCCTTGCCCAAAATAGACCAACTTGTAGACTCCACCTCGGGACATGCATTTCTCAGTTTCATGGATGCATTCTCGGGATACAATCAGATTCGGATGAGTCCCGACGACGAAGAAAAGACCGCCTTCACAACCCATTCCGGCCTCTACTGCTACCGGGTTATGCCATTTCGGGTTGAAAAATGCAAGAGCAACCTTTCAGAGAATGGTGAATAAAGTCTTCCAAGATCAAATCAGCCAAAACATGGAAGCTTATGTCGACGATTTGCTAGTCAAGAGCATGTCGGATCTCGATCACATCCGAGATCTCGAGGAAACTTTTGCGACGCTCAATGGAGCCGACATGAAACTCAACCCAAAAAAGAGTTTCTTCGGCCTGACCGGCGGTAAGTTCCTCGGGTTCATGGTATCCATGCGAGGTATCGAAATTCACCCTTCTAAATCCCAAGCCATACTAGACATGCAACCACCCCGGAACTTAAAGGAGCTCCAGTCGTCAACTGGACGGCTAGCAGCGCTAAACAGGTTCATAGCGCGGTCCGGAGACGTTTGCTTCCCTTTCTTCAAAGCAATGCGCAAGTCAGCCAGATTTGAGTGGACTGACGAGTGTGCGGTAGCTTTCGACAAAATCAAAGCTTACCTCGCTGACCCACCTTGCCTCAGCAGACCCGCAGCAGGCGATATCCTTGTCCTTTACTTGGCAACTACCAACCATGCTGTCAGTGCAGCCCTAGTCCGAGAAGAAGGGCGGGAACAGCGGCCCGTATACTTCGTGTCGCATGTACTCCGCGATGCCGAAACAAGATATACCCAAATCGAGAAAGCAGCATATTCTCTGGTAGTGGCGGCAAGGAAGCTGCGACCATACTTCCAGTCACACCCTATCAAAGTATACACCGGGGTACCACTCAAGAAGGTCCTTGCCAACTTTGACTCTTCTGGCAGACTACTGGCTTGGGCTCTGGAACTCTCCGAGTTCGACATTTCCTTCCATCCACAGAACGCTCTAAAGTCGCAGATCTTTGCCGATTTCATCGCAGAATACTCAGGGGCACCGCCTGAATTAGAAGGACGGTGGACATTATATGTCGATGGAGCGTCCTCCCTACAAGGGGCCGGGGCCGGTGTCTCCCTTATCGGACCACAGGGTGAAGTCCTGAATTACGCCCTCCACTTTCAGTTTCCGGTGACCAACAACACGGCAGAATATGAAGCAATGATAGCTGGGCTCAAGTTAGCCAGAGAACTCGGGGCACGCGAGGTTTACCTCTATAGCGATTCCGAGTTGGCTGTCAAACAGATCAATGCCGAATGTCGCGTCATGGATGACAAATTGCGCAAATACCGCGAGCAGTTCAACCACCTGAAGAATCAGTTCGATAAGGTCGAGATCCAACATGTTTCTCGCAACAAGAATTGCCAGGCTGATGCCCTCTCCAAGCTCGGAGCTGCAGGAAACCTAGATAAAGACAGACCAATCATAGTTATGGATATACCCAATTCCAGCATTGATTAGAATGTCATCACGGTGTATGCCATCAATGAACCAACAGAAACATGGTTCACCCCGATGTGGAATTTCCTCAATACCGGAGTCCTGCCAGCAGACTAGCTTGAAGCACGACGTTTGAAGAAGATCGCCCGCTTTACTTTATATTCAACAACAAGCTCTTTAAGAGGGGATATGTCCGCCCTTGGCTGAAGTGTATTCCGAACGACACCGCCCATCAAATGTTGGCTGAGGTACACGCCGGCATATGTGGCAGTCATCAAGGTGCAAAAACCCTAGCTAAGAGGATACTTCGAGCGGGATTTTATTGGCCAACAATGCAGCAAGACGCTGCGGACTTGGTCAAGAAATGTGATAAGTGCCAATATCACAGCAAGCTCAGCAATATCCCACCTTACGACCAGATCTCTATCTCGGGGGCGTGGCCCTTCGACTTATGGGGAATCGACATCGTGGGTCCATTCCCAAAAGCCGTTCGCCAGCGACGTTGGATTATAGTCGCTGTCGAATACTTTACCAAATGGGTGGAAGCAGAGGCCCTGGCAACTATCACGGCCAAAGCAGCCGAACACTTCATCTGGCGCAACATCATCTGCCGATTTGGTTTGCCCCATGCCCTCATTTCCGATAATGGCACACAGTTCAACGCAGCCAGCACGATATCGTTTCTATCGGGCCTCGGGATCCACAACAATTTCACCTCGGTCAGTCATCCCGCCAGCAATGGGCTTGCCGAAGTCACCAACCGAATTATTTTGGAAGGCATCAAACGCAAGGTGGAAGCCAACCGGAAAAACTGGCCCGATATGTTGGACGAAGTCCTTTGGGCATACCGAACAACCCCGCGGGAAGCAACACAACAAACACCCTACTCGCTGGTATTCGGCATGGAAGCAGTCACCCCTTTGGAACTGATAGAACCATCACTTCGCACTACGACATACTCTGTTGAGGGAAATCCGGGCTCTCGCGAGATCGACCTCGAGCTCCTTCATGAAACCAGGGAACGAGCCCGTATCCGCACAATGGAGTACCAACGGAGGGTCAAGCGTGCTTTTGACAAACACGTTATACCCCGCGACTTCCAGCCAGGAGATCTCGTGCTACGGAAAGTCGAAGCCACGGGTAAACATGTAGGCAAGCTAGAGCCGAATTGGGAAGGCCCATACCGGGTAGTCTCCCTCAGAGGAAAAGGCGCATATGAGTTAGAAGACTTGCAGGGAACTCCGCTCCCAAGACCATGGAACGCGGGCCATCTCCGCAAGTTTTACACTTAATTGGCGCGACATGCCAGCAAACACATCGAAAGGCGTTATAGGCCGACTACATGTGGTGCTACTAACTCTCAACAAGGCGAGATATGCCGAATACAAGGCGAGATATGCCGAATACAAGGCGAACTAAGCCGACCATAAGGCGAGATAGGCCGAGCACTTTACTATAGGCGAGATAGGTTTTTAGTTACTTTTAGCGAGATGCTTTTCCATCTCATGTAACTTTTTATTCTTTGTATGCGACGTTATAAGCATATTTAATATATATGAATTTTCAGTTTTAAAGAAGTCTTATTGCTACTTCACTGTAGCGCATGCTTTCTTAGCAGTGCTTCTTATTATATCGGAAACAACTAACGAACGAAAACCCTTCGGGGTAACGAATACGAGTTTACCGATCACAGTATTATTTTGATCGGCGTTTTCTATGTCGGCCTTTTATATTTTCAAATTTTTATTAACATAAGAGACAAAAAAAAAGAGGAGAGAAGGATAAACAAGTATAGTCGCGACATCGCACTAACAGATGACGTCGCAGAATAATCACACGTTGACAAGAAAGAATAACAGGTAAATATATTTTTCATATCTTTAACATTGTTAATTTCTCACATCTCGGGAACAAAAATATCACTTACAAACATTCTTTGTTTAACCCCCACATCCCGGGGGTATTAAAATATTACAACAATTACGCTAAGGCACGAAGTCGGACGAAATGGTCCGCTCATCCAGGAATTGCCACCACGCTTCGGGCCATCATTCCTGTAACAAGTACCAGTTGTACCAAGTTAATATAGATACATAGACATTGCTATTACGGTATATGTAAATCATGATACAGAACAACTTACCAATTAGGGAGTTTTGAGATGTTCCCGAGGTGTCGCTATTGGAGACACAACCTCGGGGTGAACACTATCTCGTATTCTCCCCTGGTCGCCTTCCTCTTCGCTTTCCTCTTCATCGTCGTCCTCCTCCTCCTCGTCATCTTCCTCTCCTTCTGCTCCTGCCACCACAGGTCTAGCCACCTCGTCAACAGGGTCGGGCAGACTTTTGGGCCACCTGAATCTCCCCCACCACGGGTACGGGAAGTACGCGGCATGATCATCAAGTGGGAGTTTCTCGTCAAAGATAGACCCATCCGGGTTTACCAATCGATCCCGGGTCTCATCCCACCGGTAATCGGTCAACTGCCGCACCTTAACGTCTTCTGGGGGAACTGCCTTAAACCCGGCATGTTCCGGCGTGAAAAGATAATGATGTCCGACCTTCCGCAACTCGTTATAAATAACGGCCTTCATTGGTATATGCAAGGCCAGCGCCGCGGCTTGCGCGAAGGACTGGCTAACAAAGAACCGATTCAGCGTAAGGCCAGGAGCTCATTGCAGCTTCCCCTCCAACCGAGATATCTCGGCTTCTCTCCCCGAGATAGTGAGATCCTTCGCCGCTGCCTCCAGGTTAAGTGCCGAGATCTGTTCTTGCAGAGATTTGATTTCCTCCTCTTGGTTCGCTATTCTATCATCCCGAACCTTGAGGTGGTCCTCAGCTGTTTTTAATGTTCTTATAGTTGCCTCATGGATGCGAATTTGCCTCTCTTGCACCTTTATTTCTTTTTGGACAACCTCGAGACGTTTGGTTTGCTCTATGGCCAGGTTGCGGAAATAATCGCGTTCCAAAACAGCCTTTTTGACCATATCCCCGTCAGAGTCAACAAAGAGCATATTGTTTTGCTCTTTGTCAACGAGGTCCTTGTAATGACCAAGGATGGCCCCAATGTCATGAATGGCCGAGATGTCATGGTTGAGCGTCACCTCGGGCTTCTCCCGAATGGTCTCCTTCTGATAAGCGGTCTCTATTACCCTGAATACTTCCCGAGTATACCGAGCGTGCAGATTTCTGTTCTCATCCCGTGACTGTTGCATCGTGGAATGACCCGGAAGGTGTAGGCCCAAGCTATCAGCAAATCCGGGTACAATCCTTTCTTTGAACACAACCCCAGTAGCAAGCTCTTGACCCGGAACGGCCACTTGTAAGAAACTCTGGAGGTCGATGTCGCACGGTTCCTCTATGTCAGCTGTGAAGGCCGGGGTGGAAGACCCCGGAGTGATTGCCAATGAGATATTATCTTGGGGAGGAAGTGCGCTCACACCGGCTGGAGATGCCCCGCTAACCGGGATGGCCTCAATAACGGCCGTTTCAGATGCCCTTCTCGATTTCTTCTTCTTAGGGCGTTCAGGTGCTAAGCCCTTACCCTTCTCGGCCGAGGTGAAGGAACCGCTATGGTGTTCCTTCCGTTTATGGGATGGGGCGTCCTCCGAGATGCCTCGTGTTGGAGCACGCGCTGGCTCCTCAACAGTGAGACTGGCTGAAGTCTCAGCCTTAGAACTTTTTCGGGAAACCTTCTTTCCCGTTTTCTTTGCTCTTTGGCCCGCGGTTGCAGTGGCAGTACTCTCCTTTGGGGCTGCGCGATTGGAGGTGTGTGACGCACTAGTCCAGATCAGCTCCATGCAGCCTTCTTCTGCAAAAAACAACGAAACATACAATTAATATTAGGCTACGCAATTGGATAAATCGAGATGGGGATAAGCATAAAATAAATTGCAACTAAACCCGCGAGAACAGGACTCACTTCTCACAAGTTCTCTCAATTCATGCGCAGCCACCTGCTCTTGCAGATTAAGTTTTTTATCAATGGCCGGGATCATTCCTTTCCCGGACTTCAACGGCCTCCACCTCGCATTGACATCCTGCAAGCAAGTCACATCGCGCCAATTTTCTATATACACCCATCCATGGTCCCAGGCCTCTATTTTGTTCATCTTCTTGTCTTTCTCAAACAAGGCCTGGTGATTCTTGGGAGTTTTTTGGCGAAGCGCGAGTTGGCCTGGGTCCACATAGAGTGTGGAAAAGAAATGAAAAAACAACCCAATGGTTGGCCTGTTCATCCCGAGCTCAACCTTAAAGATCCTAAAAGCTGCTTCGAAGCTGCGTATATAGCTCCAAGCCACCCCGGTCAGTTGTGCAGGAGCCACCTTCATGAAGTTTAAGAGGCTTCTCTCAAAATTGGTCAACCTTAAATGGAAGCCGCATTGCGGCATTTTCCAGTAAATACACATACCCCGTTCGTGGTCATGTGCCCGATCTTCCGGGCCAGGTGCCCGTAGTACGATTTGATCCCTAGGGATTTTATCCTTGGTTAACACCAACTCCTCATAAAACGCATCTGCCCAGGCCTGATCTTGGACCTCGGGTGCAGGGGCTCGCTGTAATGATTGGAGGAATTGGGTGTCGTTTGAATGGCCGGGCCGAGGATTCACGTCAGGTAATGGCCTGACTATGGCTTTTGATTTGGTCTTAGGTTTCGTGGCCCGAGTGGGGCCCTTACCCATGGACGTCCCGGCTTCCGCCGAGATACGCTCGCCCCGGGATGATGTTTCTGGACTCGGGTTAAGTATGTCCACTTCCATGTCGGTAGCTTCTCCTTCCTCTACCCCCACAGTTTCTTGTTCCGGACTCATGTCATACAAACTCCCGCTTGACCTTGGCGAGGTGCCCTCCCCGCTATCAGATCCACCCTCATAAACCACGTCAGCCGCTATCTCAAGCATGGCCTCTATGCTCTCGCCAGCACCGTGATGAGAAGTAGGCGCTGTTTGCTTCTGAGAGAACCCGGGGGAACCAGAGTGATCCCCCGAGATGGATGGGTTTTGCCCTATTAACTTGGACCGGTTTTCTTCAGATCTCGCACCAGAAAGGTCAGCCATTTCTACGATTAACAAAGGGATCGGCTTAGGTACAGACTTATTCGAGGTTGGTGCATAGTTAATCCGGTTTTTGGTCATACGAATATACCGAGTTGGCCTACTTATTTATACTCCTGATCCCGGGTTGTACTAATTCATGTTAACCGAATTATACCGAGGTCCAGGAATCACTAACCTTATCAAAGTAAAGTCTTCTTTCACTGATCTTACGTCTTATGTCGCTGGGTTGGAAGCTTCAAGTTCTTTCTCTCCGAGATAACAATGGTTCGATCAGAAAAAGCGAAACTGATGGGGACGGGGGTATATATAGGTCCGATTTGGAAAACTTTTTTCCGCTCAGATCCCGAGGAATGACACCTGGCGCAATCTACGGCATTCATCCAAGCGACGTTTCGTCTCCCGCCATTTATTTCGAGATTAACGCTCTCTTCACAGGTGACAGCTGTCGCCATAATGTCGAAGCGACGTCTCGAATACTCGCGTCTTTTAATCGCGTTAACGGTTTAACAAACGGCTTGCATAACTCCGTTTCCGCTACGATTAACGGTATTCTCCGTTACTGTAGCAAATTACATGTCCTAATCCGAGATGTTTGTCACCTCGGAGGGACACATCACCTCGGAAGTACACGACATCTAGCGCGAGGCTTTAACTCATTAATACATTATCATTAATGAGGAGCAGTTGGGAAAACGACAGTACTGTCCTGACAACTTTATTCTCATTAATGATACTGTGTATAACTCTCATTATAAATAGAGTACTCCCGAACCACAAACATTTCACTTTCCTTTTCTTTCAACTACTTTTACCTCGCATCAATTATGTCTGTTCAGCGACATATTGAAAAGTTCTTAGCCGAACGTGAGAAACAGCGGCGAGCTCTTCACCGCCGCGGTATTCCACCTCGTTTTGCTGGTCCATCCAGCTCAAGCCGAGGTCCTCAACAACGTGTACTCACGACCGCGGAACGGGAGCAGTTAATTCAAGACATTCCCAATGACTTGGATTGGATGCTGGACAACGAGTCCCTTACCGTTCAAGAGTTCCTGAACTATAAACTAGTGACATACAAAGTGTTGAACGATGAAATCGACACCGCAGACCTCCTTGGACCTCTCCGTGACTGCCTGGCCTGTGGACAGTCAGCCCAAAAAGAGGACATGACCAAATGTCGGGGATGTCGCACATGGTGTCATTCCTCTCATTTTTTGATCCATGACCGATCAGATCCTCAACATCGCTTCTTCAAGTGTTTATCCTGCCAAAACCGACATCCCACGGGACCTACATTGGCAACAGCCACTCCGCCCAGATTTGAGCAGATGATCATTTCGAAGATCCTGATAGTGATATATTGGATTTCCTCCCTCCACCTCCGGGACGCACTTGATAAATTACAATAGGAATTTCTCGTATTTTTTAAGTTAGATAAATTAGCCCTTTTTGGCATCTCTAGCTTACTTCGAGTTGTAACAAGTCCTTATTAATATATGATGAATTTCCTTTCCACTCTTCCGCCATTCCTTTCCGATATATATATAAAAAAAAAAAAATCATGCGAGATCACAATATCGCGAGATTACACTATCATACGACATTACAACATACAGTGCAAACAAACAACATCTCGGGAAATCATAAATAATTTTACATATTTTTTGTTCACATGACTAAGTAATATCAAGTCAGAAGCATATCGCTATACATTCTGACTTCGGGGGCTAATGATAGGGCCATGTTCCCAAGGCCCTTTATTTAATAAACTTTAGGCCTATGAAAGCCCGGGATTCGGACCTCCTTTTAGGAGCCAGCCCGGCGCCAAGGTAAAGAGGCCCAAAGCCCGAGATACTTAAGATCCAAACACAGAAACAGGCCGAAGGCCCTGCAAAGGTCGAGCTCGGCCCGAAATAAACCTGTACCGCCTTAATGCGGGATAACCACCCAACGTGGTCACAATAACCGCTTCACCGCCTTAAGGCGAGATAACCACCGAGATAGCGGTTATGAGGCGGTTATGATTCAGCATATATAAGGCAAAAATCCCCATTGAACGGGGGTCGAGATTTTACACACACAGAGAGATATCGAAAAGGTCAGAGTCAGAATCTCTCTACACCCACCTCGCTCTTTAACTCTCACACACTTCACACATCTCGGACTGCCATCTCGTGGCAGGGCGAGATCATTCCATCACCTCTCACATACGGACTACTCTCCTCGGGAGATAGGACGTATCAATATATATATATATATATATATAGAGTCCGACTAGGCTACTCCATGGAGTAAAACGACTTGGTACTCCACGCCATATCTTCATTTTTAAAGTTCAAATAGTCGATTCGAACCTTCCAACATGTTCTCTATATTGAAATGTGCTTGGAGACCAAATTTTACATTTTTTGGAATTTTTTTACTATTTATTAAGCCACTTTGAAAATCTGAAAATCCTTATGAACAGTAAAAAACAGTAAAAATTTCTGGACCGCCGGATCAGTGATTTTCAAAGTGGCTTCATAAATAGTAAAAAAATTCCAAAAAATGTAAAATTTGGTCTCCAAGCACAATCAATATGGAGAACAACTTGAGCGGTTCAGATCGGTCGTTTGGATTTTCAAAATGAAAATAATGATGCGTGGAGCACCAAGTCGTTTTACACCATGGCTTAGCTAAGCCCAGCACTATATATATATATATATATATATATATATAGATTGACTATGGTGAGTTGTGAAGTAAAACGTCGTTTTACTTCACGCTCATACTCCATTTTGAAAATCTAAACAACTGATCCGAACCGCTCAACATGTTCTCCATATTGAAATGTGCTTGGAGACCAAATTTTATATTTTTTGGAATTTTTTTACTATTTATTAAGCCACTTTGAAAATTCCAGATCCGGATGAACAGTAAAAAACAGTAAAAAATTCTGGACCATTCGATCAGCGATTTTCAAAGTGGCTTAATAAATAGTAAAAAAATTCCAAAAATTATAAAATTTGGTCTCCAAGCACATTTCAATATGGAGAACATGTTGAGCGGTTCGGATCGGTCATTTAGATTTTCAAAATAAAAATATGAGCGTGAAGTAAAAATGACATCTTACTTCGCAACTCACCATAGCCCAGCTCTATATATATATATATATATATAGTGCTGGGCTTAGCTACTTCATGGAGTAAAACGACTTGGTGCTCCACGCCTCATTATTTTCATTTTGAAAATCCAAACGACCGATCCGAACCGCTCAAGTTGTTCTCCATATTGATATGTGCTTGGAGACCAAATTTTACATTTTTTGGAATTTTTTTACTATTTATTAAGCCACTTTGAAAATCACTGATCCGGCGGTCCAGAAATTTTTACTGTTTTTGACTGTTCATCCGGATTTTCAGATTTTCAAAGTGGCTTAATAAATAGTAAAAAAATTTCAAAAAATGTAAAATTTGGTCTCCAAGTACATTTCAATATGAAGAACATGTTGGAAGGTTCAAATCGACTATTTGAACTTTGAAAATGAAGATATAGCGTGGAGTACAAAGTCGTTTTACTCCATGAAGTAGCTAAGTCCATCTCTATATATATATATATATATATATATATATATATATATAATTATATACACATACATATATTCTTATAAATACATAAAAAGGTACTCCCTTAGAATGTGTTTTTGGAAAGTTACTCACTTATCAAATTTAAATTTAAATGAATACACACACACATCTCCATTCCATTATTAAGCACGTTGGGTGTCCGATCCGCCAACGGTTACGATTGAAAGATTAATTTTTGGATTTAATCTCAGCTCTCCAATCACACAATCTATCTTCTTTTTATTAAATGCATCTGTTTTATGTGTAGAAGTTTAAATTTAGCTACAAACATACTCGCCACACATACAGCCACACGATGCGTTACAATTAAAATTAAACAGACTCTAAAATTTAGCGATATAATTCTCCGTTTCTTTATTTATTTGTTTCCTTATTTCTCCCTCTTCAATTGAAATTTTCTATACGGCGGATCACAATGCAAATTAATTTTTTGTTCACTTCCTTATTTCTATACATATTACTGTGATAAATCTAGAATATATTTTTAATTTTGTTTTTTTTATGAAAATTTGTCATTTTGAATGAGAATTTATTTTTGTTATCTTATCATATATTCTGTTGCAACGCACGGGCACGATACTAGTATTCTTATAAATACATAAAAGGGTACTCACTTAGAATGTGTTTTTGGAAATAAACATATAAAAATTAACTTCCCCATTTGCATACTCCGTATATTTTCAAATGACGTATTAACAAAATTTTTTTTTGTTGTCCAACAGTAAATTAAATGGATAATTGTTGGGATACCTATTGAAACATTCTAAATTGCTTATTTCTCTATTAAAATACTCAAATTTGTTGTTTCTCCATTTTAAATTAAAATACATTCCTATTTTGCTATAGAAATTCTCAATTGTCTTATTTTTCCATTTAAATTAAAATATTTTCATATTTCCTCATCAAAATAAGAAATCTCTTATTTCTTCATTTTAAATTGAAATATTAATTTTCATATTTCCTCGTCAAAACACTCAAATACCTTATTTTTTCCATTTTAAATTAAAATATTTTCCAATTTAACTTCTCTTATATTAATTAAATCTGAAAATTATAAATATAATGAATTATTTAGCAGGCTAGGGGGTTTAAATCAGTAAGTTGTAAATTAAGTTTGGTCTCCACAGTATGGAAATCCAAAAAGGAATAGATCAAGTTTAAGCCACTAACCTAAAAAAAAAAAAAAAAAATTGTACATCTTTTTGAACTACACGAATTCACACACGTTTCCCTCAAAAACTTTTCCGGATCACCTTTCCCTCAAAGCTTTCCCGGATCACCTTTCCCTCAAAGCTAAAGGATCACCTTTCCAGTTGTCTACTTGGGAATATCAGAACCTGTTATTCCGATCCCAACCGTTAGTTAAAAGTCGTGCATGAAAAACTTACTTCGTTGAGATTCGTACATGGGAAAGTTTGAATATTTTTTTTTTTTTTTTTTTTTTTTGAGAAAGTTTGAATAGTTGAAGTTTGAATAATTTTTTTTTTTTTTTTTTTTTTTTTGAGAAAGTTTGAATAGTTAAAGTTTGAATATTTTTTTTTATTTTTTTTTTATTTTTGAGAAAGTTTGAATAGTTGAGAACTGATATCAATTCGGACATTCACACTATAGTGGGCCGCATTCCGCCTTCCAAACTATAAAAGTAACCTCACCTGATCTTCCTTCTTCTCTCACTTTCACTCTTCAGTCTTCTCTTTCTCTTGGTTTGTCATATAAACCAACCTCACCCTTCTCTCACCCTTTTCTCTTGGTGTGTGCATACAAATTAGCTCAAGATTTAACATCTTGGTCTGTCATAGCTTCCTCCTCTCTCCCTCGATCTTTCTTTCGATCGTATCTACCATTGCAATTCAGGTAATATATATTTTTCTTCATTTTAATTCAGCAATTCTAGTTTCTAATTTTAATTTGTAAGTGGGCGCGGGTACGCGACCTCGATTAATTTTAGCAACTTAAACACCTTGTTTGGATGGAGAGTAGAGGAAGAGAGGGAATGGAAAGAAAAGAAAAATTTATCTCGAATTGTATTTGGTTGATAAAATTATGTCGGAGGTGAAAGGTACAGGAGGTGAAAGATTTATATGATTCTTACATATATAATTTATTCAAGTTTTTTACATATATAACCCTATATCTTACATATATAATTTATATTCAAGTTTCTTTGCCACAAGATTTTGGATTTTGTTATAAACAGATTAGTCTATAAATTTTCATATAAATAAATTACTATTATATCATATAATTTATTACTCGAATTAATTTTTGTTAATAACTATAATACTAAAATTATTTACCAACAAACTGGATCTGCAATAATTAGTAAACAAATCAAAACTACTATAATCAACTTTATATAATAGTGGTTGGCTATATCAAAACGTTTGTTTTGGAGCCATGGTGCAACCAATTAGTTTTCATATTTTCAAAGTTCAAATGGTTGATCCAAACCGTTATATGTGATCTATATATTAAATTGTACTTGGAGACCAAATTTTACATTTTTGGGAATTTTTTTACTATTTATTAAGCAAGTTTTGAAATTGTTGATTTTAATAAACAGTGAAAAATTTCTGAATCATTGAAAATAACGATTTTAAAACTGATATTAATAGTAAAAAAATTCCAAAAAATGTAAAATTTGTTCTCCAAACACATTTAATATAGATTGAATGTTGAACGGTTTGGATCAACTGTTTGGACTTTAAAAATGTAAAAACCGAATTATTTGTTCCACAGCCTAGTAACAAACATTTTGATATTAGCGGATCTATATATATATATATAAACATATTATCAAATGACTCTGAACCATTGTTCAATTATAGGCTAAGACATTTTATTTCTTATTTTCATAGAATTAAAAATTTAATGTAAAAAATTGCTACTAACCAGAATCAAATCCGGGACCAACATCTTATACTAACGAAATTTTTTTATGGGTAGAAATTCATAGAAAAGAAGAGAGAGAAATAGAAAGAGTACATGAGTTGTAATATTGATAGAAAGACAGGTAAAAATTTTACTGGTTTAAAAATCGGTTTGTTTTTTTTTTTCATTTTTTCTAGTAAAATATAACTTTTTTACAAAAATAGATAGAGTATCTTAAAATTTAGATATAATAGAAACATTCTATCTTTTGTTAAAAACTTTCATATTTTACTAAAAATATAATATAAGAATTCCCTCTATCTATACATCAGATTTAAAAAAAAAAAACTAAGTTTGGACCGTTAGAATTCCTACCGGTCCAAACTTTTTGATTTTTAAACCGGTAAGAATTTTACCGATCTTTCAACCAATATTATAACTCATGTACTCTTTCTATTTCTCTCTCTTCTTTTTTATTAATTTCTACAAATAAAAAAATTTCTATACTAACTACTGCTGGAAAAGTCAGCACTAGGAACAATTTTCGAAATTTTTGTAAATCGAGGGCAAGTTTGGAATTTCATTTTTTTAGGAAATTAATAAAATATTTGGTCGTGGTGCGTGCGTAACAGAGTGGCCCAGAAATCGATTTCCGTATCCTCCCAGTACCTGACTGAACCTGACCCAAACGGACGGCCCAGATTTACTCTCAGCCGGTGATTACTCTCAGCAGGGGCAGTATTATTTGTGTTTGAGATTCGTGCCAATTTAAAAATCTGGACTGAGAGAAAATCTGGACCGTCCGTTGAGTCAGTTACCTGGGAGGATACGGATTCGAAGATTTGACCTCTGACCTCCCTGCTTTATATATCAACAGTAGAGAGAGAGAGAGAGAGAAGATTTAACATTTATCAATTTTCAGGGAATCACCTCGTACGTACCTCAACCCCCTGCTGCTCAGAGATTGACGCGCGCAATGCCGCAGCTGACGATGTTGTTCACTATAAATATAGTGGTGATGTTGCGAGAGCTGTTTGAGAGGATAGGGGCAGCAATCTTAGTAGGAGAAGGTGAAGGACTTGCAGAGAGGGTGAAGAACGTTCTCTCTGTGTTCATAACATGGCATGAAAAGGTGGAGTATGAATGGGCGACAATACTGTTGGGTGACAACTCGCTGTCGCTCCGTGATTTTCTTTTCATAACATGCTGTTGGTTCTTCGGATCAGTTCGGATCATCTGCCGCAGCACTGGACGTAACATGCAACAGTCGTCGCTCTTCTACTTTTTTCAACTATTCTCTAGCATAACTACTGTTCTTCTCTCCTTGCTACACCTCTTCTACCCCCATGCTTTTGCCACTAATACCAATCAGAGCACTCGTCACTTGGCAATACTCTTTTTCAACATCGTCTCGCTCTCACAAGCACTATTGCTACTTGCTTACTGTTACCTCCTGCATGCAGAGAGAATGAGAGAGGATGATCCGAACTGACATGTAATCGGCAATACTCATACAGCTACTTGGCAATACTTTTTTACGCTTTCATAAATGTTAATTAAAAATAAAATTTGTACTGCAGAATCCCGGAAAAGATGGATGAGTTGTTTTATGATTGAACTTTTGATCTGATTCATTAATTAAATGAATCCTAAATTCCTAATTATTCTTTATTTTGAATCGTAGATAAATGTGCAAAAGAAGAATAAACAGAGCAATAAACTAATTGGATAGAAAATTAAAAGGGAATGACAATGTCTTTTTAATAATATATAGGGTTAGTTCTTAAGTTTGCTGATTAAAAATTTGAGCAAACAACGACCTATTTATTATAAGATCGAATTCAAAATAAGAACAGAGAAGTCTGAGAGAAAAGGGAAAAAAAAAAAAACAGAGAAGCTGACAAAATTCGATATATGCTGGGTACAATCCTTATTGAAAGTTTATCTCAAATCCTTATTGAGTATTGACCAGCATACATCGAAATTTGGAGAAGGGCCACGCTGTGTGGCGTGGTGGTTGGGTCACTTTTCAAAATTAAAAAAAAAAAAAAAAATCATTTTTCTAATTTTTTATTTAATTGAAGGTATTAATAAAAAAATCGGAATAAAACGCGTTAGGTCCGGTACCGAAATTTTTATTTTTACCATCTCCAAAAAAAAAAAAAAAAAAGAAACTAAATTTTTATTCTGAAGTAACCCCAACAATATTAAGAGTGTATCTCAAAGGAGTCTTGGTATCAATTATAGGGTGACGGTATACTCAGGGCACAAATTATAATTTTGAGTGCACCTACAAATTTTTTTAATTTATACCAAATTTGCCCTTCATTTAAAATTTCCATTTAAACAAGACAATACACCTAGAGGTGCTATCGGGTCGGGTCGGGTCCGGATACTATTATATTTGGACCCGTACCCTAAAAGTGTTCGGATCCAAATTTCGATCCATACACTTATTTGTTTCAAATCGGGTCGGGTCCGTATCCGGATACCTATCTACCCGTAGATATTTCGGGTCCAGTCTTTCGGTTCCGGGTAGATAGATACCCATAACTTGTTTGTGGATTATCGGGTCCGGTTCGGATATGGAGCGGTTCCGGATTCGGAGCGGGTATATGTCACAACTCTCATACTACGGATGTTTTTTTTTTTTTCTCATTAAGTGCCTTCAATAATACTTTGTGAAACTTGGGTAGTATTTTCAGGATTTGATTGTTGATTGTTTGGAGTACTCATGGTGTAACAAAAAGTATTCGAAAGTTTTTTATTTTTTGTTAATAGCTTTTGAATTCAAGAGGCTTGAGATAAATAACTTTTGAAAATCAAAATATTGAAGAATAAATATAATTTTTAGAAAGTAAAATATTGGAGATGGTGATTTCCTTTTCTATGATTCAAAAAATCCATGAACGGAATATTAATACTAATTTGTTTGAATAGAGAATTAAATTTATGACAAATATTTGATTTCAATGAGATTTATTGCGAATGACATATCAATGAGAGCAATAAATTTTCATGATAATAAGGAGGATATATAAGGCAGATATTGAAGGATATATTCAAAGCAATAAATTTTATTCAAAAAATTAATATGCAAAATGTGATTACTGGCGTGACATTTGTTGATTTGATTATATGTAAAATTGTATTTCATAGTTATTCAAATATGTTTTATCAGGTATTTATATGGGTATCGGGTCGGGTTCGGTTATGGGTCGGATAACTAAATCAAACCCATATCCTATCCATTACAATATCGGTTCCGGTTCGGATCCGGATCGGATATTAAATTATTAATTTTGTAACCGTACCCATAATTTAACCGGTTATATTTTTTAAACCATACCCTACCCAAATTAACCGGATCCGGGTCGGTTCCGGGTCGGATCCGGTTCGGTTCCAGATCGGATCTGGGTAATCGGATAAAAGTAGCACCTCTAAATACACCTTTTAAAGAAGGTATTTAATTAATTCACAATTTATTCGTATATCTTTATGGTAAGTACTATCAAGTCATGTTATATTCTATGCTCTTTACATTTTAGCATTTGGTAAGATTAGTTTTTATTTTTGTGAAATTTTCAAACTTAAATTAATTTCTGGAATGATTATTTCATTCAAAATATGTAGTATGGTATTGTAAAAAATAATATTTTTAGAGCAAAAATTAAATTATTGAGAGCAGTGAGAAATTTTTTCTCTCTCACTATCTAATTTACCCTTTAATTGATTGAATTTTTTTTTCTTATCTTGACATCATTATACCTGTCTAATAAAAAATGCTTAAAAAAGGAAACATTGTGATGAGGTAGTTTGAAAATATCTTTTGCCATGATCATTGTTGAAACTAAATATGATATATTTTGAAGTCCAATTTGTAATTTATAGTTATTGGAATAAATAGGAAGACAATATTCTAAACCGTTTTATTAAACGTACATTATATATTATAATATAATTTGAGCGAACAGTAAGTGCAATTTAAAACAAAAATTATTAAATATTGATCCATGCTTGTGTCTTATTTTACTCAGCTAATGGTTTTCATTTTTCTTAATTCTATAGTTTATAAAAAAAAATTTGACTACCTTTATTTACTCCACTATTTTAGTTTTGAATAACAAAACTTGTTAAATATCAAAATATTTGCGGGTTATATTATGTGAACATTTTAAAAAAATTGTGACCCCTTTTGTGTTTGCCTATTGATTTCAACGGAATTTTTATGCTATTTTTTCATTTTTTTTTGTTAAATGTAAAGGGTTTTGTAATAAAAACATTTGTTGATTTATCAGTTCATACGAGTATTACTAGAAATTATAAGATATACGAACTATTATCAATTCAAATTATTTTTAACGTCTCAATATATTTTTAATACTCCATCGTAAGATGAATTTTAATGAGTCAATCATTTCTCGTGAAATTTAAAATAAAAAACTTGATAAATTAGAAAAGTTTGGAGCCTAACATTTTTTGTGACAACTTGTTTAATCACCCAATTTTATTTCAAAAATATATATTTTTTACAATAACATACTACATATTTTGAACGAAAATAATCATTCTAGAAATTAAATGAAGTTTGAAAATTTCATAAAAAATAACTAGTCTTACGAAATGCTAAAATGTGAAGAGCCATAGAAAATTACTTTACTTGATAGTACTTACCATAAAGATACACGAATTAGCTGTTATTAAATACCTTCTTTAAAAGGTGTATTGTCTGTTTTAGATAAAAAATTTAAATGAAGGGTAAATTCGGTATAAATTAAAAATATATGCTCGTGCAATCAAAAATGCAATTTGTGCCCTCACCCTTGAATAGAATAAAACAATTTCACTTTGAAAGAAAAAGGATTAAAATTACCTGATGGCAGATTTCACAATTTATAATACTGTACAAATTTTTTTTAAAGAACTCAACCAAAAAGTTTTACTGTCTTATTTTTGTGCTATTATAGACGTTGTTGTCCAACGTATGTTTTAAATTTATATTCCAGTCAAAGATTTAAATAGTGTTTATTGCATCATACCATAACGGCTATAAAAATAGAGTTTATTGCATTCAAATTGTAAAATACTTCATCTATTTTTGAAAAAAAAAATTTAATTTGACATTTCATAATGATTGCAAATCATATTTTTTTCAAAATAGTTGAAATACCTTAAAATTTGAATGTACTAGAAGGATCACGATAATTTTTTTTATTTACCTAGAAGTGACTTTTGAACCGGATCAATAACTCAGATCCAAAACATTTTTTATTTTCTTCCAGTAACATACAAAAAAATATTTTAATTTTTCTTACCGCTGCAAAAAATCCGGCATGAAAAATGTTGATCCGAGTTATTTGTCGCAGTCTTTCTAATAAACTCAATTATATAGTATTTTATCTATTTTCAAAGAAATATAAAAAAATTTCTAATATTTTAATACAAAAAAGTAATAAATCATAACATCTTCTATGTATTTAAAAAAACTAAAAAAAATCCTAAAACCGAAAGATTATTTTCCGGAAATAGGATTCGAGTTCCCATTTTGCATGGAATGCACAATCGTACTTCTCTACAAAGCATTTTCAAGAGGTTCTAGAATAGACATATCCATCAAAGAAAGTGTTAATGCTTTCTGACCTCTGAGTAGTCGACATGCCTGCCCTAAAGTAGTCTTTTACATAAGCCGGGACCCACTTTTGCTGCATCCCAAATAAACTGAAAAACCACTCGCGTTTCGGAGAATTATTTTCCGGATCCAGGCCCTGAATCCGGAAAATCATTCTGGGGTTTAAGCAGTTTTTGAAATGTTTGTAAAACCTATGCAAATTGGTGAATTTTGAATTTTCTTTTATATTAATAAAAATTTCGGTACCTCTCCTATTTCGCTATCAAAATACTCAATAATCTTATTTCTCCATTTTAAATTAAAATATTTTCGTATTTCCTCGTTAAAATACTCAAATCTCTTATTTCTCCATTTTAAAGTAAAATATTTTTATATTTTCTCGTCAAAACACCAAAATATTTTATTTTCTCATTTTAAATTAAAATATTTTCCGATTTTCCCTTATATTTATTAAATCTGAAAATTATAAATATAATTAATTATATTGCAGGGTTTAAATTAGTAAGTTGTGACCAAAGCAATGCTCTTCGTGTGAGATATTGCAGATTCGATATCCGAATGGAGGATCCTTTATGGGTGGCCTTGACCTCCAACGTTACTCAAAAAAAAAAATCAGTAAATGATACACTTTGGGAATTCACATCTTCCCAGGTACCAGAAAAGGGAATCTTTTACAATTAGTGAATCCAGACCGTTCTTTTAAACTCGACACGAATCTCAAAGCCCAATAATACTACCTGCGCTAGCCCGAATCTCAAACATAGGAGTGTTCATCGGATTGATTCAGTTCAAACTGAACTAAAATAGACAAACTAAAATTTTATTCTGTATTCAAAAATCAAACCGAACCGAAATAGAATCAAAACCGAATAAGAACCGAACCGAACCGAACAAACCGAAAAAAAGTTTGAAAAAAATACTATGTAACTTGATCCACAACCCTCTCATTCAAAAAAAAAGAAAACAAAATCTAAACAGTTTTTCATATACTATAAACACTTTACAATGTTTCTACTGTACTGATATTTTACCTATGACAAAACATCGTAGAGCTATGTTACTCAGATACTCCAATATAGGCTCCGTACCCGTATCGGATATGTATCGGATACCGATACGCGCCCGATACGTATCCAATACGCCAGCTGGCGTATCCGCTTACGTGGCGTATCCTTACTCGGCCGATACGGTCGCCGATACTCTGTTGAAACTGCTGGATACGGTGAACCGCGCCCTCACCCATGAGCCGATACACCGACACTTTTTTTTTCTGCCTGGGAAGTCCCTGTGATCGTCAAAACCTTTAACCACTACACCAGAGTTATATTCTAGTAACTATAGTATTTAATATATTCTTATATTAAGCCTTTAATTTTTTATATAAATTTGATTTAAGTTATAATTATCTAAATACAATATATAAAATAATAAAAAATATATATAATAGACATACCGTATTCTAAATTTTTGAAAATTGTCGTATCACCGTATCCGTATCGTATCCGATATGATACCCGTACCCATATCCATGCAACATAGTCGTAGAGGCACTCGCACAGAATAACAACTAATATTTTCAGATGGTTACTTGAAAAAAAAAAAAAAAATTCAAGATTTATGCAAATAACTCAAATATCAGGGGTATGCATGCAGAGGGAACAAAACCAAGTCTACACGTATCCTCTATTCCTCTTGCGCACCATGAGAATATATCAACCGCCGGATGAAGATCGGAGGAACGATTTAATAGTGACGACTGTATAGCGTCACATCAGGGGTCTCGCACGTGCAGTGGAATCGCCAAACCGACGGTGCGCACGTGTCGTCAGCATATTACGTACACCTATGAGAGAAGAGAGAGAGAGAGATGCCAGTTTCACCGTAGCATGCGATTCCAATTTTCTTTGAATGTTTTTGTAATTAAATCGTTTTAAATCCCGTAAATAAATATGTAGTGTAATTTAATTTAATAAAAACGCCAACAAACACTTGTATTTGTAAATATACAAAATATTTGAAAAAAAAAGTAATGTAATTTTCAATTCATAAGGGCCAACCGGCCAAGCCTTTGTTTTGTCCCTTTTTTCACGCGTTTTAATGATCTTTATGTACCAAAAATAGCGAATGGGTATAAACTCATATTTAATAATTAGGATTTTGGCATGACCCATGTTTTTTCTCAAAAAAATAATAATTATGATTTTGTAACTCAGGAACGGAGTCCGACTTTAGAGCAATAGAGGTTAAACGTAAATAGAAATCAAGTATATAAAATTTTCATAATAGATATATAGGTCAAGTTCACAATACCCATAACACTTTACTCTATACTATTTATTGAAAGAGGAGGGATCCAATTACATCTTTTTTGGTGACACACTTTGACACCTATCATTTTTAAAGTCCAAATAGTCGATTTAAACCGTTCAACATGATGGATATATTAAAATGTGCTTGCAGATCAAATTTTACATTTTTTTGAATTTTTTTGCTATTTATTAAGATGGTTACAAAAATAGTTATTTTCAGACCATTGAAAAACAGCGATTTTGTAACCATCTTAATAAATAGTAAAAAAATTCAAAAAAATGTAAAATTTGATCTCCAAACACATTTTAATATGGTGATCATGTTGAACGGTTCGGATCGACTGTTTGGATTTTGAAATCGCAAAATTGACCTATATAAAAAACGGTGTCATGATGTGTCACCAAAAAAGGTGTAATTGGATCCCTCCTCTTATTGAAAATCATACATAAATATAATGATTAGATAAAAATAGTTAAGTGCATTCAAAGTATCTGCTTATATTCACGGCCGGATTCGAAGTATGAATATGGTATTATAGGGAGTCCCAATTTGGGTCGTTCTTGAAAATATGACTATTATAGAGAGCATGTATTGTTGATTTGTGATATGTTTGCCTAAACAAATTCTATTAATTAAGAGTAGAAGAAGAATGGGTTCTGAAAAAATAGAGAAGACGAATTAAGACGTTTTTTTAGTTTCTGTTTGTTCAGCCCACTAGGCCCAATCATGTTTCTTTATGCTTTGCTGTCAATGGCTTAATTTGAGATGTCCGTATTCAATACCCCGAAAATCATATCGGACGGTTCATATGAAAATTCTAGATTAAGTCGGTTTGAAGACTTGAGAAAATTCTAGATTAAACTTGATTAATTCCCGTATTGGGCTTGGGCCTTGTAAGGCGATGCTGACTTCAGCAAGTGATGATTTTGATTTGGTAGCCAGATTCTTCTGTCTTTTACCAAATCTTGAGGATCTTGTTCTGAGAAATGAAGTACTACTAATTCAAGTTTTTTTTTTCTTTTGCAACGCATAGCATAATTTATCATTTTTAAGTTTCTGTCAAATTTCTCTCTACAAACTGTCTGATTTTGAGTTTTGAGTTTTTGAGTTATCTAGCTTTTCTGATTTTGAGTTTTATTGGACGGGCTTTTTCAAACTGTATGCGAATTGGACGGGCTTTTCTGAATTGATCTTAAGGTGAACGGGCTGAGTCCGAACCGGGCTCAATATTGAACATGAATTGGATGGGCCGAGTTCAAACGGGCTTTGCACATTTCATAAATTGAGCCGGGCCGAGTTTGGACTCAAACCCGCTCATTAGCAGGCCTCGCTAGGACACATATATCGTATGCATAGCGATATTCATAATAAATTCCGACTGTGTTTTAAGTCATATATCATAAAAACTGAGTCGAGATAGCTCAAAGCTTGAAATATGATTTAGTTTCAATCTAGTATTTATTTATATAAAAGATTGTGGAGCCCATTTCATTATCAAATGAAACTTGATAATGAAACTGTAAATTACAGCCTTTGCATCAGTCATAACAACTAGTGTTCACCATAGTCAAAACCAATGTTGGAAATAATGTAATGCGTTTATTGGATGGATGGGGTATTTTGTCAAGCAATTAATTAGTGTGATGTCGATTAATCGGAATTTTGCAGACAGTTTTGTGTTTTCATTAAAAGTTATGTACATATATACTCATAATTTATTAAAAAGTGATTAATTTAACTTATCAAATTCATCAATTAAACTTATTTTAACTTAGTTTCCTCGTTAATTAATAATGTTTCATGAAATTGTTATTTAGAAAAAATTTAGAGAAGACAAGACAAAGTATAGTGCATACAACGAATAAATGCAGAAAATAATAATAAAAATGACCTATTTATCGGCTGTATAAACAGAAAATGGACAATTAATGGAAAGTTTAAACGGAAAACGGATTATTTATCGGAAAAATCGACCGATTAGTCGTCTCATCTGCAAACAGCCTTTCAACAAATTTGTTAGTGACATTTTCATTACCACCATCAACTAATAATCCAATTAATCGGGCTAAACAGTTGTTTATTACAACACTGATCAAAACCACAAAAAAAGCTACCACAGAGCAAAAACAAAAACCACATCTATATCAGTTTAACCATACACACAAATCATCTGAAAATAACAAGTTTTTGGGAGCACACTAATCTCCACATAACAACTTAATTATCTGACATCAAGCTAATATTTATAGTTCAAACTTTTTTTTTTTGAACAGAAACCCGTAGGCATATTATTGAATTACCATTGAAAGAGTTACAAAATGATCCTATTTTAAATTAACGAAGAAAACAATAAAAGTTACCTAAGTTACCGGAAATTTTTAAAGAGAAACGGAATTGAAAAAACTACAGCTATCTTAATGTAATTAAAATGCACATCTAAAAATGAAAGGCCTGAGGATAGCCAAATAGGTGGCTGTGTAATTCTGCTGCCCATGGTACGACTTCAGTCATGCTCTACTGGTACTTGCATAGTGAAGAAGTTTTGATCCACCTCTTCTATCAGTCTCAGATGTTCACTGAAACTTGATCCTGGAATTCCCTGGAAAGCGCTATTGGATCTTCTTACCCAGTTGGTGAGGTTGTGAGCCGGGGTCAGTGCTCTTCTTGGCGCAAATAGCAGTTGCACCGTATCCCTCATATGTTGCAGTGTGGTGATACATGTTCCCACTAGGCCTGCTGCCCTCCAGTGGGGTATGTTATCCAGATTGGCTGTGCGGATGATGGTTTCTAGAATTTTACTGTCCGTGTAAATGTTGTATTGCCATTGACCGACGGTTTGGATGTGTTCAAGGGCCGTCAGTAATGCCTGTGTTTCTGCCTCGAAGGGGCTGTCTGACTCAAATGGCTTGCCTTTTGCATTGACAAGTTTTCCTAGCGGATCAAATAGAACTATACCCGCACCCGCTTTCCGTGAAGTATCCCAAGACCCGTCAATTATGATCACAGCCCTTCCACATGGTACCTGTATGTCTATTGCCGCCACCTCCCTTGTCTGTGTACTGTTGGTAGTGAGTGGGACCTCCATTTTCTTTGCCAAGGCTATGATCTGGGCTGGTGTGTTCTTTTTTGCAGAGAAGATTTCCTCATTTCTAGCCTTCCAAATGCACCATGTCAGGTTGCACAGGGCAATGATCTCCGGCGGTTGTAGGGTTGTTGTAAGTTGTAGAAAGGCAGTGGTGAAATCTATTGGTAATGAGGTCGTTCTCAGCGTAAAGTCCGATGTAAACCAAGTGGCCCGTGAGACCTGACAAAAGAACAGAGTGTGCATGACTGATTCATTTTCAAGGCCACAGCGTGGGCAAATCGGATTTAATGCTGATATCCGCCTGTGTAGAGCCAAGAGTGTTGGTAGACCGTC
Organism: Carex kokanica; assembly: GCA_025461125.1. Lineage (NCBI taxonomy): Eukaryota > Viridiplantae > Streptophyta > Magnoliopsida > Poales > Cyperaceae > Carex > Carex kokanica. The sequence goes on along the minus strand of JAJGRX010000090.1, from coordinate 121,603 downwards.
ATGAATTGCTTTCCAAATGAATGTCTGGACTCTCGGAATAACCCCTTTCCACTTCCACACTTGACCCCAGAGTGTTTTCTTATGCTGAGGGTAGTTCGGATTCCATTCATCTTTCTGACACAGCTCATGGTAGCCTTCTTTGACAGTGTATCGACCGCTATTGTTGATTTTCCATCTCAGCACGTCATTGAGCACACTATGCTGATCTGGGATCGGTATGTGTTGAACGATGTTCTGTGCAATCCGTGCTCCCATAAGGTGTGTCAGTAAGTTTCTATCCCATTGTCTAGTATCTCCCTGAATCAGTTGTGCTACTGTTGTATCCCTCTGAACATTTGTTAAGATTCTTTGTGACTGCCAGCCCTCATGCCACGGTTGGTTGAGCACCTTAACCCTATCGCCCTTGCCCAATTGCCAAGTGATGGATTCCTTGAAGAAACCCTTGAGGTCTTGTATCGTTCTCCACAGTGAGCTCGTGCCATTTCTTGTTTTTACACCCCATACCCCCCCTCTTGGACAGTATTTTGCGGTTAGTATTTGAACCCACAGTCGGTCACTGTTTGATATCAATTGCCACACTATTTTCAGCGCAAGTGCTCTGTTGAACTTCTTAAAGTCTCGAAATCCCAGGCCACCTTCCTCCAAAGGTAGGCACAGTTTTCTCCAAGCAATGAAGGACAGGTGATGTTGATCGGTTTTTTTACCCCAGAAAAAGGCACGAGTTATAGAAGTGAGTTCCTTGATTGATTTGTCGGGGAGCATGGCAATTGACATGAAGTAAACCGGTATCGATATTAAGACCGATTTGATTAATGCAACTCTCCCCGCTTGTGATAATAGGTTCATCTTCCAACCCGCTAATCTCCCATGAAATTTCTGTACCAGTAAGTCATGTGTTTGCCTCTGTTGCATGTGGTGATCTCTGATGAAAACTCCAAGATATTTCTCGGAATATGTTGCTTCGTGTGCACCAAAGGCCTGCAATATGCCTTGTTTGCAAACCTGGTCGGTTTCTCTACTAAACCATATTTTTGACTTGGCCGGGTTTATTTCTAACCCCGAGTGAATTCCGAACTCCTTGATGATTTTTCCCAGCTCCGCGACTTCCTCTGTTGTGGCCTGCCCCATTATCATCAAGTCATCGGCATACATGACGTTGGTAAGGCTAGGTGCCGTGGGGGCTATTTTAACCCCTCTGATCCTTCTTTGATCTAACGCTATTTGCAGGTTTTTTGTAAGAAACTCCATCGCAAGAATGAATAAATACGGGGATAGCGGGCATCCCTGTCTTACTCCCCATTTGGGCATGATAAAGCCATCTCCTGACCCGTTAACAAGCACCGTCACTCGGCTGCGTTCCATTGCCGACATGATGATGCTTATTAGTTTTTGTGGGAAGCATGCTGTTCTCATCGCTTCGATGATGAATTGCCATTTGATTGTGTCGAAGGCCTTGTTGATATCGGCCTTCAGTAGAAAAGTTTTTTGTTTAAAGTTGGGTGAGTTAAATGAATGAATCACCTCCCTCATTAGTATAGTATTGTCGGCAATGTTTCTTCCCTTCAGAAAGGCTGTTTGGTTCTTTGAAATTATGCTTCCCATAACCGGCTGCAGTCTAATGGCGATTAGTTTCATTAGTAACCTGTATATTACGTTTCCGAGAGTGATCGGTCTAAAGTCTTTAGGGGTCAGTGGTTCATCAGTTTTTGGGATCAGAATCACTTGGCTTGCCAACCATTCAGTTGGTGTAGCACCCGTGTGGAAGACTTGTTGTAAAGCCCGAGTTATATCATCCCCAAAAATATCCCACCTGTCTTGAAGAAATCGTGCCGTTACCCCGTCCGGGCCCGGCGCCTTGTCAGGTCCCATGCTGAAAAGAGTTTGCCTGATTTCCTCCCTGGTTGGTGATCGCTGAAGAGCTGATTCCTCATGTGTTGATATGGTACGTGCTTGCGGATTGATGCTGTTTTGCAGGTAGACAATAAGGTCGGGGTCGGTTTGCACATTGTCTGGGCAAAAAAGGTTCTTATAATACATTACAAAAACCTTTCTTATCTCCTTGTCTTGTGTAACGGTGTTGCCTTGCGCGTTTTGGATATGGGTTATTAAATTTCTTCTTCTCCGGTTTGTTGCTACGGCTTGAAAGAAGGCCGTGTTGCGGTCCCCTTCCAAATACCACTGGATACGGGACCTCTGACGCCAATAGGCCTGAAGTGCATCCTCAGCTTTGGTGAATTCCTCCTGTAGTTGCTGTTCATATCTGGGGTGTTGCTGTGATGGGTGAAGCATTTGGTGTTCTTCGATCTTTTTTTGCGTCTCTTGGAGTTGTCTCATTGGAGTGGGCAGTGTTGTTACCCAGGTTTTTATCTGAGTCTTCAGTGTATTCATCTTGGCCGACCACGGTATGGTCGTCTCGTGCGGCCAGTGCTGTACACACAAAGTGGGAAATTCTTCATGGCTTGCCCACCAATTTTCGAACTTAAAAGCCCGTGGTGTGAATGTGCTGGGCAGTGGTCTGAGTAGGATCGGCATGTGGTCACTGTGGATGCGTGGGAGGTGCGTGACGTAGGCCTGGGGAAACAACCGTACCCATTCTGGAGTTGCTAGAACCCGGTCGAGTCTTTCGAAAATGGCCGATGATGTTTGCTGTTTATTTGTCCAGGTGTAGGCCGCCCCTTTGAACCCCATGTCAATTAGGCCTTCTTGGAGTATGAACCTTCTAAATTCTCTACTATTCTCATTCAGAGTTTGTTTTCCCCCCACCTTCTCAGTTTGACTTACAATTGCATTAAAATCCCCCAACATACAAACAGTGGTACTTGTTTGCAAAATTCCTCGTAAATCTTGCCAAATAGCATTGTTGTATTTGTGTGATGCGTCCCCGTAAACTCCAATTAGGTCCCATAATTGGTTTTCTTGTTGCTTGACTGTTGCATGAATGAAATACCTTGTCTTTCTAATCACTGTGAGCTGAACATCTTGGTCCCACAGCAACCATAAACCACCCGAACGTCCCCGCGATGGGACTATCGAGTAATTTTGCAAATGAAGTTGTTGCATTATTATTTTTTTGGATTTTTTTTCTGAACATTTGGTTTCACTAATGAAAGCTATCTTAGATCGTGTTGCTATCAGGGATCGTGCTAGGAATTGTTGTGTTCGCGGTCCCCCTGCCCCGCGACAATTCCAAGCTAAGGTATTCATTGTTGTTCTGGAGACAGCCCATAGCTTGTCCCCATACTTCTTTTTTTGCTAGCTCGCGAGTCTTGATCAGAGTCGGAGATAGCAGCGCTTTGCAGCGAGAGGGAAATGTCAGTATCCTGCTGGTTCAAGGTTACTGTTCTTCCCCTGTTGGTTTGCGGATTTGGTGTCCGCCTCAGTGGTCTAGTGCTCGGTTCGGGCCTTATGTCTTGCATGGTTGGTTGGGTCTGGTTTTGTGTCAGAAGGGCTGTCAACAGGTGGTTGTTTGGTCCATGGTCAAACTCCGGTGGTGTTGTACCGCTAGGGTTAAACGGTCCATTGTTGTGGTCATTACTCGGACCGCTGCGGTGTGGATTCAGTCGAGGTCCCGGTCCAGTATTTGAGGAAGACGGTGTTGGTGTTGGAATTTGGAATGAGTGGGTCGGTAGAAAGCTCATATCATTTATCCATTGTCCGACCTTTAAGTCTGTTATATTAGCCATCTCTGGGCGGTCCCGGTAACGAGGGTCTAGTTTGAGCCTTTCTAGCCGAATTTTATCAACACAGTTGGAGGGGTCGTGACCAAGCTTAGAGCAAAAGAGACAGATATTGCTTAACCTTTCATAAACCAGAAAGATTGTAATGGGGCCAAGTACCGGGTGATTGATAATCAGTCGGTCTTTCAGAGCCTGATCTATATCAATTATGATTTTAATGCGGCAATAGGTGTGCCCACCAGAAAAAAAGTCAGATACATCTGAGATTGGTGACCCGAGCGTGCGTGCAAGGTCGAGAATCCCTTCCTTTATGATTGAGCCTGGTGGTATGTTGTGCCATTGTGTCCAAATCTCCATTTTGGAGACCGTGGGGTTGATAAGATCCGCGTGGTCCTGTACTCGCTGTATTATGACGGTGTCCCCGCGGTACGACCATACTCCACGATTCATGATTCTCAGAAGTTCGGTGTGAGAGGTGAATTCTACCAGATACATGTTTCGTGCTATCATGGAGAAAACGGTTTGCGAGTGTGCATTCCATGCCTTGAGCATAGTGGATGTGAATTGTTGCTGGAGTGTTGTTCTGTCTGTGACCACCCTTGCAAGGGCGCACTTAGTCCAGTCGATGTTGTTTACTGCTGTTTGGGGTAGTTGTATTGGGGTACTTTGGGTGTTACTTGATGCCAGTGTAGCGAACTGAGCAATGAGCTCATCATCCGATCCTTCCATGCTGAGTATTTTGAGATGGGGGTTGTCTGGGGTTTGTGGTTGTTTGAGAGCTGGGTGAGTTGTCTTTGGGTTTATATTTATATGGCCTAGGCAGTTGATCTGGTGGGTGGTTTTTGGATTGGCGTTAATGTTCTCCTTCTGGGTTGTTATGGCCTCTGTTTGGTAGTTGGGCCATTGAAGGTGTTTTACTGGGCCACAGTTTTGGAATTTAAAGTTTCCCTGTAGGCCAACATTTATATCATTTTCTTGTCGCAGACCCTTGACTCCTGTGTTCTGGACTTGTATTGTTTGGGTTCCAACATAAATGTGACCCGTTGCCGTGTGCAGTTTTCTATACTCATTTTCAGTTACAGCCGAAGTTACGCTGTTCTCAAGGCCGCTTCCAATCTGCCAGCTCATTTCTAACACCGAAATGCTCCCTACTTTTATGACACTTTCATCTCTGTCGCTCTTTGTTTGCCTAATGTTGCTTATCTCTCCTTTGTCTTGTTCTCTTTCTTTATTGGCTGTTAATTGAAGACTTCCCTCAAGAACTGTGACCCTTCCCACATTAATGACTACTTTTGTATCCCCAGCATGAAAAGCGGTGCTCTTGCCAAAACCAGCTTCACTGTGTTTCGTCAGGTTTTCTTTTCCAGTGACATTTCTGGTCGGTCTGGTATGCAGCCTATGAGAGCCTACGAATAGGTTGAGTTGATCCCGGGATACATTGTGGCTTTGACTGGTGTAGTTGGTTTGTGTATGGTCTCTTTGTTGATTTTGGTTGACCATTTGGCTGTGACATTCTTCATCTTGATCAGAGTTTGGTGAATACGGTGGTGTGTTGTATCCATCTCGAGCGTAATAGTTGAGGATCTTGTCGTGGGTGGCGAGGAGAGTTTGGCGTACGACCTCCCGGTAGTTGTTCCAGTACCGAGCCCTATAGGCCTCTGTTCTCGAATGGTGAGAATGGTCTCCTCCGGGATGAAACCATTATACTCCCATCTTAGGATATGGATAAAACAAGATTTGAAACGGTGGTCATACGGTATGTCTACCGTCGGGGGTATTCGTCTAGGGTCATGGCAGGTCATCCAAAGCTTGAGGCAGGTTCTATCATTGCCTAGAATATGCTCGTCATCAACATGCGTGACGTCCCCAAAGCCCGACATGACTTGTTTGATATGGTCGGGGTACCAGAAATCTAGAGGATAGTTTGATACTTCGAACCGTACGCGAAATCTTGGGGGTGCGTGCTTGGATTCCTCGTCCGAGCTCCAGTTATGAAATTTCCAGTCAGTGAGCTCACCCCATTGTGATGCCGCATTAAGTACCTCATATTTGTTTAGGTCCGGGGGGAGTTGAACAATAAACGAGTTCTTAGTGTACTTGAGGTGGGGGTAGTACTGGTCATTTCTTCCGAATACACGAGAGAGAAAACCTTTGACGTCTGAAACAGTGCCGGCCCCATCCCGGTTTCTGCCGATCGCTGACACCAGTATTGATCTATCTAGTTCGTCGGCCAACTGTTGGTGGGCAGGGTGTGCAGGGTCCAAATAGGAGCAGCCTCTGTCTATCGTTTGGGTTCGCATGGGGAAAGGTATCAGTGCCATTTGTGAGAGAAAGGTTTCACAGAGTGTTGTTGGGAGAGATATAAAGTGGATAGATAATTGAAAGGTATTATTACAGTAAAATCAGGGTTTAATATGGTATAGGTCAAGGCTTCCCAGGTTGTTGTGGGTGTATATCAAGATGGCTGACAGCCCAAGGTTGGTGAGGAGGAGTTAATGCAGTAGGGTGGTGTAGAGGAATGAGTTATGAGACGTGTAAAAAGAATAGAGAGAAATTGTTGTCGCTTATCTTTCAATCCTGTCCTGTCGGAGAAGAACTTCGACGGAGTTAGCTGTGTTGGTTAATGTGGAGGAACTCCCTTCTCAAGTTACTTCTTCAATCGCCCAATGAATCGCCCAAGGAAGCGCCATCGAGCCTTTTACCATTTTGATGAAAATTTAAACTAATTCCTCGTAAGATTTAAAAAAAAAAAAATTCTTGTCGTTTTTTTAGCCTATTGGAATATTCTAAAATTTTGTGGATTACAGACGGAACCAAATTTCTTTCATTTTTTTTCTTTTCATTTTTTTTAATTTAATTTTTCTTTGCAAGAAATTATACCGATAAAAATAAGTAATAAATTATATAATAAAATTTGAAATTCATTGAATTTCTCAAAGAGATCCATACAATTATCGAATCAAATTGCTCCTAATATAACTCGCTAAATTTATCAAACCCGTTTAACAAATGAGGAACAATTTAAAATCCATTAAATAAAAAGGAGCCAACATAAGAAAAAAAAAAAGACCTTTCGAAGAATTGGCAGCCAAAAATGCAGTGGCGATGGAGCTCCATTAGATGAATCCAATAGCCACAGGAATAAAAAAATGATAGAGAGAGAGACCTTTGGCAAAATAATAATAAATAAATAAAGACATGGCTATCAATGGAACTAATAAACTACAATACCACTCAGGAGACTCAAATTTTAAATTATCAAAAACGAGTTAAATTATTTTTTCTGATCTCATAAATGAGACTGAATTAATAACTTGGAGCCATAGAGATATTTTTTAGGACTGAATTAATTATTCGGTCTCAGTAATTTTCGTAAGTTGTAATGTTGTTTTAACAACCATGAAAAGTTGATTTGTTCCCAGTAGGAATTGTGAAATCTGCAGATTTTGTCCTCTCATTTATCTTCTCTCTTTCACCTGAGCCTCCATTAATTAGGGAGAGATCAATAAGACCGAATCAATGATTTGGCCTTGCCACTAATTTTTCACATTATGTGGTACGTTAAATTATGACAACTCAATGGAACTGAACTATTGGTTAGGTTCCATCCATTTATCAAGAAAAAAAAAATTCATCTTATTTCTGATAAATTATTTTTTTAATTTCTAAACATAATAAAATATTGGATTCTCGCCTTAGGACCACTAAACAGAAGGTTGAGAGAACAAAAACACTAAAGAGGACTAGAGCAAAGTAGGACCACATACTTCAAGTCCGTTCGATCTGCTTTACGATATGTGTGCTCCGTTTTAATATTCGTGCGCACACATCGTAAAGCGGATCAGACAGACTCGAAGCCTATCAAGCACAAAAGTATGTCCGATACCTATCAGACCTACTTTGCTTAATCTGACAATATTTGTGGTATTTTTTACTTAAGAGTAAATATATTTTAAAGTAGAAAAAAGTTACGTGCCATTAAATATAATATTAATTCCGTTAAATATGTCATTTAAATTTATAATTATATCTCATTAAGTACGTAAGTTGTAAACTTTGAATCATTTGATGAATAATAAAAGTTTTATTAAATTTTTAAATTTTAGTATTATTTATGTATAAGATGTGTAAAAATATAAGTAACGTTTAAATGTCGGATTTCATAATTATAAATTATTTTAACAGTTGTCACAATTGTCAAATTAATTTGTAAATCAATAGATTACTATTCATAACAAGACTCCTATAACTCTTCCCTAGAAAAATGCAGTAACTGTTGGTCCTACAAACTTTTCTTAGAAAGATACATTTTTTTATATTCCCTTCCCAGGGAATATACTTCTCGAGGGCAGTAATGTATTTTATTTTTCTTTCGAGGGTGTTACTGTATTTTTAAGCACGATTATTTTCTCTCTTTTTTTCCGTTTCTATAAACCAAGCGTTTGAGCCATTGACGACTAAACCGGACAGCTCCAGGTTTGCGAAAGCGCAAAACAAAGTGCTGTTAAAAAAAAATGGAGAACTCTGTTTATTTTAACTGGAGGTCAATACATCAAGAATTGACGCCATTGGCTTCACCTTGAGGCCCTGACGCGAGCCGCGACGAATAGGAAAAACGATCCAGTGTTTTATTCGTAAAACTGTAAATAGAAGTGTTCTATTACACCGTTCCACAAGACGTGGAAGGAAACTCTGTGAGTGGGACACACATTTTAATTTCATAGACCGGTTCCACTGGAACCCATATCCTCTGAGGTAACAGAATATTTCTGTTTAAATCACGACTGTCCGATCGGAATCCGAGCCAATCTGGTCCGAGGTGGAATGCACGAACATCTTTAATAGTCGTGCGGATTCTGATTAGACGGTCCATATCCAAACAGAAATATTCCGTTACCTTAGGTGATCGAATTCGGTTCCACTGGTTATTTCGACAAATTTTCCTGGCGGACCGTTCCTTCTCATTCATCACTCTCGCGTGACTCGCCTCTCTTTCTTCTCGGAGGGACGGAGACACTTCCAACAACCACTATATAAACGGCGCCACTTGTCAATTTCTCCTCTAATCTCCCTCTGCTTCTCTATTCGCGTGCAAGTCTCTCTTTCACTTCCACTGAGTTTTTCTCCTTCTCCTTCGGTTTAGCTCCTTCTCTTCTCCATCTCTGGCTTCCAGTCGCTCCTGATAGCTCTAATTAGGTCTGAAGAGGGTATTTTGAGCTCGGTGCATTTGGAAAATCTTATCGACAAGTAGAAGTAAGTTCGTTTGATTTGCCTTTAGTTACTTCCACTGTTGATTGGAAATAGGCGTGATGATTTTGATGTAGGAAGCTACAGTGATTGATTTATTGTGTTAATTTGACAGGTGGTTCGAAAATGGATTTAGCACTCTGTCGTGGCATTGGTTCGAGTTCAAGTATAGCTTGGCTTGGGAGAGGCCGCAGTTTCCCTGTCCAATCTAGGGTCAACCATAGGTCTTACTCCGTCAAAAACAGTAAAAAAAGCCTAGAAACTTTCTCTGCGAACTTTCTACTTATATCATCTATAGATAGAGATGCACCATTCCTATCCAAAAGTAGAAATACATTCAAAGCACCGTATAAACTAAAATGCAATCCTGATGACTCGCTATCTTACACTGATGGAAGTACCAGAAAATCTGAATCTGATGAAGATCCCGAATCGACTAATAACACTGTGACACGTGTCCCTGTCGAAGAAGTTAAGGATTCGGTCGAGCTAGAAACCTTGCGCGAGCTTCTCCAAAGGGCTTTAAAAGAGTTGGAGGTAGCCCAATTGAACAGCACTATGTTTGAAGAGAAGGCACAGAGCATCTCTGAAACAGCCATAGCCTTAAAAGACAAAGCTGAGAATGCCTTGAGTGATGTGACTGTTGCAGTTTCTAACATCCAAGAAATAATGAAGGAAGAGGATACTGCCAAAGAAGCGGTCCGCAAGGCTACTATGTCGTTCTCCATGGCTGAAGCAAGGTTGAAAGTAGCCATGGAAACCCTTGCTCAGAGAAAGGATGCCACCAGTTCAACTGAGATTGCGGATGAAGAAAAGGCTGTTTTATCTTGTCAGAAGGAAATTAGTGATTGGCAGGGTAGTCTGTCAGTTTGTGAAGAGCAGCTGAAACAGTTGCAAGATAAGAGGCGGCAGTTACAAAAGGAGGTTGATAGGTTGAATGAGATAGCTGAAAATGCGCAAATAGATGCGTCCAAGGCAGAAGAGGATGTGGCAAATATTATGCTTTTGGCTGAACAAGCCGTAGCTCTTGAGCTGGAGGCGGCCCAGCGTGTCAGTGATGCTGAGGTAGCATTGCAGAAGGCTGAAAAGGCGATTTGTTCGGTTGATGTTGTAGAGCCACAATTGTCAAGTGCTGACAATCAGGTACTTTACTGTAGCAACTACTGGTATGTACTGGTACTATATAGATGTGAATAGTGACTGACATTATACCAAAATCTAGTACTTTATGCTACTTTCACTTCCTTGTACTATATTTTTGTTCAATATCATATTACCAATATTCCTGAGACTGGGCATGAACAAGATATCACTACTGGAAGTTTGTGTGACTTATTTAACTTATTAGTGGGTTTTTGCACAGGGTACAAGCATTGAAGAGCCACTTGTTGCCGAAGAATCAATTAAAGCAATCAAAGATGATGTTGTATCTGAAATAGACGAGATATTGAACACAGAGGCATCAACTCCTGTTGACTCATCTGTTGAAGAGATTGAACCTTCACATGAATTTATCCAAGAGAGTTCTGACATTTCAACTGTAGAACCTGAAAAGGAAAGTGAAATTGAATCAGAGAAACCCAAGGACGGAATGAAAAAACAAGAGGCACAACAAACCTCCATCACAAGTGCCCCTAAGTCATTGATCAAGAAATCTTCCCGTTTTTTCTCAGCTTCATTCTTCTCTTCTGATAAGGATGGCACTGGGTTCACAGTAAGCTCAGTTTTTCGTGGGTTGGCTAAGTTCTTGAGGGCACATGCTCTTAAAGTTGTTTTTGGGGCACTCTTTCTTGGCATTGGGTGAGTTGTATGGTGTAACCATTAAGACATTAATCTTTAATTAATTTATGTTTCCTTTATTGTGTGTATTATCCAACCATCCAAATCTTTAAAGTGCAATCTTATGGGGATGCATTTCTTGTTGTGTAGTGAGTCATGTTAAGAATAAACCTTTTGTCTGGGACTTTTAGGTTTCTTGCAATTTTTCTCTAGTTTTTCTTGTCACTACTATCTCATTAAGATGCATTTCTTGTCGTATAGTGAGCTGTTTTAAAAAACATCTCCTTTGTCTGGGACTCTTGTTAGGTTTCTGGCAACTTATCACAAGCCCGTGACAAGGTTGTTCAGTACTCATGTGTGTCTTATTAGGTCAAGTTGCAGCTGTAATTAGAAATTTCTGTCGCAAATTCTTTTTCCGGTTGCTTATTTAATCATTTTTTTTGCTTGTTTTCTATATGTGGCATAAACTCATTTCAGTTCAGCACTGGTCTTATTTTGGAAATGATTTACATATGGTTTTAATTTGTACTTCTGTTCTCTAAAAGTAGTTTAATAATTTATCATGAACAATGTATTACAGGTCATCTTATATTCCTACATATTATTTCTTGCAGTGTATTTTTCATAGTTAATCGAGCAGAGAAGAATGCTTATTTCTTGCAGCCCGATGTAGTCACAGGCATCGAAGAAGTAACCTCAACTACTGGCTCTGTTGTTAGGGCAATAAGAAAATTTCCAAAAAGGATAATGAAACTCATCGAGCGAATACCTCATCAGGAGGTTATATTTTAAGAACTTCAAATAAATAGCTATATTTATTCTAACTGCTTAAAATTTAATAGTATACAAAGTGTGCTTATAGACCCCATGGAATTTAATTAATATCAGCATCTGAAGTGCTGACATCAAGTTATACTGTGTATCATTTTGTCAGTAATATTTGCCGAGGAAGAGTGTGTTTTTGAGGTGGATATAATACTAAAATTCGGGTGTGTTGTGCATAATTTACCTTTTGCAGTACTGACTTGATTACATTGTTATGCAGTTAAAGGAAGGAGAAGCTTCCCTACTGGATATCTTATCATTGCTCCTTGCTAGTGTAATTTTTGTGCCTATTTTCCAGAGAATCCCCGGAGGTATTCCATCTCTGTTAAATAGAAATATGAGTTCTATGTTTTGTAACTTTCATTCTTTGGCTTATTGGGTTCTGTCTTACTCCATTTGCAGTCTGATAGACCCATTCCAAATAGTTGGTTATGTAGTTCATCTATGGGGTTTTTTTTTTTTTTTTTTTGGGTTTCTGCATGCATGCATTGGGTCATTCGTTTGTAATTCTTTGCAGTTAGCAGAATCTCAACTGTAAAAAGTTATGTTTTGTTTTGTCATTCTGTGCCGCTGATGCACTCATCTCCTTTCTTTAGGGAGTCCTGTACTGGGGTACCTTGCTGCAGGTGTTCTTATTGGTCCGTATGGGTTCTCCTTTATTCGTCATGTTCATGTCACAAAGGAGATTGCTGAATTTGGAGTTGTCTTTCTGCTCTTTAATATCGGATTAGAGGTACTTTTTGCCACCTTTTCGATAAATCTAATGAAATTGCAGTTATGCCATTATGCGGTTTTGGGAGTAATCTCCAAAAGCCTTTAGAAAGTATCTGATTTAAAAAACGTGTGCTGCCCTTTCTCCATCTAATTAAAGCCACAAGCAAAGCTTGTGCTTTTGGTCGGTAGTATTAACAAACCCATTTGTTCAGTTACATGTTGAGTTTTTAATTGGAAAAGTGAGGCTGTTTCTCTTGACAAGTGGTCTAATGCTTTACCTTTTACAGCTCTCGGTTGAAAGACTAAGCTCAATGAAGAAATATGTCTTCGGGCTAGGCACTGCTCAGGTGATTTAAAAGCTCCATCACAATAGTATGTGTCAAATCACAAGTACAAGCATCTTTTCATATTAAAGAGTTCCATGATATTGCTAGGTCTTGGCCACAGCAACAGCTGTTGGATTGATTTGCCACTCCTTCTGTGGTCAACCGGGCCCCGCTGCTGTTGTAATCGGCAGCGGTCTTGCATTATCATCTACTGCTGTTGTATTGCAGGTACTCATCATCACAATACTTCCCTATTTACCCCTCAAATCTGAATATTCCAAATTAGTTGAGAGAATTTCTGTTACCTGCTTTCTTCACAGGTTCTTCAGGAGAGAGGTGAAAGTACGTCACGTTATGGACGGGCCACCTTTTCTGTTTTGCTTTTTCAGGTAAACTTTTTTTTTTTTCCATGAATGGTAAATTCAAACTCATTATACCATCAGTAATATATTTGTGTACTGTGTTTGATGTATTGCTGTTTTATCAGATTCTTTGATATCTATTTGTAATTTTGTATGAACATGTTCACCATCTTTCCCTATTGCTGGCCTGTGTATCTAACTTCACTGTCGTTGCTATCTCCTAGGATATTGCCGTGGTAGTTTTGCTTATTCTCATACCGCTTATATCACCTAATTCTTCTAAAGGAGGGGTAATCTTCTCTTTGTTATCCCTGTAGAGTTTTTTTATGATATATTGTGCTTTTCGGTTTTCGCTTCTTTGTCTTTTTTAACTATGTCAACATACACTTCATTTTTAGGTTGGGTTCCAAGCCATAGCAGAAGCACTTGGAAAAGCAGCAGTGAAGGCAATGGTCGCCATAACTGCTATTATTGCTGGGGGCCGTTTGGTAATTACAATATGATATTTTTAGTAGACTTATTGTATATGAAAATTTTAATTACATAAAATGCATACTTCCTAGCTTGTAGGGTTGAATCTAAGCTTAAATTTTTCTTTTTATGTGTTGAAGTTTTAATCTGATGCTTTGTAGTAATATTCCCATCGCCCTTTTAATCTGGCAGCTCTTGAGGCCAATCTATAGACAAATTGCCGAAAACCAAAATGCAGAGATTTTTTCTGCAAATACCCTCCTCGTTATTCTTGGCACAAGCCTTCTTACAGCTCGGGTATGTGGCACTGTAGCACCTTTTTTTTTATTTCTCAACTTGTGCATTTAATAGAGTATAATATAATTACTTCTTGCATAGGCGGGTCTTTCTATGGCCTTAGGGGCGTTTTTGGCTGGACTACTGTTAGCCGAGACCGAATTCTCTCTTCAGGTGGAGTCTGACATTGCCCCGTATCGTGGTCTCCTTTTAGGTTTGTTTTTTATGACGGTAAGTGCTTGGTTTTATAACAATTTGTTGCTTTTCTTGATGACTTGGTAAGGCTTTTGCAAAATGGACTGATATCTTTTGAACTATATTTACTGTTTCAATCGACGTGTATTCAATCCAAAAGTTCGGCTATTTTCTTCCTTCCTATTTAGATTAACTTGAGGAGATTGCTCCATAGATTTTAGTACAGAATTGAAACCGGTTTTGTTTAACCTGTGCTTGAGAGGAAAATAAAAAAAGATGTGCTAATTAGAAGTCTGGGTAAAATAGACAACTCTAGTGGAAGATTCTTATTTCCAAATTTTATATTTTCTTAGAATTTATTTACTATTTTATAAGATATGTAGAACCACTACTTTTTGATGGTCCAGAATTTTCAAATCAAGTGATTTTCTACCAATCTAAAAAAATAGTAAAAAAATTCTAAAAATTCTAAAAGTTGGTCTGCAACTACATTATCATATGAAGATCATGTTGAACTGTTAAGATCGACCTTTTGAACTTTAAGAACGGAGATATAAGTCCATAGCGCGGGCTGCCGTGTAATATGCATATTACCATAGCCTCACTCTTAATATATTGTTATATAAAAATATGAAAACGATGCACTTTCTTATTCGTAACTACAGGGCAATGACTTGTAAGAGAAAAGAAAAGATCTAATTGAATAGCATACAATTTTCTAAATTATTGCTTTTGTTCTGGTTTTTCAGGTCGGCATGTCTATTGATCCGAAACTTCTCTTTTCAAACTTCCCAGTTGTATTAGGAGCTCTGGGTGCTTTAATAGCCGGGAAGACTTTATTGGTTCTCTTAGTTGGCAAGTTATTTGGGATTTCTTCCATAGCTGCTATACGGGTTGGTTTGATGCTTGCTCCTGGAGGAGAGTTTGCTTTTGTTGCATTTGGAGAAGCTGTTAATCAGGTTTCACTTTCTTTGTCTAATGCAGGTTTATGTGTGAATTTTTAATTTAACTCGGTAATTCTAAATTTTGTCAATTAAGCAGAAATTTCTGCCTTTTGTACTGACTCAAGTACTATCAAAACATAGTTGTGTGGCACTGTACTCTTAAACTCATTAAACCTTAGTTATGCTTCCAAAGTAGGTCAATTTTTAGCTTTGCTTAAGCTTCAGTCAATCAGTCATATTGTATGACAGGAAAGACCAAGGAGCAACAGAATAAATGAACCAAGAAATAAACAGACACTGAAACAGTAATGTCATGTTTGCTGGTCATTGTTGAATAGACTCAGTAGTCACCTTTTTACTTCTTTATTCTGACCCTTCAGATGTAAAAAAATTGCAGGGCCTTCTGTCCTCACAGCTTTCCTCCTTGTTGTTTTTGGTTGTTGGCATTTCAATGGCTCTTACTCCCTATCTTGCTGCCGGTGGCCAGCTGCTTGCCTCAACATTCGAGCAGCATGATGTCAGAAGCTTACTACCAGCCGAAAGTGAGGTATGTTGTGGTTTCAGTTTACAAGCATTGCATGAATTAGCATGCCAGCTGGTTTATACAGTTACATGTTCTTGTGCTTGTGTGGCCTGATTTTTTTTTTAAAGTGAGGCTGTGGTACTATGCCTAGTGCAGATTGGTCCGTAATATGAATTAATATTTTCATTTTCAAAGTCTAAATAATCAATCTGAACCGTACAACATGATCTCCATATGAAAATGCACTTAAAAGACTAAATTTTATATTTTTTAGAATTTTTTACTATTTTTGTAGATAGGTAGAAAATTACTACTTTTAAATGGTCTAGAATCTTTTAGATCAATTGATTTTTTTGCCTATCTTAAAAATAGTAAAAAAAATTTAAAAATGTAAAATTTGATCTACAAGTACATTTTCATATGGAGATCATGTTGAACGGTTCAGATCGACTATTTGAATTTTAAGAATGAAAATAGTAATCCATACTACGGACCAATATGTGCTATGCATAGTACCGTAGCCTCACTCTTTTTTAAATATGTCCTGTTCTTAAAACATACTATCCAGATTCTACAAATTTTTGATACGTCCCATATCGCCCTAATTCAATCCACTAATTTTTATCCGATAATTGCCTTTTTGTTGCTGAAACTTCTGATATGTAGATCCGTTAAATGTCCTCTTCATCTCTGGCTATGAAATTGCCTGAGAAGATGTTAAATCATCTCCAAGTTACAATTTTGGAGCAAAAACAAAATTGCAAAAAGACCTAGTTGAGAGTTGAGACTTAATAAAGTGCCCGAGTAGATTGGGTATGGAGATGTGTCATCAAATTAGTACCAGTAAGACATAGACTAGCTTTAAACTCCCTACAAAACAATACCAAAGTAACCCTTACATTACACAAGAACCTGGTACTAGCTTGGACTGAAATCCAGAGCTGCAAGCCATGGTCTCTTAGTTGATATTTTTGTGGGGTGTTAATAATTTGTCAAGTTTTTTGTTTACAGACAGATGACTTGCAAGACCACATAATCATATGTGGGTTTGGGCGTGTCGGACAGGTGCTTTCTATTACCTGAACTGATAGAGAACTTCTAATATTAATATATTTTTTTTTGGGAGATGTTAATTTGATTTCTGACAACCATTTCAGATCATTGCTCAACTTCTATCAGAGCGGTTAATCCCATTTGTTGCACTCGATGTTAGCAGGCAATTTTTTTTACAGTCTTCTGTATTTTTGACATTTTAGTTTTGCATTCATGGAGTATCTTTTTAACATTTTGAATTTGCTACATCTGTTCAACTTAATGTTCTTGTAGCCCAGATTCTTCGTTTAAATTAAGCATGCTATTATCTTGCAGCAGGCATCAGTAAATTCAAATTGTGATTATTTAATTTTGTTGTCAGTGATCGGGTTGCATTTGGGCGTGCTCTTGACCTCCCAGTGTATTTTGGAGATGCTGGAAGTAGGGAGGTATGTGATTCCTAACAATGAAGAGCAATACTATCAATTTATCATTTCAATAAATGGCATCCAAAAAAAATATGGTTCCAAGTAATTTTACTTGTTATAACGAGACACATCTAGTTCACTATCAGTATACTGATATTTGTTGTTGTCAATTGCTGGTACAAGAATGCTTGGTTAAGAATTAAGATCTGATGTGACATTTTTATGTTTATTTGTTGTTTTATCTCATCCTTATCGTGCAAAATTTGAATGAAACTGTAACAGGTTTTGCACAAAGTTGGGGCGGAGAGAGCCTGTGCTGCTGCCATAGCTTTAGATACACCCGGTGCAAATTACCGAGCAGTATGGGCACTGAGCAAATATTTCCCCCATGTGAAAACCTTTGTTCGAGCTCATGATGTTGACCATGGCATTAATCTGGAAAAAGCTGGTGCATCTGCTGTAAGTTACCTTTATTTAATTAATTAATATGTTATCCAACTTTAGTACTAGGAAATTTTTTTCTTTATCGATTTCATTTACCTTCTTTTTACTAACTAGTTAGAACTCTGTTTTTTTCCTTTTTTGAAGGTCGTCCCTGAAACCTTGGAGCCAAGTCTGCAATTGGCAGCTGCTGTTCTTGCACAGGTAGTGTGATGTATACTGTCATGTGCTGGTCAGACATTAATATATAGTTTTCAATAAAACTTTTACTGAAACCACATGATGTGATGTCCATTTTAATGGGAAAAAAGAGCTTGTTGAAATTGTTCATTGTTTTGGCATGAAAGGAGGTGCAAATTCAGTTCTATCAATTTCTGACAGTTTTCAAAGCATCTAAAAATCTTAATATATATTTGTGGGTAGGTTTCATTAAAAATAAGAAGAACCTACATTCAGCAAACTAATTATTGATGTGCCTGTGTTCTTTTATTCTATCAGCACACTATTTTCTTTGTACAATGATATGTTTATTTATTTCCTGGTACATTAGGCTAAGATGCCAACATCAGAGATTGCAGCAGCAATCAATGAATTTAGGTCTCGCCATCTCTCCGAGCTCACTGAGGTTGGTTATGACATAATTACATATAGTTTATCTCAGTAATTTCCGTTTTATTTTGCTTCGCTTTTAGTGTGTTGAAGTCTGAATGTATCATCTGAATTAGTACTCTTGTTGCTTTGGATCGTGTTTTTACTCTCTTGAGTGTATCTGTGGTAGATAGTATTGCATGGTGGTAATTAGAAGCACTAATTTTTGCATTGAAGTCTGCATCAATACCCGCATACTATACTACTGTTTGAGTCATGAGATATATCCATGCTTATCTCTCTATCTTTTCTTTTACATTTTCCTATAACTGTGCTTGAATTTCTAAATTAACATTAGAAATTCATTTAAAGAACTGCAAAGAACAAAGCCTGTCCTTTCCAAAACTGGCCCAGAAATTCTGGGCACTTTTGAAATAATAACATGGATTTAAAATCCTCGGCTGTTTATATAATGGGATTTCATATTTTTGCATTTGAATTCGATTTTTCCTTTTTGTTGGTGTCTCACCCAGTCAGTCACCCTTGCCTAGATTCCATCATTTCCACTTTGAAAATTATCAGACATAGTTTTTTTTTTCGCAAGAATCTTATTTTCTCAGCAGCATGGGCTTGAAGTTGGTAATAATGGTTTCAACCAGTTTACTTCATTTCACTATTATTGAATGTTCAATTTGTTAATTCCAAATCATTTTAAGTAAAAAAATTGACTGATTTGGGTATTCATATAGCTGTGTTATTAACAAGTACTTAGTTTCTGTATTAGAGAAAAATTGACTGATTTTGGATGCTCATATAGCTGTGTTATAAACTAGCAAGTTTCTGTGTTAAAGTGACGTGTCTGTAAGCATCTAAAACGAACTTTTCTGTGTTGACTGTGTTTTAAACAGTGCCTTGTAGTAGAACATTTCTGTGTTTCAGTTCATGTATTAAAATGCCATCTGAAAATACCTTTCTGTGTTAACTGTACTTAAATTTGTAGTAGAATTTAAGGACGAATGCTATTACTGTACTTTCAGAAAAGATAAATTGCATCAAAACCTCTAGGTTAATTATAAATTGCAAAGGAAAAAAACCATTATTCTCTATAAATTCAAAATAGCTCCTTGATGGAGAAAATAAAATTAAAGGTTTTCTGTTAGTTAACCTTCAAAACTGTTTTTAAACCACGTAATAAACCATGAAACAGTGATAAATTTTATTTTATAAAACTAATTTCTAAGTAACTTCAATTTAGCTTAAATTTTTTTTCATAAAATATGATTGAAGTGGATGGTATTCTATACTGCAGAAACCAGTATTAGTTTTCTTATAAATTTGTCCTCATCCCTTATAATACTAAGGGTCACAGCTAAACTAATGGTAGGAATCTTTTTTGAACAAACTTGTGCCTTTTTCAATTATTGAGGGTGTAGGGGCTTTTTTTGCAATTTAGGGTTAGATATTAGTATATTCTTTTGTACAAACTTCTCTGACCGAAAACGGCAATTAAAATGGTACTCTTTCTGTTAGCATACACAATGAGGTTTTGAAGTTATTGCGTACTATAATCTTGACAATTTGTAAATCAAATTTGAAGAATTAAAGACAGTTTGTTTTGCAACATGTGAAAGCAATATAAGAAGTCATGTCTATTTTGCT
This sequence comes from Carex kokanica, assembly GCA_025461125.1. NCBI lineage: Eukaryota > Viridiplantae > Streptophyta > Magnoliopsida > Poales > Cyperaceae > Carex > Carex kokanica. Next base: position 102,116 of record JAJGRX010000090.1, on the reverse strand, counting down.
ATAAGGGCAATTGACATAAGCAAAGTAGTATTTTACTTAAAACATAAGGTGTGGATATTTATGCAGTTATTCAGGCCTTGAAAAGCAGACAACTGCTCCTTCCAATCTAAAATGGTCAGGCTGGATCTGCCACAGATTACCCCTACCCCGCCCCCCCCCCCCCCCCCCCCCCCCCCCAAAAAAAAGAAGAAGAAGATATCAGTGGTGCGGTCTTGTTCCTTACCTTCTAGACCTGATATGAACAACAGTTCCTGTTTTTCAAGTTTTCAAGGCGTGATTGTACAAATTCTGCGTATTTTGACATATCATTTAACACAAAACATGCTTTTTTTATTAGTTCTTATGTCAAGTTTAATGGATATTTAGATGCCAATTTGACTGTTGCTATATATGCATGTGCAAAAATGAGTAAGCAAATAAATCATCTGAAGGTGCTGGGTAATCAACTCGAATACAAATTTCACAGCAAAGCTGTCTCTTCTTGTCTTTTTGTGCTTTTGCTTCCACATGTCTGTTTGCTTAAGTCAGTTACTTGAGGTTTTCGGAAAGCACCTTTTTTTTTGTCTTACAGGTTACAACTGAAAGGACATATACATGTTTGTCATGATAAACTATGCTTAAGCACTTCAGTTTCTAATATGAGATTAGTATTTGTCTGATAGTGTACCATTTGGTGGGTATTTTTTGGATTCCATAGCTTGTCCATAATTAAATCTTACATTGTTGTCAGACAGCTATTACTTTGAACCCTTACCAGTGACAATTTTTTTTTGGAATTCCAGGCATTAGCATTTTCTAATTGAAACTTATTGTGCCAAAACCCGACCTCACTAACATTTGCAAAATTTTCACTGTACATATGGTGCCACTTGGCAATTATTCCTTGTTAACCTTTTTGCAACTCGTGCTTTGATTTTAACTAGTTTTGAAGTCTACTTTTATCACAGGCTATCTATGTTGAATAACAGTTCAATCTGTTTCAATTTTTTTTGGGAATTTCAAAAGGAGTGTTTTGCATTATTTTGAAATATCTGAAGGCCTCCCTTTTTCATTATTTACAAAGAAAACAATTCCTACTTTGTTGAGGGAACAAAAATTAAGCTTGTGTTTTGTTTGGATTGCTGTTTTTGCCTTGCACACAAAAGAAACTGTTATAAATGAGAAGAATCCATGTTACATAAAATAAGAAGTGCTTTAATCTATTGCACTAAATATTTTTCATACTCCATTTATCTGACGTGATTATGTAACAAACAGTTAGGACTTATGAATGTTGTTGTATATTAATCACTTTTGAAAATAATGAACATAAAAGGGTTTTTCTGTAATTTTCTTAAAATGTAGGGTTTTTCTTTTGTACTTTTCTACTTCCCTTGACTGTCCTTTTCCTATAGTTGGCTTACTGTTCTATTGATGTTCAAAGCTGAATCAATGGCTTCATTTAGGCTTACAAGAGTTGAGTGAGGCTATGGTATTATGCATAGCGTGGATTGGTCCGTACTATGGATCCATATCTCTGTTTCCAAAGTCTAAACAGTTGATTTGAACCGTTCTACATGAGTTTCATATGAGAATGTACTTTTACATCAAATTTTACATGTTTACAATTTTTTTGTTATTCTTTTAGATAGGTAGAAAATCACAATTTTTTTTGTTATTCTTCTACCTATCTAAAAAAATAGTAATTTTTTTTAAAAAAAAATGTAAAATTTGGTCTGCAAATATATTTTCATATGGAGATCATGTTGAAAGGTTCAAATTGATTATTTGAACTTTGAAAACAAAGATATTGATCCAATCTGCGCTATGCATAGTGCCATAGCCTCACTCTACAAGAGTTCTTTTCAAGTCCAATGTAACCGAGAGTTAGTCCAGTCAATTGTTGGTCACCAAATTTGTTGAGTAGACAATTTTATACCAAAGATAAAGTGAGAAGTGATTAAAAGCGCAAGGGGTCAGTACATTATGCAACTTCTAATGGTAAAAATTATAACCAGGATGCTATATTGTACTGAAACACCATGTAATACCAAATTACCAGTACACAGTACCTTTGTTTAGGCTATGTGGAATTTAAAAGATTTAATGTTTGTTGTTTCTTTTTCTTTGTACATTAAATACAGTTGTGTGCTACAAGTGGGAGCTCTCTAGGTTATGGATTTTCAAGAGTCATGTCAAAGTCTCCAAAAGTACCTGCCTTGGATTCTGACGAAAATGGTACAGTAGATGGTACGCTGGCTGCAGTATAATGGGGAAAGTACATAGTTGATACATTCATTGCAAAAATTTAGCATATTAATAGGGGATTCGTAGTAGTAGTAATGATAATAATAATAATAGGAATTAGTTATCATTTAGTCCCTCTCCTGGGGTATTTGGTATTTGATTTGGCAAAAGAGCGCCCCTTCTCTTTCTCTGATACCAGCAATTTTTGGCAAAGTTTTGCATGTCAGAAATTTAATAGCTTTTTCAGGGAACCTTGTATTTTTTTGGATTCTGGATTTTGCTCCAGTTTAGATACCCTGGGCAATAGGGTACAACATATATTTGAAATTTTTATGCTTCTCAGATTTACCTTTTAATTTGTAAATTATCAAACATAGTTTTTTGTGGGAAGTCAAATTTAGAAGGTACGTTTACAAGGGTAATGATTTTAACAGAGCAGTTTTGACTTTATGCATTGTACGGTCTATAGAATCAAAACATCGCTGCATATGGTTTGTGCGCTGCATGAAGTCAAAACTTCTGTGTTAAAATTTTTATCCAGTTTACAACATTTTGTACGTATGGAGTATGTTTTGATTAAACTGACCACTTTGCGTTTGAGCGAATGTATAAACGAAGATGTAGTTCTGGCTAAAAGCATCTTCATTCTACTTGCAAAAGAATTATAAATGTTAATGCGTCACTTGAGGTAGACCTAGGGGTGTTCAAATGGTTCGGTTTAATTGGATCGGTTGTTCGGTTTAAATGGTTCGGTTCGGTTTAGTTTTTGAAGAAGTTCGGTTTAAATGGTTTGGTTCGGTTTTGGGATCTCAAAATCGGCTTGAACTAAACCAACCGGTTTAATAAAAAATGGATTGGTTTATAATGGATCAGTTTATTTTGTGTGGTTTATAATGGATCGGTTTATCAAAAATCAGCTTGTGTGGTTATCAAAAATGTTATCTAAATCGGTTTGAACCGAATCAACCGGTTTGAAATGTTTGTATTCGGTTCAACCAAACAAACCGGAGTTTAAATTGGTTTAATCAGTTCGATTTTAGATTGGTTTGGAATTTTAATTCGGTCGGTTCAGTTGGGTTTTCAAAATTTGGTTCAAACCGCGGTTCGGCAAAAAAAGTTTGGTTTGACCCGAACCAACCGGTTGAACACCCCTAGGTAGAACACTTGTTAATTTATTATTATTTTTTAATTAGCAATTTGTTATATTACTGGTGTGACAAACAAATTTAATTTTAACAATCACGGAAACGAAGTTGCTCTAATGTTCAAACCTAATTAGCTGTTAGTTTCCGTGCTTGTTCGCTGTATTAACTAAAGGGAAGGTGATTCGATGAAAGTTAAAATCTAAGAAAATATTTCTCAAATTAAAAAAAAAAAAAGTATCTCACCTCACGGTTCATATTAGACGTTTATTCGTTTCTTCTCATTGCTGGATCATCCGATGAACATGAATTTTTTTTTATTTGAAGGTTAGTGGTCTAATTGGCCATTAACAATTGTATTAATAAGAAAAATATTTACAAGGAAATACTAAAAAGAACTGAAATCAGGGAGCAGTAATTAGAAGCAAAAGCCACTAATAATAACTAGTGCTATAATCGGTTAATCTCAAATAGATATCATAACAGTAATAATAATTAACAGCTAAAGCCAGTAACAATAATTTATCAAAAAATAATTCAAATTGGCTTAAAAGACTAGGAACTTGAAATTAATATGCAAGAGCAACAAATACAATCTAATAATGAATGAAAAAAAAAAAATATATCACTACAACAGTTAAGTAAAGCATATGCTGTGTTTTTAATAATCAAGATTAATGCGAATTGCAAAATGATTTATCTGATCATCCCTCGTTTGTTCTGGAGCTCTGAGAATGATTACCTACAAAGCCAGGGACAAAAATGTAAAAATTAAAAAAATATATTTACTGATTACAGTGGGGTTGTTAGCATAAGATGGGGCTAGCAAGGACCAAATAAGAAAATTTATCAAAACACTGGCAAGTGACAAAGCAAAAAAGCATGTCATTAATTAATAAATGGTTGAAACAAGATATAACACTCTTGAAATTTCACAAATGCAAATTAGACCCAAAATGCATACGGAAAAAAAAAAGGTCCCCCTGCGAGAACTGATCTTTCTTTTTTCTTTTTTTGACAAAAAACATCTCCCTAAATTATCAAAGTATCTGAGGGAGGCTACAGTTACATAAGATGCCAAAAAAAATGTTAGGGTTTGGGTGCGAAGGGGAAGAAGAGAGGAGAGAGACAATATATGTGAAGTAAACTTAATTTACTAATTTTCTCTCTTCAAGAGTAAATTACATAGGAGTGAGTCTATGGTACTATGCATATTACGATTTGGTCCGTAATACGGATTAATATTTTCGTTTTCAAAATCCGAACGTTCGATCCAAACCGTTCAAAATGATTTTCATATGAATATGTACTTGCAGACTGAATTTTAAATTTTTTTTACTATTTTTGAAAATAGTAGAAAATCACTGTTTTTGGATGGTCCAGAATTTTCAGATCAAGTGATTTTCTACCTATTTTAAAAAATAGTAACAAAATTCTAAAAAATATAAAATTCAGTCTGCAACTACATATTCATATGAGGATCATGTTGAACAGTTCAGATTGACCGTTAAGATTTTGAAAACAGAAATATTGATCTGTATTACAGACCAACCCGTGATATGCATAGTACCATAGACTCGCTCATTACATAGTACATATAAGCAAAGATACATGGCCCAATGGGCGCGAATAGCAATTTATTCCCTTTTCTTTTTTCTTTTTAGCAGAGAGTAGAAAACAAATTCCCAAAATAATGAAAGGAATTTTTGTAAATGAGAGAAAGAAGCAGAGAGAGCATGCACTAGGCACCTGTTTCAATTGTTGGTTGTTCTCTCTCAATTAAATTAAAGTCTTAACTTGTTGGTGTTGTAATGTACTCTTTATTTTATTAATATAACATTGGCAGCCACATCCAATTTTTCTAGAGAGAGAGAGAGAGAGAGAGAGAGAGACCTTGGGACGGTCCATAGAGCTCCCCATGTAGCCAACTCCAAATGAGGCAGATGAATAAGCTGCAGCGAGTTCTACTGCTTTGAGTTGAGAATAACTTTCCTTTTCCTAATAAAAATATAAACTTATCACTATCAAAGCAGTGAACTTTTTTTAGTCCGTATCCTCTGAGATATCTCATAATTTCAGTTTATCAAAAGCCGGGCCAAATTTTTTCGGTGCCTCTTCGGAATGCAGGGGGGAGTACAGAATTATTGTGCTTTGAGATTTGTGCAGAATGGATTTGAACGGTCCAAATTTTCCCCATATCAACTCAAAGTTTAAGATATCTCAGAGGATGTGAATTCGACTTTTTTATGGTTATAAGGTGATCAATATCTTTAGCAATTGAAAACTACAAAGGATAATCAACCTTAACAAGATCAGCTTGCACCAATAATAAGCCGGCACCTGTATCATGTGAATTCTGACTACTGTTTAGCACAATAGACTGTAGAACTTTGGTGCATGCTGATGACGGGCCCGACTCTGACCTGAACAGAGAGAAAAAAGAAAATAAGAAACTTGGAGACACTTAGCAGCATATGCTATATGCAACCTTATCAATATTAACTTCCAAAATCACGAGATCAATTACATTAATATCCAATCAATTGTAATCAATTTGTTGGATTAGAATTTTGTGTAATAGAAAAGCCTAAGGGCTAGTAGAATAATTAGAAAATATCACAATGGCTAATTAGCCTATATAAACTCTTATAAGCAATGTAATGCTCAATTCAATCAATGAAATATTTCCTCTTCAAATTCCATCTCAAATTCTAATAGAACTATCCATAAATTCTTGAAATAAATACACATCAAGGTTTCAGAAAAAATACCAACAGCCTTAAAAAATGCACAGTAGCATAATTCTTTAAAGGTAGTGGAGAAATAACAAACATTGTGGCTAAGACGCAACATTCACGTGAAGCAAACCCTCTGATCAGGTATTCCCCGGCCCCACTTGCACAGCAACCAACAGGAAATGTAGCTCCAAACTGGTCGGGTTTGCATGAAGCCCAGCACCCGCATCCGTACATGGCTGCCAATCCAACCCGACCATTGATCTAACAAGGTTTGAAAAATACAAAAACTTTAATTAAACATACAGAAATAGAATAATTACCTCAAAAAATTCATCAATTCTTTCCTCCACAACTTTTGAGTTTATTACCCATATTAAGTTTACCCCAAAAATTTATCAATTTATAGCTATGCAATAAGTTCATAGGTCAATGTCAAAATGAAATAGGCAGTGAAGGTTGCTTAAACAAAAGCAAAAAATCGAGAAGCACGCATCTAGAAGCACCTTCAATGCAATACCGCCACTTGATGCCCCAGAGGCAACATGACCTAAATTATCAACACAAACTACTCCAACTGTATCCATTGTTATATCTTCTTCATTTGTAGATGTACTAGAGTTCTCCATTTTCTCTGTATCAGTGAAACCAGGGAATTATTTCTCATGCTAAGTAACCATAGTACATAACATATAGATAGATAGCTTTAAAAGAACTTGTTCATATGCACATTTCTTTTTTATAATAAAACAATAAGGAAACCTGATTGAGAAGATGAGGTAGCCTTAGCAAGCATATATTTGTATCTCGACCACTGTTCTTTCGCTCTCTTTGTCACCAACCACTGCTTTTAAACCAAAGAAACTATTAAGGAAAGATAAACGCTATCCTTGAACTTCCTCCTATAAATTCTAATTGAGGCATGCAAATACAGCCAAGTTTTCCTGAAATCATAGAGAAGTCCTTGTACTTCCAATATTTTCAAAAAAATAAATAAATAAGTCCACTTAGTTGATTGCTTTATAGCATCATTCAATGCCACATATCTCAAACAACTCAAGGAAATAGCATGCTAAAAAAGAAAAAGAAAAATACCACTGTGCCAAAATTCATCAGATAGTAAACACTTTTTAATTCCCAAAAAAATCAGGGTCTTTTGCAAATAATAAATAAGTTGGCTTTCTTTTGCAATTTCATGATCACATGGGGGCGTTCTAAATTTTCATCTACTATGAAAATCTATTAATAATAGAAGATAAGGATAAAAACTACACCATATTTGCTTCTTGTACTGTTGCCGGTACATTTAGCCCTTTTGACTTTGCCCAATCACGGGCCCCATCACCAACCAAAAACCTGATAATACATACATAATCTGACATATCAATTACAGTTACTGCAGTTTGATATTTTAATTTCTAGATTTCACTAATTAAAAGAAAATAATTACATTGGAGGTATCCGACCCAGTTTGCAGGACCCGGTCATTTGCTCTTTGACCAATAGCATCGCAATTTGGATGGCATTTTTTACACCTGGTCTACAATAGAAGCTATGGTCAAACCAATGGTTTGTAATAAATGAGAACGAGACGGTTAAAAAAAAAAATGGTTGCACAATTTAGTTTGTTAGGTACCTCTTACAGATCCAACAGCTCCAAATGTGCCAGAGTAACCATCCATGATACTCGCATCACATTCTACATGCCCCTCCTCTGTCAAATTAGAACCTCTACCCGCATTTGTAATTGGATCATCCTAAATAAGAGAAAGAAGATAATTTTTTTTATTTCTTTTTGCAGATTCAGTAAATGAATTTACTTCGGTTCAACCAAACAAACAAAAATTTACTTGATATTTTGAATTACTCCGGTTTATTATATTTGGTTCGCTTTAATCTCTCTTAATTTGGTTCGACTGATATATGTCTTGATACTTATTTCTATGATTATTAAATGTATTTGTATATGTTTTTTTTGGTTCGGTTAGATTTTTGAAAACCAAATAAAATTTTAGTTTGAATATTTTAATTCGATTTCAACCGAACCGACCGTTTGAACAACCCTAGATGAATTGTTCTATTTAACAAACCTCCAAAACTTGAATAGCAGCTGCAACAGCATCGAGACTTGTACCATCATCCTAAATTCACAGAATTTGCTGTTATTAGCAACAAATACTAAAAACCCCACTGAATCGACAAGTAACGGGAGAAACAGAACGAAACCTTTTGGAGAATTGAAGCAGCGGCAAGGCAGGCGCGCTTCATGACAAGGCGAAAGGCCTTCTCGTTAGAAGGGGAATGATATCCAGCTCCCACATGAACAGCAACGAAGTACCTCTTATTCCTACTAGAGTTGCTTTCTTCTTTAACCTCTCCTGTCATCTTCTCTCCGGTAAGAGGGTCTGAAGTGAAGTACTGGAGAGGTGGAATTTGCTTTTTGTCAGCTGGAGAAGAAGAAAGATCTGTGAAGACGAGTTTTACTTTTTGGGCCATGGATGGGCCTAGTTTTATCTATCTTTAATTTTTATATTCTTTTTGGGCCATGGCTGAACCTAGTTTTATCTATCTTTAATTTATATAAAAATTTATCATAAAACTAAATTTTATATTTTTTTATTAATTTTTTTAAATAGATAAAAGATCAATTCGAAAGATTTTAGACCATTTAAAAATTAATGATTTTCTATTTAGATAGTAAAATATTCTAACAATATAAAATTTAGTTTGCAAATACATTTTCATATAGAATCGTGTTGAAAGATTCAGATCGACTATTTAAATTTTGAAAACGAAAATATTAATTTGACCAATCTGAGCTATACATAGTACCGAAGCCTCACTCTATGTAATTGCTTAATAGTTAGCAGGCCGGTTTAGTTAAATAAAAGGATATTAGCTTATGCTAAGTAATAAAGAGAATAAAGAATAGAGAAAATGTTATGTCTCTCAAGTTGAGAAGGAAATACGTGACATGCCGTGACGTGACGTGATTAATTTTTTTTTTCACGTAACGTGACGTGATCAAAATAGTGGCAAACAGTGACGCCACATGTAGTCACGCCGTCACTACATGTGACATGATATAACGTAACGTAAATTAATTACGTGAAACTTTTTTTATATTTTAATTTAAATTGTTGAAATTCAGAAAAAAAGATATCAAAAAATATGAAAATTATAAAAATTGTAAAATAAGTAAATAATGTTGCAAAAAAAAATTTAAGGAAAGGCTGTTGAGTATCTGACATGCATTATTTTAAAAATTCAAATTACAAATATTCATTGGACTAAACTAGAGAAAATAAAAACCAGTACTACATGAGTACCGGTATCACTGAACCTACACCATAAGAGAAACATTGATACTCTATGCGTACAAAAAAACTGAAAATTAACTAGAAAAAACTGGATACTCTATGTTTCATACCGTGACGTGACGTGACGTGACTGGTTCGCGTGACGTGAAGTGACGTGTAATTTTCGCTCGAATGCGGTCACGTCACGTTTCGTGACATGAAAACGTGATGTGACTTATCAAGGCGTGACAAATTTCCTTCTCTACTCTCAAGCCTTTATCTTCGAGCCGCCAACTAGTTCAACAGATTATTAATGGTTCGGCTAATAACAGGTTATTTCCTAACCGTTACTTTCCAAATTTGAATCGCAATTCCATTCTCTCCACATTTCGTCGCAATCAGAGAACTTATGCTTCCCCGATCTCTCTTCTCAATTGGCGATTGCTCTCACTCGTGTGCTTCTCCGATCTCTTATTTCTGATTAAAAGTGTCTCTCGCATCTCTGATCATTGTTTTTTCTCCGGTCTCGCCTTGCAGCCATCGCTACTGAAAAGGTGATTTTGAGCGAGGAGCGAAGGTGAAAAGGTGAATTCTCAAGCGAGACGAAGGAGAAGAAGCGAAGAGATTAGTCTAATCTATTCCTGGTTTTTTTATTAATACCCTAAAAAAATACAAAATATCAAATCTGTCCTCGGATTTTTTTTTTAAAACTACCCTAACCTCATGGGGCAGTCCACTTTGCCAACCAAACCGCCCCACAGGGGGGCGGTCACCTTTGCATACTGAACTGCCTCACTGTGGGGCGGTTTGGGTTTTTTTTTAAAAATATTTTGAGAGACAATATGAACAGCAAGATGCTGAAATTTAACAATAAAAATTTAAATTTTGTTTGTAATATTTGTTAGATTACTTCTTTTGATGTTATAATTAGCATATTTATCTAAAATATGCTAAATTATTTGAAATTATGTTAAATTACGCTAATTAGCATATCTAGAAAGGAACTAGATTTATGATATTGTTTCTTGTCAAATCAAATTCTCTCAATTTTAGGATGAAATTGAATATAATTGGAATTTTTTCATATTACACGGACTGTTTCTTGTTTGAACATACAAAATGAAAGATACTCAATATTAGAATGCTGGTTATTGTCAAATTAAATTCACTAGCCGCATGCGAACACTAAACATCAGATCAATAATTTTGATACAAGTTTTGAGTTTTACCATGATGCATATGACATTGTCACTAGCCGCAAACGGGTCGTTGTGTGTCTACCGATGATAAAAAAATTTAACACAATTTTTGAGGCACTAAACGACGTTTTTTGCAATTTTGATTCCGTCGGCCCCCTAGGGACAACTCCTAGGATGCCATTGCCCCTGTCTCGTCCCAAGCTTTCTGAATTGGGGTCGTACGCGCAAATCCAAGTTTCCTAGCCAAAGTTATGGCTGTTTAAAGTTTTTTTAAAAACAACGATGCTTTCGTGCAAAAACACCGATGATGCACCAATGCTTTATGCACAACTTGTCGACGGCAGAAGTGCATCGATGTTTCATTACAAAAATATCAGCGACGCACCGATGTTTTTTCAGCACTACCCTGCTTAATTGCCTAAGGCTAACGAAACATCAATGTTTCATTTCAAAAACAACTATGTTTAAATCCTAATGGATTCTATGCTTATTAACAAATTTAACAAGGAATCATGTAATCAAATTCTCAATCTCATTAACAAAATCAGCCTAATTTTGCGTAATTTTGCGTAGTTTAGCGTAAAGAAGTAATCTAACAAATATTAAAAACAAAATTCGAATTTTTATTGTTAAATTTCAGCATCTTGCTGTTCATATTGTGGGGCGGTTTTTTTTTTTTTTTGAGATTTTGAGAGACAGTGGACCGCCCCACGGGAGGGGGGGGGCAGTTAGGTTAGTTTTTTAAAAAAAAAAAACTCGTGGGTAGATTTGATATTTTGTTATTTTCTGAGGGTATTAATAAAAAATTCGGATTCTATTCTCTTATTTATTTTCTTACTACAATTCTGAAGCAACTCTCAGACTAACATCATTTTTTTTATTTTGCAATAATTATATTATATTTAGTGTAATTTTTGTCTTGGCAATTTTTTTGACAATTTTTTTTACTATTATTTTCTTATAATTTTCGTACAAAACATGTTTATGCTAAAAAAAAATCTATTGACAGATTCCGTTTTGACGATGATAGGGTCATGTTCCACAGACCCTTTACTTATTCTAAACTGGGCCATAAATGACTGGGATTCAGACCTCTCTAAGAGGCCAACCCGAAGTCATATGCAAAGCCCAAAGATTCATTAAGTCGAGGCCCAATACATCGGCCTCAAATAATATAACCTTAAAGGGTTCATGCTAACCGACATACGGGATGATAGTGGAAACGGCTAACTTAATACCTCCCGTCCCAGGAACGGCTGACATAACTACCCACGTCCTCCATAACTGTCCAAGATGGCAGTTATGGCTGGACTATATAAGGCAGTGATCCCCATGAATCAGGGGACACTTTTCCAATCAAGAGAGATCACACATGATAGAGTCCGAATCTCTCACAATCCACCCCGAGTTCCTAACTCCACTTACATCTCGGCCTGCCATCCTTTGGCAGGACGAATCCAACTCAGCCCAACTTTCCATACGGCCTCATCTCCCGAGATAGGACGTATCAGACGATATCCTTAAATTGATGATATCATGCCCGCGGGCTTATCTAAAAAAAAAACAGAGAGAGATATAGGGTGAAGATGGTCTTACTACAATTCTGAAGCAACTCTCAGACTAACATAATTTTTTTTTGTAATAATTATATTATATTTAGTGTAATTTTTTGTCTTAACAATTTTTTTTTACTATTATTTTCTTATAATTTTCGTACAAAACAAGTTTATGCTAAAAAAAAATCTATTGACAAATTCCGTTTTGACGATCAAGTAATTTATTTTTAATTATCCAAATTATATTTATATCCATATTCGTATATGTCCGATATACCCGATCCGTGTCTGTTTAATATCTGATCTGTATCCGAGACTATCCGTATCCAAAAAACTATAACAGATAGGATACAGTTTGATCACTATCCGATCTGTATTCGAACGTTTACACCCCTATCCTTGCTAAATGCTAGCCCTCTTATATATGTTAACAACCCCACTGTTAGCAGTAAATATTTGTTTTAGATTTTACATTTTTGTCCCTGGCTTTATAGGTAATCACTTGAAAATTAGATGACTATTTGATTGGTCTGTAACGTGGAGTATTGTTCAAGGTGCTTCCATTTCCTATTGGTTTGATTCCTGGACCTATCCAACCAAAGCGTCACAGGGTAAACCGGACATTGCTACGAGGAAATATTCACTGCAAATGGCTGTTCAAAGGGGTCTATGTCAGGTACAGACAGTGCAAGGTCTAACAGAAGAAAGAATTTTGTGGTTGTGGTCCAATGATAACGAATACTCAGCGAGTTCGTTCTATAAAATAGTGGTACGTGGTAGCTGGTAAAACTAAATGGGAGTACAAATTCATTTGGACTCTTAAAATTCCGCCAACTGTTGGAGTTTTTGCATATTTACTCTTGCAGGGAACACTCTTGACACATGATGTGATGCTTCACCGGGGTTTGCAGTGCGATGCACGCTGTGAAGTCTGTCTCCATTGCCCCCCTTGAAACAGCTCTGCACATCTTTTTTCTCTGTCACCACGCAAGAAGGGTTTGGACACAAATGAATATGCTGCTTGGTTACAACATTGTAAGCATTGGAGGTACAGTGCAAACAACGATAGACAGTCGTGGAGAGCATGCCGGGGAAGGTTCTCCAAGAAACAGTGGGCTTCATATTTCTTGGCAGTCTGCTGGTTTCTATGGAGAGGGCGCAACCAAAAAATATTTGAAGGAAGGGAAACAGCGCCTGAGTGGATAGCTCATCATGCTAGGAGAGAAGCCAAATTATGGATGAAGTTTTGTTAAGGGGGGCAGTATTATTTCTGATTGTGGGATTTAGTGGTTACTTTGTTTAGTTTGTTTGTTTTTTTCTGTTGTATGGATGGTAAGTGTTTCTCTGAAACACGTTGTATATATCGTATCTGATAGCTACTATCAGTATTTCAAAAAAAAAAGAAATTTAACACATGGAATTAAAGACTTTAAAAAAATTATTGAAGGAAAACAATTTCTCTCCTCAATTCATTGAATATATAAACTAGAAATCTCATAATTTTGTGATATGCAATTGAAATCTTGGGTGTTACGTTGCTCCAGAGTATGATCATTTAAAATTCGTGCTGCACAAATATTTTACAACTCCTTTTAAAGTTCATGACACAGTGCCAGCTTCTTAATTATATTTCACTCAATGGCAGATCTCGAGGTCTACCTTTGATTAATTTGTTAATTAATTAATTCACTTGATTTAGTTCCAGTCCCCACATGAGAGTAGCAGAATGTCAACCTCACTGCAATTTGACGAATTTTTTTTATAAACCATAATTAAAAAATATATTTTTACGAAACTAACGTGATTACTTTTTTTTTACAAAAACCATAAGAACCGAAATTTCATTTCGGTCTGAAATTTTTTTTTATTCCGGACCGAAATGGCATTTTGGTCCGGTCCCCTTTTTGGATTTTCTGCGGCGGCTCATATGAAAACTTGTGAAAAAGTACTACAGAGAATCCAAAAAAGGGACAGGACCGAAATGCCATTTCGGTCCGGAATAAAAAAAAAAATTCTAACTGAAATGGCATTTCGATTCTTATGATTTTTGTAAAAAAAAAGTAATCATGTTGGTTTCGTAAAAAATAAAATTTTAATTATGGTTTATAAAAAAAATTCCAATTTGACCCCGCCCGCCCAAGTCCAGATCCCCTAAAGCAACTCAATTTTTGGGTTTTGGATCGGGACTGTCCGATTTGAATTCGTCGCTCGGAATCGTCTCGGGATTTGAATCCGTCGCTCAGAATGTGTGTGCTCCACTTTGGGATAGATGGTCGCGGATTCGAATCAGATGGTCCCGATCTAAAACCTAAAAATTGAGTTACTTCACTGGATCTGAATTCGCCCCACCTCCTCCCACAAGTTTCTTCAAATTCATGTCTAAAACAGCCGATTTTTATTCATATCCTCAAAAAAAAAAAAATTCAAACATGGCAGTTTGCAAAAATTCGAAATATGCTCCGACCGCTGGCATTAGCAGCAGTAGAATATGGATGTCTACCACTGGCATTAGAACTTCTCAAACAAATAACATCTAGAATATAAGTTTTGTTATGTGAATATCAATCCCACAATATATAACCTGAATAAATGACAAAGCAAAATATAAATACTATATTAGTTGGCCCTAATAAAGAAAGTAACATCATTTTTTTAAACTTCTCGAACAAAATTAAAAAATATGATTGGAGCATGCATAATTATTATTTTTGTTGACTTTGTAATTTTTTTGTAATTATTATTTCTGATTTTTTTTGGTAACATCATAGTTTTTTTGTTAATTATATAGTCAAATAAATTTTTTGATGAATAATTAACTGACCGTAGAATCAGAAACTTTAATTGAAGTTTTGAGATCCTAAACGATGTTTTTTTTGCAATTCTGACTGCATCGGTTTGCTGAGTGCTAGTTCAGAAAGTACCTGAAAAAAAGAAAACAAAACAGGGCCATACTTTTTCAGCCAAAGTTACAGTAAGGACACTAACAGTTTGGGTTTAACGCATGCATATATAATCAAGCCACATTAGTTAACTAATAGAAGCATGGTTTAAAATTTTCAATTGAGTTTGCGCAAAACCCTTAAAAAACATGAAAATCGTACAAAATCGTTGGCTTTGAATGTCATTAAGAAAGAAAAATGGTAAGCACTCTTTTACTGGATATCTTTATAAGATTTACTTTTGTTTCATTAGCTAAAAATTAAAAACTAATTAACGACGCTCTTACAAGAAGCAATTTGAAAAGTTAAGGATTCACACTTTATCAATAATCAAGCATTTTTAAATTACATTAATTTTATACATAGTCTATTCAAATTATCAAGAATGTATTTACAATTTTAATTTTTAATTTTGATAAGTATTTTATCAAATTCCATGGTTGTCAAACTTTTATAATGTAGCTTTTCTTTATATATCATTTTCTTTTCTTTTTTTGCAGGGATAACACTGAAGATGAAACCGAAAAGGAAACCACAAATTCCAATTGTAACATATTTTGGAGATAATTGACGTTTCATGTTATATATAGAGTAGAACTAGGGTGTTCCTAAGCTCACCAAGCTTTTTGTGAACTCAACTCTAAAACCTATCGAATTGACTTCAAACGACATCTTCAAACCGTTAGATGTTCAATCTATATTAAAATGTGCTTGGAGACCAAAATTTTCATTTTTTGGAATTTTTTTACTATTTATTAAGATGGTTTGAAAATCGTTGTTTTCCAATGGTGCATAATTTTAATAAAAACAGCGGTTTTCAAACCAGCTTAATAAATAGTAAAAAAATGAAAAAAAATGAAAAATTTGGTCTCCAAGCACATTTTAATATAGATTGAATATTTAACGGTTTGAAAATGTCGTTTGAAGTCAATTCGATAGATTTTAGAGTTGAGTTCACAAGAGGCTTGGTGAGCTTAGGAACACCCTAGTTCTACTATATATATATATATATATATATATAGGGATGGGCTATGGTGAGCTATGGAGTAAAACGAGTTTGTACTTCACGCCATATTTCCATCTAGAAAATTCAAACAACCGATCCGAACCGTTCAAGTTGTTCTCCATATTGAAATGTGCTTGGAGACCAAATTTTACATTTTTTGGAATTTTTTTACTATTTATTAAGCCACTTTGAAAATCATGAACAGTAGAAAAACAGTAAAAAATTCTGGACCAATGGATCAGCGATTTTCAAAGTGGCTTAATAAATAGTAAAAAAATTCCAAAAAATGTAAAATTTGGTCTCCAAGCACATTTCAATATGGAGATCATGTTGAACGGTTCGGATCGGTTGTTTGGATTTTCAAAATGGAAATAATGAGGCGTGGAGTAAAAACTTGTTTTACTCTATAGCTCACCATAGCCCATCCCTATATATATATATATATATATATATATATATATAGAATTTTGCTATTGTGCTTCATGAAGTAAAACCAATATTTTACTTCACGCTCATACACCCATTTCCAAAATCCAAATCGTCGATCCGACCGTTCAAGTTGTTCTCCATATTGAAATGTGCTTGGAGACCAAATTTTACATTTTTTGGAATTTTTTTACTATTTATTAAGCCAGTTTGAAAGTCGCTGATCCATTGGTCCAGAATTTTTTACTATTTTTTACTATTCACAATGGATCAGCGATTTTCAAAGTGGCTTAATAAATAGTAAAAAAATTCCAAAAAATGTAAAATTTGGTCTCCAAGCACATTTCAATATGGAGAACAACTTGAACGGTCGGATCGACGATTTGGATTTTGGAAATGGGTGTATGAGCGTGAAGTAAAACGAAGTTTTACTTCGCGAAGTACAATAGCCCTACTCTATATATATATATATATATATATAGAGTCCGACTAGGCTACTCCATGGAGTAAAACGACTTGGTACTCCACGCCATATCTTCATTTTCAAAGTTCAAATAGTCGATTCGAACCTTCCAACATGTTCTCCATATTGAAATGTGCTTGGAGACCAAATTTTACATTTTTTGGAATTTTTTTACTATTTATTAAGCCACTTTGAAAATCTGAAAATCCTTATGAACAGTAAAAAACAGTAAAAATTTCTGGACCGCCGGATCAGTGATTTTCAAAGTGGCTTAATAAATAGTAAAAAAATTCCAAAAAATGTAAAATTTGGTCTCCAAGCACATATCAATATGGAGAACAACTTGAGCGGTTCGGATCGGTCGTTTGGATTTTCAAAATGGAAATAATGAGGCGTGGAGCACCAAGTCGTTTTACACCATGGCTTAGCTAAGCCCAGCACTATATATATATATATATATATATATATATATATTGCTCCGTGAATTCCAATATTTGGATGGTAACACTACTAGAATCTGGGTTTGTTGCATGGGTAAAATTTGGCTTGTTGCATGGGCTTACCCTTGCAACAACCCCCAAAAATGTCAGTTGCATGGGCTACCGTTGCAACAAGTACCCATGCAACAACCCCCGTTGCAACTACTCAATTTCCGACTTGTTGCATGGGTTACCCATGCAATAACTTATTGAATACTTGTTGCAACGGTGTGCCCATGCAATAAGTACCCATGCAACAAATCTGATACAGGAAGTATTTGCAACGATATAGCATTGAGTAGTTGCATGGATAAAGTGCGTGGGTCCCATGGAGTATTTGCAACGATATAGCATTGAGTAGTTGCATGGGTAAAGTGCGTGGGTCCCATGGAGTATTTGCAACGATAGAGGATTGAGTAGTTGCATGGGTAAAGTGTGTGGGTCCCATGGATTAGTTGCAACGATAAAGGAGTGAGTAGTTGCATGGGTAAATAAAGTGGGTCTCACATGGTTAGTTGCATGGATAATTAACCTATTAGTTGCATGGGTAAAGAAGGTGGGCCCCACCAGGTTATTTGCAAGGATATTGTCTGGGCCCCATATTTGTATAGATTTTCCGATGCAAAAAATTGGCGTTCCTGAAAAAAAATTCAGACCCAATTCTATAGTTCACCCCGTACCAATTTGGTACCTGTACCGATTTGGTACCAACCCATAAGCAACCAAGAAACCTTTTACATTACACATTGAAACATAATAAGAACAACAACACAATAAAACATGGAGAGTAACATTTTAATTATCATTAATCATTATAGTAAATTCAAGCTTTCCTTGAAACATCAGAACAAAAAGGATTGCAACCACTTGTTTCTATAACCAAAATATACACACAACCCATCACCCAAAAATATACTAAGAGAGGCTTCTTTTTTAGCTATACAAAATACCATTTTTCTGTGATAATGATTTACAACACCCCACACTAGAAGGGCTGGTTGTTCTACCTTTCTTCCCCGAACCAGTCGGCGTCAGCACCTAGACATGTTGCCGCCTGCTTTTCGGATTGCACATTGAGAAGTGCTTGGAAAGTTCTTCCCCCATTTGATTCTATAAAATCAGCACCTAGACACTACATATACAACGTATAGAATAGAATGAAATTTAATATTGATAATAAATTGTAGAAACACTCGAAAAGCATCAAAATATGTATAATGGGTATACCTTCATAACCTACTACACAGAAAAAATCAGTTTGTCATAACATAGGACTAAATGGTAAACTAAGTATATTTCTATTCTCATTTTATCTTCATAACATAGGACTAATTGATAAATTATCAGTTACCTTCAAGCATCTAGCTAGAACATATTTTTAAATATGATACCTAAAAAGCCACAAACAAGGAAATTTCCTAATACAACCTATGTTCTTAAAAAAAGGAAAAGGTTCCAACTAATGATATGATACCTGAGAGATGGCCATCGGCATTCCCGAAGCTCCTTCATGAGGTTGAGGTAGTGTTGTGGGACCTTGACCCTAAGCATTAACCATAGAATAATTGTTTTAGATTATGGACCTTTCAACATCTGGTCAGTGAGTACTATTAACATCATCTAGTTTTAAGTTGACAATTTCACCTCCAAATTAGTGATATTTCCCATTAGACCAACATTTTGAGGTCCCTGACTGTAACCTTGAGCCTAAGTTAAACCAGAATCCATTCAAATGAGAATTTAGCAATCAGAAATACACACTAAATTCAAGTGACAATAAATATAAAAATTCAGAAATTAAGAGTAAATTTCATATTTCTGTAAAATCCTTTAACACTTGAACCAAGGTGCAGGTAGCTTATTTTGTCCTGCCGGTCACCTTTCTACCGGTCACTGCCCTTAACCATGATGTTAATGTAATAGTAAAAATTCCTAGGATTTGGTTGAACAACTACAGTTATTTGGTTATTCCTAGGAGGCTGTTTAGGGATATGGTACTATGGTACTATGCATGCGCATAATGATGCATGCTATGGATCAATATCTACATTTATAAGGGTCAATAATTCTTAGGAGGCTGGTTAGGGGTATGGTACTATGCATAGCGCATAATGATGAGTACTATGGTGCTATGCCTAGAGTTAAATTTTTTGTCTTTCTTTGCAATTCTGACATAAAGATAGAACCTCTCATCTTACTGGAGTTAATTGGAATTGTACCTTGAAAGGTTGGCGTATCAATAATAACAACATGATTTCAGTCCCTGATGAGCTGGGCAAATTTTACAGTGGAGATTGTTACATTGTACTTTATAAATACCAATCAATTATCAAGTAGGAAGAGTACTTGTTAGCATGCATGTTGGATTGGGAAAAATAGAGCTCAGGTTAAACACACAACTCGTATCATTTAATTTATCAATTGTATCAATTATAAAATAATATCTTCTTCCGTACTTAAGCAACAGCCAGAAGAAGCTACACTACTAAATCGGGACTTACAGCATGGGTTACATTCTCGAATCCTAAAACGACACTGAAAATAATAATTAGACCGTACCTGCAAGTCAGGCCTTTGCATCCCCACCATAGCGTACAACTGCCTGAACATGATG
The DNA here is from genome assembly GCA_025461125.1 of Carex kokanica. Lineage (NCBI taxonomy): Eukaryota > Viridiplantae > Streptophyta > Magnoliopsida > Poales > Cyperaceae > Carex > Carex kokanica. Next base: position 82,032 of record JAJGRX010000090.1, on the reverse strand, counting down.
TTATTTTGTTCTTGCATCCTAGTCCTCTCTTCCCGCTCCTCATTAATACGATTAAGTCGTTCTTGTACTAGGATTGCGTTCATTTCTTCCTGAGTGTACGTTTTCTGCAACCCATCCTGTGTCACCCCAAATTGTGTATTGGTTGTCTTGGCTCGTGTGGCTGTTTTCCCCAAATTAGAGGCAAGCACGCTCCCAAAGCCTCGCAACCTGCCACGGCTTGTTCCCCCAATAGCAGCAATGTACAAATTGCTGTCGTCCTCGGTAACATGTACCTCATCGGCCTTCCATTGGGTAACTTCTTCCTATGAGTTGCAACAGGTGAGTAAAATATATAATAGAGAAATGTAGTTAATAAATTAAATATTAATGTGATTTTGTTGATATGTAGATTTGATTAGTGACTGGATCTGCCTCCATGGCTTGGTTGGGACTGTTAATTCAAAAATGTAGAGATGTAATTTCAATTTGATGTTATTCCTAGTTATGCCACGGTTGGGATTGTTAATTCAGAAACTGTACAATAAATGTACTGCTAATACAAACTGCACAGTAACGAGGTTCTGTGATTATACAAAATTACCACTTACATAAACTTTTCTGGATCTTGCATTGGTGAATTGCAGCGAGTTGATATCAAAAGTTAAAGGCTCTATGGTAGTTCCAGACACGCCCTCTGTTGGTTCACCATTTTCAGTAGCTTCAGATACGCCCACTGTTGGTTCACCATTTTCAGTAGCTTCAGACATGGCCTTATTGGCAGCCGCATATTGAGACAGCACAGGTGATTCTCCATTTTCATCTCTACAATGCATATGTAGGTAAATCTCCTCCAATGTTGGAGTTCCTTTTTTTATCATTGCCTCCACATGAGAAGGAATAAACAAGAATTATTGAAGGTCAGATTTTCTAGTAAATTTTAAATATTTATAAATTACTAACACGGTAGTTATTAAGCTTACCAGTTTATCCACATGCTGAAGGGTGCTCGCTGAACCACCGTGATGGGGAACTGTAAATTTCATTGCTAGACGGTTTTTTTTGTTCTTGTCGCTTAACCCTTTCCAATCCTTAGTGTTGAAGATGTCACAGAGACCGTGCCAATTTGGGGGATCAAGACACCAATGCGGCACATTGGCCTTCCATAGATCTATGTCCCACTTATATTTATCGATGCAATGGCGCCTTGCTTTGCCAAGCTCCTCAGAGTACCTTTTGCAAGCTATGGCATCAAAGACTTTTCGACATTCGTCGACATCTTCCCCTTGTTTGTATCTATATCTTTCCTTTAAAATAAGAAAAGGGTTGCAGCGTTAGCATATTAGTTAGTATTTAACAGCAAGCCTATCATCCTATACTAAAGCATATCACTTTATATTAGTTTGTATTTAACAGCAAGCGGTGAAGTTCTCCATTGATTTATCTCTCATTCAAACATTTGTTGCAAAAATATGATGAATCTATGGCCACTAATTCAGCTAATCCCAAACACTGGAATGCTATGTGGAAGTGTGTAGTATAAAAAAAACTGATTAATAAAGGGTACCAGAAAAGCCCTCTCGGCATTGTTCTTTGCCTTAATTGGAAAGGCGTTATAACTTCTTAATGGTTTCGGCATGTAATTAAGGGCAAGCCTAGTTATCACCCCAGCGATCTTCCTTGGATCTTTTTTGCAGGAGAACTCATGTGGACCAACCCGCCATACCTCCGGTCGATCTTGAATAACATCTGTCGAGTCTGCTATAATTGCGGGCCCTCGTCCCTTTCTCTTTGCTGGTGTAATATCACATTCAGCTGCCCCGTCCAAACTCTGGACATTCTGAATCTGCTGATCCGTCGTGCGCTTCCTCTTGTTGTTCTTAGTTGCTCTTGATCTTGGCAGACCAGATTTTTTTGGAGGCATATTGGTTGTCGTCTTGTATATTCAAAAAAATAAAATAAATAAGTGTGTTATAGGCAGCAAAGAAGTGTGGTATATACGCAGATTTACTTGGTATAATTAGAGTATTTTTATTTGCTTACCATTGTGGTTATTATCCATGAACTAATAACATTTTCTAACGAGGCAGCAACACAATTAAATTATGATTTGCATAGTACTAAATATTTGCACCAACTAAAAAGTGTATTTTTTTTCATACCTATTTCAACATTTTTTTGTTACTGCAATGACAGTGACCTAATTGCATGAAACAAAAATGATATTAATAATATTGGAATGTGATGATCACCCCTATACGTGATGACAGGTACAAATATTTGCAAATTCTGGTCATGACAAATTCTGGTCATTACATTTGATGCATGTTCAGGTATTTGAGGGTGAAACTAATACAGGAAAGACTACGCTCATGGATTTTTCTATGACAAATTTTGAGTTCTTAAATTTTTTAATCCTTAATTGGATGATACCAGATCATGAAGCCTCTCTAGACATTATTGGGAATTTTGCATGAAGCCTCTCTAGTAAATTAAAAGTGCATAGGTATTTTACCAGTGGGATCCAATTCAGTTAAGTGTATCCCTCCAAAAGAACTTGTACAGACTAAGATACTTGCTGATTACCTTTTTTCCTTCAACACCAGTAAGTAAAAATATCAATCCCCATGTACTTATTGACATTCTTTCAACCAAATTTACAATTTCCAGTATTTGAGAGAGCTAAAACTATTTGCAAATTCTGGTCATTACAAATTATTTGAGAGAGCTACATTCTTTAACCCTCTTTGGGAAAATTCAGTTAATTACATTTGACAGATTCAGGTATTTGAGTGTTCCATTAATTTAAGGTTGAATTGAGCTGCAATTATACCACAATTTCAGATAAATGGCAAAAAACACAACACAAAGGTTTTCATTTCAAAAGCCAAGTGCAAAATTTGCAAAGATAAGCACGTAACACTTAATCAATTTGAAAAAATGTTTGAATTTACCTGAAGAGGAGGAGGGTAATATGAAAATTCTTCAGGGTTCAATCTACCTCCGAGAATTGAGAGAGCTACCTCCGTTGTTTGAATCTACATCCTGGTTTGTCGTTCACTTTCTTGGCGAGCATGATTCAGAGAGAAAGAGAGACTGTTCGAATCTACCTCCTGTGGCTGAATCTACCTCCGGTGAATTTAGGGTTGTTTGTCGGTCAATTTCTTGTTTGAGTCTACCTCCGAAGGATGAATCGTGACCTAATGGAAAGAGGTAAAGAGGGAAAGAGGAAAAGAGGTGTTAATGGGAAGTCCAAATTTTGAGGGAGGCGGCTAAGTAGTGGATCTGAGAAGGGATGTCGTGAAGGGATTTCGGAATTCACATCCTCTCCATGACATGATATCCCCAAATTAGTATATATGGACGGTTTATTTATCACTGCCTGAATCTCAGAGCCCTCTAATGAAGTATCCCCTGCTCAGCCCGAATCTCTAATATGTTGGTGATTTAATCTCACACCGTGAAGTTAGGGTAAGAATGCGCAATACCTGAGAGGAACATACCCTATGGAAATCTGATGTGAGGTGCGAAGGAGGGAAAATTTTATCGCCAACTTGTGTTATTGACAGAGGGGGATCTCCTTTCTTCAGTTTGTCGGGAATGGTTGGTACATATAAATTATAACTGTGATGTGCTGTTTTAAATCAAAACTGCTCTGTTCATAAAACCCCCAAATTTGAGAGGGAAGTGAAATACAGCACCCGGGAACTTGCTTTGTATATATAAAATATTGAAAATACACGTGTCTGATGCCTACTGGCCAGTAATTTCTGGGGCCCCTAGATCAGTTAAGTGTGTTCCAGAATAATAAGAAGTGGAATTTTAGTATAATTACATGTGAATTTATAAGAGTATATATTTGTACATAAGATATAAATTTTGAAAAGTATGTAATAATTATATTTTTTTTATTTTAATTATAGATGTACATGTCATGCATGACTATTTGATGAATAAAATTCAATTTATTATGTACTATTGTTTATTTGCATGATATGTTGTTATTTTCTAATTAATGAATAAAATTGGCAATTTGTGTGTTTAAAAAAATATATATTAGTATAATTTACACGATAGTGAATGTTAATTCGTGTTTTTACGCCTTAGTAAGCGATTAGACACGTAAAATAGTACGTTAGCACATGCATGTTGTGTTAACAATTCATATGCTATATACTTGTCATGCAACAACAACAACAATTGTCGAGGCTAATGAAGAAAGAAACAAAAATGTTCTGCATCGGTCGATCGGGACCGTTACAATTATAGATTACTAGCTTAAATTGGCTGTGTGAAAATTTGGACAAAATTTACGTTGATTTTGACATCCATCAAGCCTACGGACTATCATGCCATTGAATGGCTATAATCACATCACGTTGGATCGAAGCTTATACATAACCAAATTCAAAATCATTTCTATTGTGTATGTTAAGGGTTATTCCTTGATCATTTAAAAAGTTAATTTTGAATCATTTGAAGAAAAATCAACCGTCGATTTGTCACGTGAAAATGCACGGTCCACATTTAATAACACTATGACAAGAGCCAAATAATAATGAAATTGTATAAATTTTATATTTGTATGTATATTTCGTCCACATTAACATGGTAAATTTTAGTTTTTTATTTTTTGGAATTTTGTGCATATAATTTAGTGTGCAATTATTATCTTATTGTCTACTGGGTTAATCAGAGCCCTATGATGTGTGAGGAACAATCCAGATTTAAAAGGAGGCCTCCATTTCAGTAGATGAATTAATAGGGGTCATTTTCTCTCAGGTATTAACATCCATCAGGTAGAAATCCGCCCCATCGGAAGGCAACCAAACTATCAAGATTCGTGCTATATTGATCAGGCGGCTATATTCGGTACCGCTAATTTTATATGAACTCAGACTACAAACGGAGGGGAGTAAAGGGTGAAATCAGATAATCTTCGCAGAGAGGGGAAGGACTTGGTGTTTTTTGAAAATCAAATCCAGAAAATCCCTTCTCCCCCCGCTAAGAAAACCCTTCTCCTCCCAAACCCCTCCTACTCAGCCGCAGCCGATCGAGAATGGCTCTCCTCCCTCTCTCCGAAACCCCTGTCTAAGAAACCTACCTACTCAGCCGATCGACTAACCCTCACTTCTCCCTCTCTCCGAAACCCATGTCTACGAAACCCTCTCTACACAGCCGACCGACCTATCGCTCTGACCTCTGAGAAAACCTATCGCTCACCCTCTCTACTCACCCTCTCAGCCGATCTGACCTCCGCTCACCCATCCGAGTGATAGGTACGTAGTTTTGTTAACTTAGGTTTTCGTAAGTTAGGGTTGTGTAATTTAGGATTTTGTAAATTATGTTTGCCGAAATTTAGGTTTATATAACTTACGTTTTTGTAATTTAGGTTTGTTCTTAACTTAGGTTTTGAAGAACCGGATTTTACTGTTATTGTACTGTTATTTTACTGTTTTTACTGTTTTATGATTATTCAAAAGTTTAGGGATGTACTTGTAATTTTCCAGGACTGGTAATGTACCAAGGTAGAAAATTCAGGTATTGTTGTTTTCTAAGTTGGGGTTGTTTTAGGCTTACTATTAGGTATGATTTTATTTTATGAATTGGGATTGTATGTTTTAGCAAGAAAAAAAATTGAATTGCAGGAAAGCACAATCAGCTTCTGATAATATATTTGAGCTTTTGATATCCATGGCACAGTTTTGGTATAAAAACAAAAAATGTGAAGTTTGCTCTAATTTAGATTTTGTGTTGCCTTGTGATGTCAAGTACCTGTCAGAAGATTTAATTACCAGTTCAATGGTGAAGATTGAGACAGTTTTATATTTCCATTTTTTGTTGGGGGTTTACATGCTTATTTTCTTTAGCTGTCAGTTTCTATCTTTTGTTGCATGTATGAACTTGATCACTGTTTAGGTTTGTGTTGTTGATTTGTCAGTCAAGGTATTGTTATATACATATCTAGGGTGTTTGTTCTTTTAATGTTGTGTTTGTATTCTGGTACTAGAGAGGTGGTACCTGGATCGAATATGTTCAGGAAAAAAAATAGAACCTGTCCAAGATGATAGAAGATATTTAGTTAATCTTTGATTAGGTAAAGTTTTTTAAATATTAAACATAATTAATTTGAGTTTCGGATATATGTGTTATATACTAAAATTATGTTGGGCAAATATGTGAAATTTCACAGTTAGTTTGTAGTTTAGGTTTGTAGATTAAGAAGAGATAAGATAGTTAGTTTATGTTGGGCAAATATGTGAAATTTCACAGTAAGTTAGTTTTGTAGTTTATGTCAAATTATGTTGGGCAAATATGTGAAATTATGTTGGTAAATATGTAATTTCACAGTTCTTGAGTGGTATATATGAAATTCTCCCTTTAATTTAGGTTTTGATCTTGGTTTTGATTTAGGTTTGAATTATAGTATTTTGAACTTAGTTATTAATTTAGGTTTTAATTTAGGTTTTAATTGAGGTTTTAACTTAGATTTTGAACCAGATCACAGTTTTTTAGTGGTATAAATGAAATTCTCCCTTTAATTTAGGTTTTGATTTAGGTTTTGATCTTGGTTTTGATTTAGGTTTGAATTATAGTATTTTGAACTTAGTTCTTAATTTAGGTTTTAATTTAGGTTTTAATTGAGGTTTTAACTTAGATTTTGAACCAGATCACAGTTTTTGAGTGGTATAAATGAAATTCTCCCTTTAATTTAGGTTTTGGTTTAGGTTTTGATCTTGGTTTAGGTTTTGGTTTAGGTTTTGATTTAGGTTTAGGTTTTGGTTTAGGTTTTGGTTTAGGTTTTAATTTAGGTTTTGGTTTAGGTTTTGGTTTAGATTTTGAACCAGATTGTTGTTAACTTATTGTGTAGTTTAGGTTTCAATCAGATTTTGAAGTTTTAGATTGTTTTGTCTAGTTGAGACCAATCTGATGTTTGTTAACCTAGGTTTTGAAGAACCAGATTTTGATCAATCGTCAATTAATGTCAACAGTAAAGGTGTCCAGACTTTTAAAAATACATTATGTGTACAAAGACCTATATTCGTTGTAGTCAAATTTCACATCTGCATTATTTGCATCGTCACATTTCGTATTTTCAAATTTGTATACAGATTACATGGCTGAACCCCAAGATGCCGTCTCGCAGTCCGAGTCGACTGTATGTCGATCACCTGCAAGGTTCACTAAGAGTCGTGCAGCCAAACGCGTGTTGTCACTGGCCGAATATTATAGGGCCCCGGCAAAAGTGCCCCAACCAAAGCTGCCGTCAGGGGCCTCCGACCCCAATCTGGCATTGCCTAAATCCCCCGAGACCCCAGCAAATGTTCCACTGTCTGATCCATCACCCGTTGCCGCCCCCCCACCACCTCCACTGCCTAATCCAGCTCCGGCACTTAAACCTAAAAATTCGGGCAGTAGCCGAGCCAAACGCAAGAGCTCGGGCATGATGCCCCCCACCCGACGTTCGTCAAGGCTAAACAAGTCTGGCGCAGACGCAGCCGCTGCCGCCGACGCAGCCGCAGACGCAGACTCAGAATCACCTTCAGACGCTGCCGCTGCCGCAGATGCATCTGCTCACGAAGACTCAGCTGCAGACGTATATTTCTCTCTCAACTCAGCTGACGGTTCAGACCATGATGACGTAACTGCAGACTCAACTACGACCAACGCTTCAGGTTGCTCGATCGAATCTCTACAAAGATTGGAGGATGATGGCAGTAGGAGGTACAAAAAGCGTGTAAGCTTACGTGAATGTCCTGAAGCCCGTGAAGCCAGTGGTGAAGACCTGGATTGGTCGGCCGCTAAAATGCAGACTCGCAAGAGAAAGCGAATTAGGACCATCAAGAAGTCTGATGTGAGGTGTGGACGGGGCCCAGGCAGACCGCGTGACCCGGTTCACCCTGATAGCAGGCCCAAGCTGAAGATTGTTGGTGATCGGGAGTTCACATCAGAACCTGGGTGCACGAAAATAACCACAACAATAAGGGTTGCAACATGTGAATGCTTGCCGGGTCCCATCCGGTCGTTCAACATGTTTCCAACAAGGGTGAGGTTACAAATCCTTCGTAAATTCTTGCAGCGGTACTCCTGGGCTGATGGCGAAGATGTCGGGCTTTGTCTCGATGTCTTCGAGAGAATAGCTGCTGATGCTTACAGCCGTGTACTGGTCCAAACCAGGAAAAACTACACTGATAGAATCAGCCACGACAAGGAGGAATGGAAGGAATTTTGTCCACAGTGGTGTCAGAATTTGGACCACTGGAAGGGTCTGTGCGACATATTTAAGAATCCCAATTGGGAGAAAAGTTCAACAATCAACCGAAATAACAAACTGGTTCACGGAAAGGGAGTCGCTAGTCATGTGGGTGGATTCAGGAGCTCGTACAGGCACAAGATGAAATTGGTATTTCTTTTTTTAAACTAATACGTTACATGACAATACTTTCCATCGTAAATTGCATTGACTAACATCTTATGAATTCGTAATTAAATTTCAGATTGCTGAGAAGGGGACTTCTGTTGATTTGAAGGATGTTTTTGACCGAACTCACTTGAGGAAGGACTCGAACGAGTACGTCAATAAAAGAGCAAAAGACGCAGCGGTATACAATATTTCATTTCCTTTATAGAAAAAAATAGCTGCTGTTAAGTATTTGACATTTGAAATAACTACACTGTCAAGTAATTGAAGGAAAATAGCCTCCATTTTTTGTTGTTTATTTGGGGTCATGTAAAAGAATGTTGGAATAATTTCAATTCAGGGGCCTTAATGAAAAATGTTAGTGCACTTCATTGATAATTGTAAAAATTATTCACATTTAAGTATTGTATGTGTTCAAGCCATAAGTCGATGAGAGTTTGTACTAAATTTCTATTGCATAACTAAATTTTAATGAGTATTTTTAATTGGAAAAAGACTTCTCTGAGCTAGAGTTATAGTTCAAGAACACAAAACTTGTGAATGTCCTATGAACCACAATCAAAACTTGTGAAGGTTCTGGTCACAAAATTCATAATTATAAAATGTTATGCTGATGCTGTTAAAATATCTTTTTTTTGTGTAAGAAGTGTGATGACATTTGAAAGAAATTTACTGTGTCGATCCAATGCAGAACAACTTCAAAGCACTAAAAGAGTCACATGGTAAAGGGTTGGACGATGAAGTGATCTGGGACATAGCTGTCAAGGGAGAGGACAAGAGAGGCAGGTTATACGGCTTTGGAATTCGGTCAAGGAAATCAAGAGCCAATCGAGAGGTGGAGGCAATGGAGGCATCTCTATCACCCTCCAAAAGCACTGCCACCTCGGCTAAAAAAAAACAAAAAACATTCACAGCTGAGGAGGTTCAAGCGTTACTGAAGGATACACTAGCCACGGCACAACAAGGGTTTGCCGAGAAGATAGCTGATCAAGAGAAGCGACACCTTGCAGAAATGGAAGTGAATAAAGCAGAAACTATATACAGGAGGATGGCTTTAGACGAGCTACATAAACGTGCAGGATATAAATCTCCTGAATTCACTGTAAGTCCAATGACCCGCAAAATGTAGTTTACTCCATTGCATATTATAACTCTGCATATTTACTTTTGCTACATTTTGTTAGGAGGGGACGTCAAATGTCGAGGCACCTGGTGGTAGTAGGGGCAATCAAGAAGGGGGAGAGGAGGGCAGTCAAGAAGGGGGAGAGGAACCTTGATCCGGGACCTCTGTTATTGCCAAGCCGCTGCCGTGGTCTTAACAGTTCTAATACAGTAATTGGAAAAATGCGCTAACAATATTAAGTAGGATGCGTTAATTGTGTAGGATGTGAACAATTAAGTAGAATGTCAACAAAAGAATTTTCTTGTTCTGCATATTCTTATTGTGACAAGTGCTAAATACAAAAGAATTTGGCTAATTGAATTTTCTTGTTCTGCATTTTCTTATTGTGACAAGTGTTACATACAAATGAATTTGGATGTTTGAATTTACTTGTTCTGCATGAATTTGGCTGACTACAAGAATTGGCTAATTTTATGCGTACAATGTGGGTACGCAAGAAGATATAATTGAAGCCACAAAATAAATGCCACTATTTATATCGGTCTGCCCATGGAAATATTAATTGCTCTCTGGCTCCAAAACAGAAACAATCTACACAGACCCACTTTGAGCATTATTTCTTCAGTTCATCGACCTCTTCCTCGTTTTTTGGCTTAGAAGCGATAGTCCCTCCCTTCTCTCTCTCTCTAATCTCTCCCGCTCTACCTCTCTCTAATCCCTCCTCTCTCTCTCCACAGTCTTTCTGAATCAGTCACCCGCCGCTATAAATTCTCTCAATAGGTACATTTTTTTTCCCTATTTTTTTTTCTTGGAATGTAACAATTGAAGATGAAATTAATGTACTCTCAATTTCAACCTCCACTTGCTCATTTGGTTTGTACATTAGCAGACAATAACATCCTGTACGGTATGGTTCTGGACCTTAGCTTGTGCACTTTAGGTGTTTGATTTAATGTCTAAGAGAACTTGGTAGCCAATAACGGACCAGCAATCGAAAATTCAACATTACTAGTAGGTTCGAAAATTAATATATATGTACCACTTGTGTAAATTAATGCTAATTGCATAGATTATTTTTTTAATATAGCTCAACTAATGCCTCGATGGTATAGGTCATATGGCCACTCACAATCGTGAGTGGATGTACAACAACCGAACACGAGTTGCACCCAAATTTGTTAGTGGTGTTCAAGAATTTGCCCGAGCGGCATTATCGAAACCCGATGTTGTGACTATCGACGCAAATGGAAGGAAATATATTCCTTGTCCTTGTAAAAAATGCGCAAACCTCTATCGTCGAGATGTGGAAACCGTGAAGATACACCTTTATAAGCACAGTTTTTGCGCCTTATATGGGGTTTGGCACAAGCACGGGGAGTCGGTTCCCGAAGAAGCTATCAATCCCCCATCTCCTCCACCAACTGATCAAATGGGAGATATGTTAAGGGCCGCCGCTGGACCAAGTTTCGATTGGGACAATGACCAACCCACCGGAATAGCCAAAAAATTCTTCGACATGCTAGCCGCATCGGAAACACCTCTTTGGGAAGAGAACTTGACCGGTCCTTTGAAATGTGAAAACCACACCATATTGTCGGCGGTCACGCAAGCCTTAGCGTTGAAGTCGGAACACCAATTGAGCCAAAAATGCTATGATGGGATGATGAGCCTCATTAAGAGCATGCTTCCTCCTAGTTCAAAAATGCCGGATAATTTCTACAAATCGAAGCGATTGATCGAGGGGTTGGGCATGGAACATAAGAAGATAGATGTATGCCCAAACTTTTGTATGCTTTATTACAATAAGAACGAGGACAAGACATGTTGCGATGTATGTCAACAATCGAGATATAAGCCACCGGGACCAAATAAAGATGCAAAACCCGTTCCACAAAAGACACTCCGTTACCTTCCTATCACCCCAAGATTCCAAAGGATGTACATGACCGAATCAAATGCGAAAAATATGAGATGGCACAAGGAGGGTAAGCGTGACAAACCCGGGATTATGGTGCACCCGGCCGATGGTGAGGCTTGGAAGCATTTCATGGAGAAGTATCCGGAATTCGCAAGAGAGGTGAGAAATGTGGTGTTCGGTATAACAACGGATGGATTCATGCCTTTCAACTCTAGTGCAGCTCCGTATTCATGTTGGCCGGTGTTTATCTTTCCATATAACCTACCACCGGAGATGATAATAAAAGAAGATACCATGTTCCTCGCGCTTGTCATCCCCGGACCAAAGCATCCGGGACGTGACATTGACATTCTTCTTGAACTGTTAATTGACGAGTTGAATAAATTGTGGTTGGGAGAAATGACATGGGATGCATATAGAAAGGAGAATTTCAAGATGCGTGCATCACTTATTTGGACGGTGAGTGATTATCCCGCTTATGAAATGTTATGTGGGTGGGGTACACATGGACGATTGGCGTGCTATTATTGTCAAGAGAAAACAAAGGCATTTCGACTCGTGTATGGTGGGAAACCAGTTTGGTTCGATTGTCATAGATGCATGTTGCCTCCGGATCACCCCTTTCGTCGAGATAAAAAGAATTTCATAAAAAGAAGAGCCGAGTACGATGGGCCACCTCACATAAAAACGGGTGAGGAGATTCTCGAGGAAGTAAGCCAACTAGATGAGATCGTATGGGGCAAAACTAAGGCCTTAGACCAACTTCCGGGTTACAAGGATACCCACCATTGGCAAAAGAAGAGTATCTTTTGGAGTTTACCATATTGGAAGGACAATCTTTTGCCTCACAATATTGACATTATGCATTTGGAGAAGAACTTTGCGGATAATTTGATTTACACGCTCTTAAGCATAGGTAGCAAAACCAAGGATAATGAAAAATCAAGGAAAGATTTGGCTCTCCTTTGCGATCGTCCCAGTCAGCACTGAACCCCTCACCCTCGAATCCCGGGAAAGATGATAAAAAATAAGGCTCCCTATGCACTTACTAAAGTGCAAAAGCGGAAAGTTTTGACATGGGTAAAGGACTTAGTAAGGTTTCCCGATGGCTATGCATCGAATTGGTCAAGGTGTGTTAACCTCACAACATGTACCCTTATTGGGCTAAAGAGCCATGATATGCATGTGTTCATGGAGCGCCTACTTCCCGTCGCATTTCGTGACTTTGTTCCCGATGAGGTTTGGGATGTTTTATGTGAGATTTCAAGCTTTTTTAGAGAGATATGTGCCAAGGAGCTCTTACCATCCCGTATCGACCAATTAGAAAAGGATATTCGTGTTACAATTTGCAAAATGGAAAAAATTTTACGCCAAGTTTCTTCGATTCAATGGAGCATCTTGTGGTGCATGTAGCACACGAGGCTAGATTGGGTGGGCCAGTAGGGTCCCGATGGATGTTCGCATGTGAAAGGTTTGTCATTTTTCTATGATTCTTTTTAATTACATAATGAAACACTACTTAACTACCGGCACTAACTCTTTAAATATAGGCGTAACAAAGAACAAAGGATGAGAGTGACGAACAAGGCACGTGTGGAGGGTTCAATTGTCGAAGCTACAATTGTCAAAGAGATATCAACCTTTTGCTCAAAATATTTTGAAGAAAATCCTCGAAATGACCAACAACAAGTTACAAAGAGTAAACCTTTGCAGGGCGGACTATCGATATTTTATAATCTTGGCCGTCACCATGGAAAGGAAAATCGATTAGTTCTCAATGACAAGGACTATAAAGCAGCACACTACTATGTCCTTCAAAACTGCCCCGAGATCCGTGACAAGTATGAAAGGTACAATCCTAATAAATGTTTGTCTGGATGATCTTAAAAATAATCAAGATCTTATTTTTATCTTGCATCCTAGTCAGAATGTTTACCTTGCATGCTAGTCAAACTATCAAAATCTTATTTGTGTATATGCTGGAATTTTTAGAGATTTCGATACATGCATGCTCAACAGTGGTACAAGACCGCAGGATTTGGACAAAGTTCGTCAAGAGAGTTACGGAGATTGGTTACGAGAAAAGGTACTCTCTATTGATGATTGTGATAATTACATCCGAAAGGCGGGACTCAAGCCATCTAAAGTCGCAAACTTCTACGAAGTGTACAACATAAATGGGTTTAGATTTCACACCGAAAATTATGGGCAAAACAAGGCAACAAAAAGTAACGGTGTTTGCATCAAATGAGAGTGGGATGAAAATGGGGAGCAACACGACTATTACGGAATTCTTCAAGATATAGTTGAGCTAAATTATGATGGAGGCAACAAGGTTGCTCTCTTTAAGTGTATTTGGTTTGACATTACAAATGGGGTAAAAAAAGACAAAAAACATGGAATTGTCGAGGTGAAACACGCTTCTCGGCTTAAAGGTTTCGAGCCGTATGTATTGGCATGTCAAGCAATTCAAGTAGTCTACATTCCCTATGCATCGGATACTCCTCTAAGACGCCAATGGTGGGTAGCAATGAAAACAAGCCCGAAAGGCAAGTTTCGTGTCGAGGAGGTTGTCGATGAAAACATCGAATTTTACCAAGAGGAAATGACGGATAATCCGGTATTGGAACCAAATGAAGAGGGCTTTAATTGGGACAATGAGGTAATTAGAGAAGATGAGTGCGAACTAGTAGATGATACGATGGAGATTTCACCAATAGTGGCGGATAACGAGAACCCTATAGAGGAAGGTGAAGAAGGTTATGACACGGAGCAAGAGTATGACATGCAAGAAATTGAGGAAGGACTTGGTTACGGCCTAAACCTTGAAGATCAATCCGATGAAGATGGTTATTAATTGGTAATTCTTCGTGTAATGTGTTGAATGGCAATTTGCTATGATTGGTAATTCTTTGTGTAATGTGTTGAATGGTTTTTAATTGGTAATCTCTTTTATTTTGTAATATACTGCTCTAATTCCTTTTGCTATGATTTACAAAATATATTCAATTTGAAAGGAGAGATCAAATTTCCTTCTAAATTTGAACAATATTAAGTAGGATGTGAACAAATTAATATACTGCTATAATGTATCCCTTGCTGTAATTTACAACAATATATTCAATTTGAATGGAGAGATCAAATATATACATAGAAGTAACTGTCCAGAAGTTCAATATTTGTTGCATGGGTAGGCCCATGCAACAAATAGTTCTCAAAAATCGTCAAAACTTGTTGCATGGGTAACTCATGCAATAAATATTTCTCAAATAATCCTCCAAACTTGTTGCATGGGTTACCTATGCAACTGTTTAGTCTAGATTCTGGAGACTTGTTGCATGGGTAGCCCATGCAACAAATAGTTCTCAAATACTTGTTGCATGGGTTACCCATGCAACTGTTTAGTCTAAATTCGGGAGACTTGTTGCATGGGTATGAGATGAGTTGTTGCATGGACATTCATTAAAATATACTTTCTATCTTTGCTGGTGGGTCACGTGTCATCAAATATTTGTTGCATGGGTAAATAAGAAGCAGTTGCATGGGTAACCATCAGACTTATTGCATGGGTAACTGTTGCATGGACTACCCATGCAACAAGTTTGACTGTGTCAGAAATGCCAATATTTGTTGCAAGGACACTACTTACCCATGCAACAAAGATTTTTACCCATGCAACAAACCCAGATTCTAGTAGTGTAAGGTTATTTTCTTGTTATATACTTATATATATATACAACATTTGAAAGTTACAACATCTATATATATATAGTGAGAGAGAAGAAGGATCCACTTCAACATCTTACAACAATTTAGTTTTGCGATTTTTAAAGTCCAAAAAGTCAATCCAAACCGTTCAACATGTAATATGTACTAAAATGTGTTTGAAGATCAAATTTTACATTTTTTTGAATTTTTTTACTATTATTAAGTATTTTACAAAACTGTTGTTTTTGAGAGGTTCAAAATTATCTAAAAACAATAGTTTTATAAAATATTAAAAAAAATGAAAAATTTGATATTCAAGCACATTTTAATACGGATTACATGTTTAACGGTTTGGATTGATTGCATGGACTTTAAAAATTGCAAAACTAAATTGTTGTAAGATGTTATAACTTTCAAATGTTGTAAGTGGATCCCTCCTCATATATATATATATATATATATAGTAGGGCTATTGTACTTCGCGAAGTAAAACGAAGTTTTACTTCACACTCATATTCTCATTTTCAAAATCCAAAACGTCGATCCGAACCGTTCAAGTTGTTCTCCATATTGAAATGTGCTTGGAGACCAAATTTTACATTTTTTGGAATTTTTTACTATTTATTAAGCCACTTTGAAAATCGCTGATCCATTGTAAATCAGAAAAAATTATGGACCAATGGATCAGCGATTTTCAAAGTGGCTTAATAAATAGTAAAAAAATTCCAAAAAATGTAAAATTTGGTCTCCAAGCACATTTCAATATGGAGAATAACTTGAACGGTTCGGATCAACGTTTTGGATTTTGAAAATGGGAATATGAGCGTGAAGTGAAACTTTGTTTTACTTCGCGAAGTACAATAGCACAATTATATATATATATATATCTCCATTCCATTATTAAGTACGTTGGGTGTCCGATCCGCCAACGACTACGATTGAAAGATTAATTTTTGAATTTAATCTCAGCTCTCCAATCACATAATCTATCTTCTTTTGATTAAATGCATCTGTTTTGATGTGTAGAAGTTTAAATTTAGCTATAAACATACTCGTCATACATACCGCCACACAATGCATTACAATTAAAATTAAACAGACTCTAAAATTTAGCGATATAATTTTCCGTTTCCTTATTTCTCCCTCTCCAATTGAAATTTTCTATACGGCGGATCACAATGCAAATCAATTTTTTGTTCACTTCCTTATTTATCTACCTCCTTATTTCTATACATATTACTGTGATAAATGTAGAATATATTTCTAATTTTGTTTTTTTATGAAAATTTGTCATTTTGTATGAGAATTTATTTTTGTTATCTTATCATATATTCCGTTGCAACGCACGGGCACGATACTATTATATATATATAGATAGATAGATGTTGTAACTTTCAAATATTGTAAGTGGATCCCTCCTCATATATTTATATATATAAAGAGAGAGAGAGAGAGAATGACTAATATACAAACGTTTGTCCCTGGACTCAAGAACAAACAGTTCGGTTCTCTGATTTTCAAAGTTCAAACAGTCGATCCAAACTGTTAGATATTCAATCTATATTAAAATGTGCTTGGAGACCAAATTTTACATTTTTTAGAATTTGTTTACTATTTTATTAAGCTGGTTTGAAAACCACTGTTTTTCAATGGTGCGTAAGTTTATAAAATCAATGGTTTTCAAACTAGCTTAATAAATAGTAAAAAAATCCTAAAAAATGTAAAATTTGGTCTCCAAGCAACTTTTAATATAGATAGAATATCTAACGGTTTGGATCGACTGTTTGGACTTTGAAAATCAGATAACCGAACCGTTTGTTCTTGAGTCCAGAAACAAACGTTTGTATATTAGCCATTCTCATATATATATATATATATATTGTTCCGTGATCACTTTACTTCAAACGCTGTATTTTCTGGTCACTCAAAGTATCCAATCTGCGAGTTCTACAGAGATTGTTTTCCCTGTGGAGATTGTTTACCCAAAATCACTTCCAAGTTACGAGAAGTTACAATAAGAAGATGGCAGAGTTTTCTTTTGGGACTTTTATTAACTACCTCAGCCTCCAATGTGTGTGGCTTAGTGGCTTATTTTGTCAGTAATTTTTCCTTGCTTTTATTAGAGTTTTACCAGCGATATAGCTGATATTTTGGTATGTTGGACTGTGTGGTGTTTCTTGCTTAGTTGCATATAGTATAAAAACTCAGTATGTAAGTTAATTGAAACAAGCTTCGGCCTTTTTATCAAAAAAAATAAATAAATATTGTATTGAACAACAATTTCACTTTTCTGAATAATAAAGAAAAACATTATTCTCAATCATAGAATCTTCTTATTTTATTAGGGTCGTTTTTCATGGGGCTTGGTAGTTCCCCCCTGCATATCCTTCAATCTCCATCTGATCAGCATCATCATCACAATACAATATTTATTGAAAGATAAAAAAAAAACATAATTTTTTTTAAATCACTTGATCAACTAGATGTAGACGACGCCCGCGTAATCTCTTTAGTTACCCTGTTGATGCTTTCGAGGAAAATACATCTCAGTTTCGAGTAAAAGACCAACACATAGTTGTGGTTTCGTTTTCGGTTTCATCTTCAATATTATCCCTGCAAAAAGAAAAAAAAATGATATATAAAGAAAAGCTACATTATAAAAGTTTGACAACCATGAAATTTGATAAAATACTTATCAAAATTAAAAATTAAAATTGTAAATACATTCTTGCTAATTTGGATAGACTATGTATAAAATTAATGTAATTTAAAAATGCTTCATCATTGATAAAGTGTGAATCCTTAACTTTTCAAATTGCTTCTTGTAAGAGCGTTGTTAGTTTTTTTTTAGCTAATGAAACAAAAGGAAATCTTACAAAGATAACCAGTAAAAGAGGGCTTACCATTTTTCTTTCTTAATGACATTCAAAGCCAACGATTTTGTACGATTTTCATGTTTTTTAAGGGTTTTGCGCAAACTCAATTGAAGCCCTAGGTCGAAACTGCCAATGAGTGATACATCTTTGAGCATTGGTAGCTTCTCGATGCCATGAATGTTGCGGGTAATTAGGTTTTGAAGGACCCACTTGAACACTTCTAGGCTAGGTGCTGCACCTTCCTCAAAGCTTATGGTTTCTATGGTATCGCAACACACGACCAACACCCGAAGGGCGTTGAACTCGTATTTGCAGAGAACTAGTGCACGTTCACGGAATGAATCTGAGTAGAGTTTAAGGCAGAGAAGACTCCGGATTCCCCCAAGTAATTTAAGATCATCACTCCCGAGCTGGGTATGAGAAAGAGTGATTTTGGTTAGGCGTATATGGTTGGCAACCCATTGAGGCAGCCCCCCTAAATGGCCCCTTAGGTTGAGGCTCTCGAGCTTCTGAGATGGAAAGCACAGATACTGGAGAAAATCGAGTGAGCCACCCCTGCGCTCGTCGCAAACTGAAAGTGAGTGGAGTGAGGCACTCAACATCATAATTGAGATGCACAGAGGCTCGGAGTTCTCGTGAATAACGAGACCCAACTTTTTCAGTTGGGTCAGTTCACGCATGGCATGCAATATTACGGAGGCTTGCGTGGCATTTACATGTGTCAATGTCTGGAGCGCTCGCATTTCCTTTATCTCAATAGGCACCTCGACTGCCCTTGAACATCGAACAAAGTTAGCACCAGTGGTCCTCTCCGGCTTATAAACATAACCAGCAAGCAGATGTTTTAGACGGTCGAGGTTGATAATGCCACGATGCACCTTCTTAATTTTTGTTTGCCTTATATCCAGTGTTTCTAAGAGCTTGAGTTTCCCTATTTTCTCAGGAAGATGATTAACATCTGTATTCCTAAGACTAAGGAATCTCAGCTGAACAAACTGTTGGATCATTAATCCAATGTTGGACTAATATGTAAAATAATTATGTATTGTATACTGTCAATTTTATGCTCAATTAAAAGTGATCATTTGCGGTTTATGATTTATTGAGCAATAATGTGTCATATAGGGTGTGGGCCTTTAATGTGTAGAACTTAAGAGGTAATATTCAATTTAATTATGGGCTGAATTGAATAATTGCCATAATAGGACAGCCAAGGAGTTTCTTAGGCTGTATATAAATATTTGGTCCCCCAGAATACAAGGTATCCTGAATTTACTTCTTCTTATCCCATTAGAGAAGAGTATGAGAACTTTGGAGAAGGCATAACTAAAGGAGATTCTCTAAAGGGCCTTGCTATTCTGGAAGAACCGAATCGGTGTCGATCTCTCGCACAAAACAATCATGGATTAAGGTACGCTTCCGCTATTCAGTTTTATATTCAACACAGATGGTCCTGCGGTGGTCGATGATGGTTTTCGTCGGACCCAACAAGTGGTATCAGAGCCACTCTGTGTTTGAAACAAGTATTCTGTAATTTTTCGGTACAGTTATGGTATAAGATTGAATTTCTGATTATTGGCGATTTTAGATTTGTTAATTTGGTTAATTCTGTCATTGAAATTCGGTCCAGAACCTTGAAATCGCCATTTCTGATTAGAGTTTCACGCATGGTCCGCGTGTGAACCAAGTTTAACCAGAAATAAATCAATTTCCCGACCATTCAGTTCTGTAGACCGCGTATAGACCGAGTCTAACTAGCACATAACAAGTTTCGCGACCAATCAGTTCGGTAAGCCGCGCATACACCGCGTCCCATTATCGCGCGTGAAAGGGTTCGTGCACTGCGCGATATTTAGTGGTTCAGCGCGTCATTTAGTTGTGCACCGCGCGTGGACCAGCAAGTTCTCGGCACCAAAATATTTTTTTTGATACACCGCGCGTCCACCAAAGTAAATATTTTATTTTTTGGTGAACCGCGCAAAACCACAAGTTAATGCGAGTTTTGACCGAGCGCATTTTCTCTGTAGGCAAAGATCAATTGATCAATTGAATTTTTTATTTGAGGCCTATGATGTTAATTTAATTAAATGGTTATGCCTATAGTTTATATAAAGTACGGTTTAAGTCTTCAGTATAGTTTAATTTAAGATTAAGATGATTATAATTAATCTAAATTCACATGGAAATAGAGAATCAAAATAAGAAAAATTTGTATTTGATTCTTAATAAAGTTGAGATGAATTTAGATTTTGAATTATATCATGATAAAATATACATTTATGAGTGGAACAGAGAATTACTCAGTAAAAGAAAATGGATTTAGACACACCTTTATTGGTGATAAGATGTAAAAATCTAAGTACGCTGTGAACTGAGATACCACTACAAATGTATATTTTGGGTATAGCATAAGAATTAAGTTAATTACGGTTGAACTAAATCCACATGGAAATTGAGAATCAAAAGAGGAAAAATATATATTTGATTCTTAATAAATTAAGGATGGATTTAGATTTATGTTTAAACCGTAATTTTAGATTTTGGATATAATTTTAAGTTCGAATCAAAGGTATTAAGGTTATATATTTTAAATAGATTGGTTTCAATCGCACCTCGCCAAAGTGAGCTCTCCTTTTGAAATTAATTTATTTTAAAATATAAAAGGTTTTATTGTGTGCATGTAATGAGTGTAAATATTCGTCGGCCCAAAGGAAGACCAATATTTATTAAAGTTGCATGTGCGCCTTGTGGTAATAAGTGCAGTGATGATTGTTTGGTTTTTTTTTTTACGTGTGATCAATTTAATCGGCCCAAAGGAAGATTAATTGTTCGACATGTTATTTAATTATCAGTGCTTGATTACTACGCCAAGATACCATAAGAAATTAATATTTTAGTCCAAAGACAACTTATTAATGGAACCGGTATCTTGAGGTAATGGGGTTTACCTTTATTTGAATTTATGATTATATATGGATATTTAATGAGTATGTAGTTTGTTTGTTGTTTTAATTTTAGTTAATATCAATTCTAGCATCAAATTAAGGGAATGGAATTAGAACTTAAAGTTAGTTCTCATAATTATGGAACTTGACATTGCGTTAAGGATTGATTCTCTGATACTTACGGTTATGAGTACCTCTGATTTAAGAGAGACAGAAAAAGTGAAAGAAGTCAAATCGCATATGTCATATAATCATAATAAATGACCATTCTAAAATTATTTAAGAGCACTTTTACAAATAATTTAGTTAAGGCTTATGAATTCCTTTCGACTATTGAAAATAGATTTGTTAAGAATGAATAGTTTCAAGTTGATACGATATTAACAAATCAAATTTTCAGTAAGGTATAAAGTCAAGGAATATATATAAGAAATAAGAGTATGGTAGCTGCATATACAACACTTTAATAGGAACAACAAAAGAAATCGGTTAAACCGGATGATAGTAGTTGTTTCTTTTGAATTGTTGAAAAGTATAAAGGATTAAGTAATTAAGTACTTGTCATGATTTGCGTGTCAAGAAAAGTATGCTTATTAATATGGTTTGTTTTGAAGTTAATTTAAATTTGATACTTAGACACACATGGTGGATAGATTATAGTGTAATAACTCACATCACTGTGTCCATGCAAGGTTGTTTGAGTAGTCGTAACCTAGTGATGGTGAAAGATACATCTATATTGGCGACGATGAGAATATTAAAGTTGAAGCAATTAGAAAGTTAGATTATTATTTAAGATTAGATTTTATTTGAATCTCAATTAAACATTTAAGTTTTGTCTTTTGGATATAACTTAATATCTATTTTTGCTATGTACAAGTATGGATTTACTTGTTATTCTAGAATAGAAATTTTGGTTTGTTTCATGATTCAAAATCAGTTGGATCTAAGTCTTTTTCGGTTATAATAATCTAAATTAAATTCCAAGGACATAATTGCTTAATATAATGAGTCCTTGCATTTAAGTACTTGAATTGTTAATAAAAGTAAAGCAATGAGAATTTTTGGTTGCATTATGGCACAAGCATTTCAGTTATATTTTCCGATGGAGATAAAGACTTGTGTCATAATGGAATTCTCGAGCATTTGGATAACACAAATTTTGATATTTGTGTTGATTGTATTAAGATAAAACGAACCAATTGGAGGAGATTTATAGCCAACAAGTCTCAGGATGTCTTGAAATTAATAAAATTCAGATATTTGTGGACCATTTTCTTACGGGTGTTAGAAAAAGGTATATTATTTTATTATGTTCATAGACAAATATTTTAGTTATGGCTATATTTATCACATTTATAAGAAATAATAGTTTTTGGATGTGTTCAAAATTATAAGACTGGCATTGAGAATCAACTCAACATAAGGATTTCAAGTATCAGCTTTGACTGTCATGTTCTATACAATAGTATATATGACGGTTCAGGTGAACATTATATTTCTTTATTACTTTGTAAATAAGGACTTAAGATTGCAGCTTATATTCTTAATTAAAACATTATAGTTTTATGATCCCACAACTAGGTCGATTTTTTTTTTTTTTTTTTTAATTTTAATTTTTTTTTTTTTAATTTTTTTTTTTTTTTTTTGGAAGAAAAATGCAAAGTTCATTGAAGATGTTGAGTTTGCGGGGGGAAATACAGTTCAAGATTTTATCTTTGATGAGGAATAAGTAAATATTCTCACAGGTGTTATTGGCATTATTTAGGATTTCGATCCTGGTTATGTTCAAGACACAATAATCAATGATAATATCGAAGAGCAAACTTCAACACCTCAAGAACATGTGTCATTAAGGATATCCACTAGGTAAAGTGGGTAGATGTCATGATATGGAAATGAAGTTCATGAAAGGCTAAGATATTGTGATATTGTTCATTTGCCATAAGGTACAAAATTCATTAGTTTTAATAAAATTTGAATGGCAATGTGGGAGCAATACAAAGTACATCTTGTCGTATATGGCTTCACATAGAAAAATGACATTGGATATAAAAAGACTTTCTCTTCGGTTACTTTGAAAGTCTTTCAGGATAATAATGACATTAAAGGTGCATTTTATATCTTGAGTTACATTAGATGGATGTTACGATGTCATTTCTCAATAGTAGTATTGATGATATGATTTATATGGTGCGACCACGACCATAAAATTTTGAGTCATAAGATGTAAAGCATATGGTTTCAAATTCAGAAAATCCATCTACGGCTCAATCAAGTATATTTATCGACAATGGTATTCTAAATTCATCAAGTGATCATCTCGTTTGGTTTTGAGATGAATTTGGCCGATGGATGCATATACCATAACTTATGTGGGAGTAAGGTTATTTTCTTTGTTTTATATGTCAGTGACATGTTGCTTGCCAGTAACGATATAGGTTTGTTGCTTGACATTAAGAGATTTATATTTAAGAATTTTTGAGATGAAAGATCTTGTGATGCATCTTTTGTGTTAGGTATAAAATTACATAAAGAGTAATATCTATGTATTCTCAGGTTGTCACAAAAGAACTATACCATAAAGGTTTACAAGATGACATGCATTAAAATAAACCAAGAGATATCTATGTAAATAAGAGAGACGAGTTTAGTCTCAATCAGTACTCTTAGAATGATTATAAGAATAAATTAATACAGAAGATTTTTGATATTTTGGTAGTAGGAAGTCTGAAGTATGCTCAGGTTTGTACGTGTCTAGATAGTGCGTATATAATTAGAATGCTAAAGTGATATTAAAGAAATTCAGGAGCAAACCATAAGATAGCAGTTAAAAAGGTCTTGCGTTATTTTTAAGGAAAATAAAAACTACATACTCACATATCGAATATCAGAAAAGTTTGAGATCATCTAATATACTGATTTCGATTTTGGTAGATGCCAATAAAGCATGTTATAACATGTGTATGAGGTATCTAATTGGGGAATATAACTGTGAAATTTTGTCACATGGCTGCACAAAGTGGATAGGAATTAAATACCACTCAAGTTATTTTGTGACAATAACCCGACAGTTTTATATTTCGACAATAGGAACTTGACAAGGTAAAAGTATAGAGATCAAGTTCTTAGTTGTAAATGATGAGTTCAGAATGGGCAGGTTGTCTATCGATCATATTAGCACAAACTCTGTGATGCAGCTGCATATTAAAGGATTGTCACCCAAAAGGTTTCATGAGCATGTTGCTCGTATGGGTGTCATGTCAAATTAAATATCTTCAATTTTTGAGGATATTCAGATTTTAGTGGGAGTTTGTAATTATGCTTGTATGACATATGCGGTTTTCAGTTTTTAAAGTTTAAGGAATTTCTGCAGAAATAAAGTTTCAGTTTATTCATATTCTGACTCTATTAAGGTTGATCTCATTTAAGAGTGGACCATTTGAAAATAGGCACGTTATGATCACATTACGTGAAATTTTCATGCTACACATCCACATCATGATTCATGTCATTCGGTTATATCAATATATGTGACCACTGTTGGTTGAGTTACGAATAAATGTGGCAAAAACTGCTTTGATCCTATATTGATATAATTGATGGACGGAATTGTTCGGGACACATTTCGGTAATGACAGAAAAGTTGAGCTCACTACGGTTATTCACAATACAAAATTATAAGGTTTCACATATAGTCCAAGTGGGAGATTGTTGGATCATTAATCCAATGTTGGACTAATATGTAAAATAATTATGTATTGTATACTGTCAATTTTATGCTCAATTAAAAGTGATCATTTGCGGTTTATGATTTATTGAGCAATAATGTGTCATATAGGGTGTGGGCCTTTAATGTGTAGAACTTAAGAGGTAATATTCAATTTAATTATGGGCTGAATTGAATAATTATCATAATAGGACAGCCAAGGAGTTTCTTAGGCTGTATATAAAGATTTGGTCCCCCAGAATACAAGGTATCCTGAATTTACTTCTTCTTATCCCATTAGAGAAGAGTATGAGAACTTTGGAGAAGGCAAAACTAAAGGAGATTCTCTAAAGGGCATTGCTATTCTGGAAGAACCGAATCGGTGTCGATCTCTCGCACAAAACAATCATGGATTAAGGTACGCTTCCGCTATTCAGTTTTATATTCGACACAGATGGTCCTGCGGTGGTCGATGATGGTTTTCGTCGGACCCAACACAAACTTGCATAGCTTATCCAATTCTCTGTTGCTAAGGCCTTTGCAACCTTCTAAATCAAGAAAGGTTAACAATTGAGGTTTTCTAGAAAAGAGCTGCTCTTTAACAAAGTCAAGTTCAGCAGAGAGATTGATATTGTAAAGTTCAAAAACAGCAGGATCAGGATTTGGGACTTGTTGTTCACTGCCTGGGTTCTGATTTTCATAGTTTGGTACTTGTCCGTTATCTGCTGGGTTCACAGTTTCAGGATCTGACTCTGGTTGGTTATCACCTGGACTTGCACCGGGAATCGGTACTGGAGCAATGAACTCCTTGAACACACCATTAATTAGACACCTTCGTATATTGCCACTGGGATGTACACTTTCAGGTTCGATAATGCACCTACTTATAAGCTCGTTAAAATAGCTTTCCGCCACTTCTTCTACGCTCAAACCTCTTCCCGGGTTTATAAAACCTTTAGCTATCCACCGCCTCATTAATTTTTTTCTATTAATTGCATAATGCCCTGGAAGGTTGCTGAGATCCTGAGAACACTGCTGCAGCCAAGGGGGAAGATATTGGCTCCAGCAGTATTTGAGCAGTACTTCTTTAGTTCTGTCCTCTTGATCAGTGAAACTCTTGTATACTGATGTCAAATCACGCTTCATTATAAGAAGCCAGCGGAGTTCCATGTCCACGCTAGCGAGGGCACCACATATGCACTTCAGCGCCAGTGGCACGGGGCAAGTATCTAATATTGCCTTTCTCACCATGCCCCAGAGTTGACTATGAGCACTTTCTAGTCTATCATTAGATAACAGCTCAATGATCAATTTGTCGATGTGTTCCTCAGGTAATGGCTGCATCTCATATCTGTCTTGCCCGGTCATGGACGTTGCGGCAACACTCTTCTGCCACGTTCTCTTTGCGAGTAGTCACTACTACTCTACCTAGACCCGTACCAGGCAATGCATCTTTTATTGTTTGCCAATGTTCCACCGACCATAACGAATCCAAGACAATGAGATACCTGCACAAGTGACAGCAATTAATGATGAGGCTGCAATCTTTTGAATTTTGATTACGAAGGTTTAAGGTGAGACACAAGTCATATTATAAATTCCATCTTAAATATTAACAGAATACCAAAGTAGTCCTTAAAGATTTCATAATGTAATTAATTATCTACAATTAAATTATGTATTTTGGCTAAATGGAAGTAGTGTTGGTGCCTTGGTGGCAGCTGGTCCCTTGCATTTTATTAGAAAAAAAGACTACTAAGACTAATTTTTTAGTGATATATATGATGAATCTGTTCTAATTTTCTCTAATATTTTATTATTTTACAAATAAGAAAGAGGCATTTAATCAGTGAATTATACCAAACGCTTGGAAGGATGGCTTTATTCAGTGAATTATACCAAAAGTATTCAAGAAAGATTCTTCATTAGTTGTTGTTTTTTAATACCTTTTGCTGCTGAAACGTTATTCATGAGTCTAAACTCTAGAAAAGCTTTAGACAGAAACCGGTTATGAATTAAGATTCTAAAAACTAAGAAGTACCGAGCATTCGCCAACTCTTCGCACAACTTGTCTGATAGCCGCTTCACATCATACTCTTTGATACCTTGGATGGGACTCTCCGTGACTTGCCTCAGAATTTCCTCCAGAACCCGCTTCATGTCAGGTTTATCTGAAACTGTTACCCAAGCAGCGGTTCTGATGACCCTGCCAAAATTGTGGTTCCTCCTGCGGTACACCATTCGTGCAAGAGCAGTTTTACCAGACCCGGCGGGTCCAACAATGACTAGCATCTTAAACCCATCTTCACTTGCTACTTTCCTACAAATCTCGTGCGTGTCACTAGTGTGGATGCCCACCAGTGCGCCCTCCGCCACCAAATGGTTGTACTGGACCAGATCAGTGTCTCTTTTGTCAGTGACCCAAGTCGATTCAGGGTTTTTTACTTTTTTTATCTCCATAGGTAGGATTGTGGTGTTGTACCTTGAGCGCCGCTCGCTAACTTCCTTTGCTCTGCTCTTCAGCGCCTGTCGTCAGAATAAATCTTTAGCCAGCATCTATGATTTTAGTCTTCACAAAAATTAAACAAAAATGATTAATTAATAACTAGTTCCTGAAAGAACCTATCTCACCTTCCATTTTTTTAATGTTTGAGAAATTTTGGATGAGATTCCATGATGCATAGTCTCTTTTTAGACTTGCTTATTTTTACAAACCTATATATCATGACTTGTACCCTATTCAATAAAATCCGTATACATACACACGCACGCACGCACAGACCTGTATACCCTTGGAAATACGGTATCGGGGCATTACTGTCGACAAAGAGCGGATGTAGTGCAACATAGCTGCAGCAAGCCCACGGCCGGGTCGTGTGCCGACCTTTTCTTTGAACTCATCAGTGCATAGCTCAGCATCACAGGCAACCTCGAGCACCTGGAGCATCCAGGCCTTTGACGACTGCTGGTTGAGGTGGCCTGAGCGGATCATGTCCTGCAGCACTGCATCCATGCTCAGCAACTCGTCCCGGATGAACTGGATGTCCTGACGAACGGTCCCCACGAGCAGAGCCTCGCTCCATAGGAAGGATCCCAGCCTCCCCAAGCTGCTCTTCAGGGCACCCTCGGCGTATCCTGCCACCGCCGCCTCCATTTCTTGCACTGCCTCTCTTAATTAGTTTGTGTTGGTTGGAATGTGAGATCTGAAGTTTCAACTGAGTGGTGGTTCAATTAGTTTAGTCCTTGGAGGTCAACTATATGTGCAGATCTAGCCTTTGTTTATGATTTTGTTATTTTTATAAGATCTGAGGAGAAATCTCTTTCGTTCAATCTTAATTTGGTACCATTTCTAATTCCTACTAGCAATTAATGTTATGTTTGGAGTTTAGGGTTTAGGGTTTATAAGAGCTAGCTAGCTTACGATTCTAACATATTATGGTTTTATTTAATTAGCACGTTATCTTAAGAGAAAAGTCAGCGAGGGGCAAACATGCATTAACAATAAACTACGTACACTATATCAAGTTATCAACTGAATTAATTAAGCAAAACAAAACAAATTAATTCACCTCGGATCTGCCGTTGATCAGTTGACTTTACTATATATATATATGTAGTAAAATTAATAAATTATCATCTCCATGTGCATGCTTGCCAAAGACAGAGGACTTCTCATCCTCTACCGCGCACAACACATATATATGTTGCATATATTTTGAAATCCAACAATTATCTGATGTCTAACTTAAGCGGACCCGAATCGATCCGAATGCATCATCTCTAATATTTTATATCAGAAATCAAGTAAACTAATAATTAAACATATTCTCTTCAAGTTGTTCCTATTAATTACCTCTTTGCTAAAAATACAAAATCAAAGAAAATAACTAATTTATCATTTAAATATACAATAGTAAATATTGTGTTTTTAGTATTCATTATTTTTTTTATATATACTAACAGAGAAAACTGATAGAATTTTTTTTAAAGTTCTGTTTAGTAAACATACCTCTAACTAAACTTAATTAATTACATGATAAAAATGGTCATACCTGTAGTTTAAATGATCATACTCTGGAGCAACGTAACACCCAAGATTTCAATTGCATATCACAAAAGTATGAGATTTCTAGTTTATATATTCAATGAATTGAGGAGAGAAAAGGTTTTCCTTCAATAATTTTTTTAACGTCTTTAATTCCCATGTGTTAAAAATTAGAAGGTAGAAAATCCGGCCTAATTCATTCAATGTTTTCAAGATTGTTTTGATAAATTAATTTAGATGTTTGTCCATTATAAGAAAATAATAGTCAAAAAATTAGTCAAAAAAAAATTGTTAAGACAAAAGATTACACTAAATATAATATAATTATTACAAAATAAAAAAAATGATGTTATCTACGTTCTAGCAGCTAAAATGAGTTTTTAAATAACTGTTAACTACTTTTTAAAAATTAAGTTCTTTAAAATTTCTAATTCTCACATCTCTAAAATTAAATTTATATTTTTTATTAAGTCACGTCAGTAACAAATTAAAAAGGAAAAATAAGTTGAGCCAATCATTTAATCAGCATGAAGTTTATAAACAGTACTATATAGTTTCTAAATAAGAAATTTTTTCACATATCTGAAATTGAATTAGAAACTGTCACATCATATTAGAAACTCTAATAATACTAGACATGTGGATGCTTAGTCTGAGAGTTGCTCCAGAATTGTAGTAAGAACATTTGACTGAATTGTGGGACCCCTCCGTATATATTAAAAGGTGGGGTCCGCGGATCAGAGGGTGAATCGAGATAGTTTGAAGAATATATCTGTTCATACAGTTTTTGATGAAGTGATTAATATGGCCTTCTCGTTAGAAGGGGAATGATATCCAGCTCCCACATGAACAGCAACGAAGTACCTCTTATTCCTACTAGAGTTGCTTTCTTCTTTAACCTCTCCTGTCATCTTCTCTCCGGTAAGAGGGTCTGAAGTGAAGTACTGGAGAGGTGAAATTTGCTTTTTGTCAGCTGGAGAAGAAGAAAGAGTTGTGAAGACGAGTTTTACTTTTAGGTTTTACTTTTTGGGCCATGGCTGGGCCTATATTTATCTATCTTTAATTTGTATATTCTTTTTGGGCCATGGATGGGCCTAGTTTTATCTATCTTTAATTTTTATATTCTTTTTTGGGCCATGGATGGGCCTAGTTTTATCTATCTTTAATTTTTATATATATGGACTGAAGTACTCTTGTGGATATTAAATAATTTGATAATTTAATCTCAAATCTTTACTAAAAAAAAAACTTATTTTGTATTTCAACAGTTTAAAACCTCTTAACTATGTACAAGCTGAACTTGAAAATTTTAAACCTAAAAAAAAAAAAAAATTTTGCTTATCAGATATTTAAAGATCCAAATTCATTATTTGCTTGTTCTGAAAGTGTCATTTGGTCCCACCTCCATCAAACAAGTTTTGGTTTTAGAATTAACACAGTTAGTTATATACTTATATTAACCGTTTCTCAAACGTGCTCACGGATTGTCACACGGAGAACGCAACAGAGATTCTCTTTCTGTAAACTAACTGTGGCACGTTCTTTTAAAAACTGACTGAACTGAACCGTACCTTGTCAGTTCATTTCTCTGTCAAGAAAAACAAAGAAAAGAACAAAAAAAGCTTCATTGCTTTTGCTCGTCTCTTCTCCCTCGTTCTATACATCAGACACCGCAACTAGGGTTTCTCCCCTCCCAAAAGAAATAATTTCGTAGAAAGGTTAGATATTTATCTCAACTCATCGATCGTATGTGTTTTCTCAACTTATTAGTTGTGCTTGAGATCAATTTCTTGTGATATTGCGCTGATTAAAGAATCTTAATCTTTCCTATAGAGTCATTCTTAGTGCTAGATCTGTAGTTAGACTAGTGAGAAATGTATATATATAGTTTTAGTAACTACTTTCCGATTCTTGCATTCATATTTTCTTTTTTCTCAGGTTCTTGCCTTCATATTTCACAGTTTGTGTGTACTGAAACTTCATTTATTCTGTGCTTTGATTTATTTTCTTTGCATTTCCAATTTTGCACTATACCACTGGGATACCAATCATCTTGTTAAAATTTTTGTACCATACCGGATTGTGCTTGTATGGTTGACTAGCTCTTATGCTTGTTTGACCTGAGTAATTAAGCTATCTTCTATGTATAGAGGTCATTTCATTTTCTCTAATCCTTGCTATGAACTTTCCAGTGCTATAAGCAAATCAATCCAGCTTCACCAATGACGGAATTTGAAGAATGGTTTGAAGAAAATATTGAAGAAGAACCCGAAGAAGAGCCTATCGAAATAGAACCCGAAGAAGATCCTATCGAAATAGAACCCGAAGAAGAACCAATCGAAATAGAACCCGAAGAAGAACCAATTGAAATAGAACCCGAAGAAGAACCTATCGAGACTGAACCCGAAGAGGAGCCTATCGAGACTGAACCCGAAGAGGAGCCTATCGAGACTGAACCCGAAGAGGAGCCTATCGAGACTGAACCTGAAGAAGAACCAATCGAAATAGAACCCGAAGAAGAACCTATCGAAATAGAACCTGAAGAAGAACCTATTGAAATAGAACCCGAAGAAGAACCTATCGAGATTGAACCCGAAGAGGAGCCTATCGAAATAGAACCCGAAGAAGAACCTATCGAAATAGAACCCGAAGAAGAACCTATCAAGATAGAACCCGAAGAAGAGCCTTTCGAAATAGAACCCGAAGAGGAGACTGTTGGATTAAAACCTATTGATATAGAAAAAGGTTTGTCTAATGAAACAGTAGAGGAACCTTTTGTAATACCCTATAAGGAATTAGTGCCCAACAAACAAGAATACCAAAGAACATTGACAAAACCGGCAAACCATGAGAATTTGAAGCCTGGTAAGAGACGTCGATTGCAAGATCTCGACAAAAACTATGTATCTCGGTCCTCTGTTCTACTGGCCAAGAATCAGGGCAGAGTTTGGTATCAACAAGATAGACCGGGTGTATCACAAACTAGAGGATCAAAGGGAGAAATAGACATGACCAATCTGTACGTATGCAATTTTCCCCAGTCTTTGAATTGCGAAGATTTGAAGGAACTCTTCTCAAAATTTGGGCCAATTGCTAAGATATATGTGGATATGGATAATGACTCTGGATTGAACAATGGTTATAGTTTTGTCAAATTTACTAATGCCACACATGCAGCCATGGCTATCGATCAAATGAACGGCTACACCATAATGGGGATGCCAATGCAGGTCAATATAAAAGGGGCCAGATCGGAAACCGGCACATTTTTACGTGGACTTGGTTCACCAGGCCATGGCCATGAGGTCAACAAGGCTAAACTCTTTGTTGAACATCTCCCTTTGGATGTCACCAGAGTAGGTTTGATTAAAATGTTTCAAAATTTTGGAACTATTGCGAAAGCGTATTTGATTAAAGGTAAATCCGGGTCGAACAAGGTTTATGGTTATGTCATTTTTTCAAATGTCGCATCAGCATCTCAGGCCATGGCAGATATGAATGGGCTCAGAATCGGGGCAAATAAATTGCGTGTCAGTATAGCTATTGATACACACAATGCAAAGGAGAATAGATCGTCGAGCCAACCGACACATGCTTTACCATGTCCTGATCATGGACATGTTAGAAAAAATGCATATAGACCACCTGAGTATGAAGATGAAGATCTTCCTGGGTATAGAAAAAGGTATAGAAGGCAGTGATGAGTTTGTTGTTTGAATATCAAATATAGAAGTTTACTTGTTTCATTGTGTTAAATTCTTAGGTATATGGATATATGGTGCATGCTGTATACTTTAATTTTGTTGTTGCAACAGACTTGTCATGTATATTCACTGTAGCCTGGACAAATATTTTTTGTTTGAGTGCAAAAAATTAATCTCAATATGTCATTGTTGGCGCAGGCTTTCTTTACAGTTCTATTTGGGATTCGCAAAAGAAATAACTGTGCTCGTTTTGTTGGTCTTTGTTTTAGAAGAAATGAATTTTCCTTGATAAAAAAATAATACTTGTAGCATTCATTTCCTGTGCCAATGCAAAACTAATTTATCGGAACTAAGCTACATGTTCACTGCAAGAAACGAACTAAACATCAAGACCAAAATGAAAACAATAAACAGCTAACCACAGCTTTAAAAACAATTTCTGTTACATATCAAAACACTAAATTGTTGGCACTAAAGTTGAAAAATAATGTTCATATATAATATATATGGAAACAGTGTGGTGCATTATAGGTACGGAACTAGAATTTGGATATACGAGGTTAAACATCATTTCTAAAAATTGTTTTAACAAAAAATAAAATCTATATAACACAAGATAACAAGATCCCAAAAAGAAGAAATTATTTGAAAAAGTGAGGAGTTATAATGATTTTACATGAATGTCCTTTAAAATTGTCATATTTTGTAGAGTAGAACTAAGGTGTTCTTAAGCTCACCAAGCCCCTTTGTGAGCTTAACTCAAAAATCTATCGAATTGAGTTCAAACGACGCATCCAAACCGTTGAAACCGATCTACTTCATGAGCGATGCGTTTACATGTCAAATTTTTAAAATTTTGAACTAATTTAGTATGAAATCAAGCGGTAAAAGAAAAATAATTTATAAGTTCATTTTAATGAGTTCATTTTTCATCATTTTTTGACCGCTTAACCTTATACTAAACTAGTTCGAAAAATTATAAATTTAACATGTAAATGCATCACTCATGAAGTAGAACGGTTTCAACGGTTTGGATGTGTCGTTTGAAGTCAATCCGATAGATTTTTGAGTTAAGCTCACAAAGGGGCTTGGTGAGCTTAAGAACACCTTAGTTCTACTCTATTATGTATTAAAAATTATATAAAAAATTATCGCTAAATTAAATAACAAGATCTCAATAAAGACATATTTTTATGTGGTCCTCCAAAAAGAAAATCCAAAGAATAAAAAAATTTCACCAAAAAGGAGGCTAATACAAAAAAAAGAGGGCTAGTACATATAAAAAATAAACGACCAATTAATTAATTTAATTCTAATATGTATGATTAAAAATTTTAATTATGAGTGGTTAGTTGCCGAGAGTATTTTAAATGCTCAAGCTTAAAATTTTAAATTACAAGACAAGATTTCATGAGGCTAATTTATTGCTGAGAGTTATTAATTGAGATCAAAATGAAATAAGTCCATGTCTACAACAGATTATTACAATCAAATGCTCAAGCTTATAAATATTTCTTTCTAAATTCATAAATAAATAACTGAAGAATATATATATTTCTGCTTTTCGAAAAAATGGACCATACTGGAGAATTTATTTTGGCACTGTTAAGAACAGAGATCGGCACTGTTCAATTGTGTCGTCCGGACTAGTAACTGCCAAACAAGGGAAACATATTAGTGTAATCTCATTTTACCTTGTACAAATATAACAAGGTAACCTTGTATTCTTTTTATTTATTTTTTTATCCCAGTTTTTTAAATGGCGAACAATCCTATCTCTCCTTCTAAAATTTTCGACAATTTTATGCCTATTTTCCAAACAACAAGTAATATCAGATGCATGCATCCATATTTTTTTGTGCTTCAAATATTAGATTTTTGCTTAAGATATGAATTGCATGCTTCCTAGTATGTGAACGCACAGGCATGGACATCCAAGAAATAGGCATAGAGTTGTCAAACATTTGAAATTGAAAATATTATTCATTTAAAAATCGGGATAGACAAAAATAGGTGCAACGAATCTTGTGTCACTGCAAGGTATACTGCTGACAGTTTAACAATTCTTTGTGGTAGCAAAAAAAAAATCTCAATTCAACCTTCTTCCTATGTATTTACAATAAAATAAAAGCTAACTTGTTTACCTGTGTGGCCAACAGTTCGCTCAGATTCAAATATCTCATAGTCATTACCTCCCTGCCAAGATAAAAGATCAATTCGATTTAATAATTAACACCACAGGAAAAGACACCTAATAATATTGAAGGGTGCAAATTTCAAAGAGAAGCCATTCCGTGAGGTTATACTGATAGAACACTATAGTAAATAACGGTTAACCTACCTTTTTATCACAATAGTCTGAAAAGAGGATGTTTTGCAAGTTGTTAATATTATAGATGAAAGGTTTTCTTTGCATATAAGCAACATAGTGCAATTTGCACACAAAAAAAGGAAAATAGCAAGGATTAACTAAACTGCACCTAACGTTGTTTCTGCATTCAAACAAATAAGCAACATGGTCTAATTTGCACAAAAAATAATTTCTACAGAAAGAAATGGTAATTTAAAAGAAGATTTACCGGGTAAGTTTTGTCCCCAAAAAAATGGATTTCTTGGAACTCTTTAAGATATCTCAAGCAGAAAGTTTTGTCCCAACCTTGTGGAAATACCTGAAAAAATATTAGAGTAAATGAGATGCACAACTAATTGCTACTATCATTCGAAAAATAAAATCCAACAACCTGAGACTAGGCGTGACTTACATCAAAACTAATTTGACCTCCAATGGAAAATGTAAAGTTCATATGTGCAAACTTCTCTCTAAGCACAGAGACCATCTTCGGACGAATGTTATGTACCTAGTAATCATTATAAAATTCTAGGTTTAGACACTTCAAATATATAACTTGTATATGGCACCAGCTGGTACAGTGCAATCATTTGTCACTGGAAATAATTACACAATTATACATAGTATGGAAAATTATATGTACCTTATCGTATTTCTCAAACTCATCTCTTTCTTCTTGACTACAGTTCCTTCCGATCGGTGACACATTAATCATCCCACTTCGGAACTCAAGAAATGTACCCCTGAATTAAAAAAAAATTATTTGCTACTAACTTCTAATACAGTGGTCAATTAGAACACTAAAATAACTACAAAAGAGAGAAAAAGTATCTTCATATCTTGTTCATCCAAAGTTGGAATGTATCATTCAAATCTGCTATTTCCATGAGTTAATTCAAATGGAAAAAAAAATGTGACTGATGAATTACTTGCAATAATTTTATTTGCTGGTATGTTAAAGTAATTTTAGAATAGAAACTGAGAAAGGTCTTAATTGAAAAGAGAATAGTTATACCAAAGCTTGAACTGACCTTTTAATTGGAATATCGAGGTCAGCAATGTAATGGAGTGTGAAGTTTATGAACTCCTGTTAAAAACCATTATTTAGACTTCAAATAGTCTGAAGAGAGCCTTGTAACAAGAAATAAATGAAGAAGAAAATGTACCTTTAGTTTTTCATCTCCTACAAATGTTTTCATGCTCTGTAAAAATTAAAAAAAAATTATCATTCAAGCATCACAACAAAACAAGGAAAACACTTCAAGGTCAAGGAAGCATTTTAGGAATTCTTATCTTCTCCAGTACTGTACAAGTAACAGTGCACTGTAAACTGTTGACTTTTGTCAAGATCCGTGCTAATCATAATCCCCAAACACCTTCCCTATAGTTCCACAGCACTCCGCACACTGGAACTTTTCCAGCTGGGAGAGGATAAGAATCCATATTTTAGGGTTTGGTACAAATCTGAGCATGTCAGAAAAGTATAACGGGTCCAAAAGAGGTTTATCTGTATATTGGATCGGATAAGGTAATGCTATATCAAAACATGAAAACATAAAACAAAAGAATACACTAGACAAAGCAAGTTATACCAATTCAGAAAATGTATTCTAGATATTATATTTTGAATGACATCAATATTTTTCGTTTGACCTGGAGTATTAGGCTGTACAACATCCCACTTAAATTGTTTAACAAGCATGCGAATTTCATGAAATCATACCTCAGTACCAATTAGTTCGCCATTCTGGTGAGCAACAAGCCCGTTTTCCGAGAAAGTATAATCATAATCATAAATAACTGAAAGAGAAAGACAAAGAGTAATTAACATCAACGCCATGCATCTACAAGAGTTAGGTATTCACAGAGAAACATAGCTTTAGTTCTTGCTTATTAGTAAGGTGTTTTAAGGATTAACTCTAAGTTCATTTCATTTAATCAACTCAATTAAACTACAGCTCGGTTATAAAAGAAAAACTAAAAACACAAACCTGACTTGCCGAGTTGCTCTGAGATCTTCACCAAATCTGAGCCACCAACAACCCCAACAGTAACAACCTACAATCAATCACCATCTTTAGATTTCAGATTTTATAACTTGATCGCACTCAATTTAAACAAAACAAAAATAAAACAAGTTGAAGCTTAGTACCTCTCTAAGCTCTTTTATGAATTCAAGCATTTCCTTAGTCACCCCCTGACAATAGGAAAAAGATAAACTCCAGAGAGTTAAAATTGTAAGATATGAACAGCTGAACAGGAAAAACTTTACTGTTGTATCCGAATTTCATTGAAATCCTCAAATCAAAAGTACTTCAATTGAATTTCATTGAAATGCTCAGTCTCTTAAACTGACAACAACTGTCACATCTGGTAAACTAAACAAGTACTTCAATAAAAATTGGCTGGAATCCTGAAATTGTGCGATCAAACAAAACAAGATGGATCAAAAACCTTGCGAGGCGCAGTGAGGGTGCCATCGACATCGAACAGAGCAATCACACCAGGCTTCCGACTCGCCATAGCTGCAAGACCCTTGGATTGTAGTGTGAGATAATGCGACTTAGAGATTTCAGATCTATAAGCAGGAAAGAGAGAGAAGGTGGAGTGAGAAGAGGAAGTCAGCAATTTTGGCGCGGATCTCGAGGTTTTACTTTTTCCTTTTTCCCAGTGAAGGAAAGAAATAGTCAAAGGGAGATGAGCGTGGAGCGTCGACGTATCCACGTTGAGTCCTAACGAGAGGGAAGAACTGGTAAGAACCCGCCTCATCTTATATTGGATCCAACTGCCAGTTGTTCGGATGGCATTTTGGCATCTTCACAATTTTTTATTCGTAAAAAATTATTATAAAATACTATAGATATTAGAGAAAGAGAGAGTATCTTTAATTTTCCAGTGTCCGTACTTTAGAGATGGAGCCAGAATATGGCTGGTATGGACATTTTTAGAATAAATATGCTAATTCAGCGTAATTTAATATAATTTCTAGTAATTTAGCGTATTTTAGTATAAATATGCTAATTATATATAAAAAAGTAATCTAACAAATATTTAAAAAAAATTCAACTTTTTAGTGTTATATTTCAGCATTTTAGCTATTTGTCTCTAAAAAAAAAAAAAAAAAAAAGGTCCCGGCTATTTTCTGGCCGGTACCGAAAAAAATGAAAACCGGACAGAAAATGGCCGGTATGGACATTTTTAATAATTCCCAACAAACTTGGGCATTTTTATTAATTTCTAATTAACTTTGGATATTAATAAAAATGACGGTAGGTAACCTGAGAGGATACAAGTTCATTTTTTTGATACATTGAAGGACCGATAGAATTTTTTTTGATTTAAACTTTAGACAAGAAAAATTTGCTCCCATTTCAAGAATTTTTTTGTATCTGGTTGTCTTGGATTCTCTGTGAATCGGACAAATTTTGGACCTTCAAAAAAAGAAAATTATCTTAAAAGTTCTTGCTTTGGTTGTCACATAGGATCCCAAATAGACGTATTTAAAAAAAGAGTGATGCTTCTATGGACATAAGGACCTATTTGTAAAATGAACATATTTTCATTTTCAAAGTTCAAACAGTCGATCCGACTGTTCAACATTATCTCCATATTAAAATGTACTTGGAGGTCAAATTTTACATTTTTTTTGAATTTTTTTACTATTTATTAAGTATTTTACAAAAACTAGTCAAATTCAGACCATTGAATTTTGTAAAATACTTAATAAATAGTAAAAAAATTCAAAAAAATGTAAAATTTGACCTCCAAGTACATTTGATATGGATATAATGTTGAACGGTCGGATCGACTGTTTGAACTTTGAAAATGAAAATATGTTCATTTTACAAATAGGTCCGTATGTCCATAGAAGAATTTTCCTTAAAAAAATTCTGACATCTTTGGCACCTTTTTATTTTATTTATTTATCTATTCTGGAAATAAAAAAATAAAAAATAATATATCGCCTTTTAAATATGAGTTGAAATTATTTGATGAAAGATATTTCTGTTTGAGGAGGGTTTAAATGTCTTTATTTTTTGTGTCTCCTTCATGTATCTATTTTAAATACGTTAATAAGTCAAAGTTTAAATTATAAACATCAAAATAAAACCGTTAGATGTGATCTATGTTATTTTCTCTATGTGCTTATTAAATATTATTACATTTCGATTTTATTTTTAAGTGATTCAATAAGTTGAAAAATTAATGTCTAGAAATTAAAAGTTGAAATGTCATAATTTTTTACACGTTCATAGATAAAATATTATAGATCATATCCAACGGTTTTATTTTGACTTTTAAATTTTAAATTTTGAGTTATTAACGTTTTAAAAAATGGAGACATAAGGAGGCACAAAAAATAGAAGCATTTGAACTTGATTCAAATCATAATTAGATTGCTGAAAATAAACAAAAAAAAAATTGTGGCCGGAAATCTTTATTAAAATAAATTGAAAAGCAACGGGCTAGTTCATACCATCCTGGTTTTTTTTTTTTTTTCACTTAAGTTTCTTACTAATCAGCGTAAGCACTTAAGCTGGCCCATATCTTGCCTTCGCATTTCGACAAAAACAACCATGCCACAACTCTTTGAATTTTATGCACCATGGCACGGTAGCGCCTCGGGTCCGGATCTCCTAACACCTTGTTTGGATGGAGAGTAGAGGGAGGGAGGGAATCGAAAGAAGATAAAATTTTCCGTTGAATCGTGTTTGGTTGATAAAATTATATTGGAGGTAAAGGGTATAGGAGGTGAAAGGTTTAACTTTGTATCATTGTAATCAATAGAATCGGTTTTCCTTCCGATTTAGAGTGTAACGGATGAAAAAAAATATATTTGCAAATATTGTAAAAAAAAAATAGCACAAATACTCAACACTATATCTTACTTATATATTTCTCATACAAGTTTTTTTGTCACAAATCTACAACAACCACCTAATTTTTCATTAACCTTCTAAATTTTAATCAATCAAACAAGAAATAAGACGGAAAAAAAAGTTAAATTTATTTTCTCTCATTAATCATCCAAACACGAAAAGATTAAATATGTTAATCTTCATTTCTATTCCATTTCATTCCCTTCTATTTTCACCTCCCCTTCCTTCCTCTACTCTTCATCCAAACAAGGTGTAAAGTAACTCAATCTTTGAGTTTTCGATCGAGACCGTCCAATTCGAATTCGTCGTCGGAATGTGTGCGCTCACTTCACGGATGAATTTTCGCGGATTTGAATCAGACGGTCCTGATCTAAAACTCAAAAGTTGAGTTACTTCATGGGATCCTAACACCTTGTTTGGATGGAGAGTAGAGGAAGGGAGAGAATGGAAAGAAAAGAAAACTTTCTATCAAATCGTGTTTGGTTGATAAAATTATATTGGAGGTGAAAGGTTTAACCTTGTATCATTTTAATTAATAGAATCGGTTTCTCTCCCGATTTGGAGTGTAACGGATGGAAAGAATTTTTGTTGCAAATATTTTTAGAAATAATAACACAAATGCTCAATCATATATCTTACTTATATAAGTCTCACACAAGTTTTTTTGTCACAAACCTACAACAGCCACCGAATTTCTCATTAACCTTCTAAATTTTAATCAACTAAACAAAAAAATAAGACGAAAAGGAAAGTTAAATATTTTTTTTCTCATTAATCATCTAAACACGAAGAAATTAAATATGTTAATCTTGCTTTCTATTCCATTCCATTCCCTTCTATTCTTCACCTTCCCTTCCTTCCTCTACTCTGCATCCAAACAAGGTGTAATTCGTAGTGCCTCCTCCTATAAAAGAAATAAAAAGTATGCAAGAAAATAATTGTAGCAAGCCAAATGAATTAATTAGTTCGAGTACAACTGACGTTGTAGTTTTAAAAGCTATAGATATTTCCGTTCAAACTTTTTTTAATTTCTTTCATTTATTTTTAGGGACCGACTAACTATCCTCCATCTCTCATCCCCCATTCATCCCCCAGTCAATAACTATCTTTGTTGACTGCTAATTAAGAGGGGACCACAAATTTCAGCGCTAAAAGACAAAACAAAACGTGTCATTATCGCAGCGAGTGCAAGTATTCATATATAATACATCAAGTATTCATATATAATACATCAAGTATTCATATCTAAGATATCAAGTATTCAAAAAAAAACTGGACACATCACTCACTCATCTTTTACACGTTTTTAGAGGTGGGTTTTTTTCTCCGTTCACTCTAATCAATATTTCTGACAATCTAGTAGGAATTTTGCAAATATAAAACCACGAACGTTT
The DNA here is from genome assembly GCA_025461125.1 of Carex kokanica. NCBI lineage: Eukaryota > Viridiplantae > Streptophyta > Magnoliopsida > Poales > Cyperaceae > Carex > Carex kokanica. The sequence continues at coordinate 40,982 of JAJGRX010000090.1, read as the reverse complement.
TCTACAAAATTTTCTCTTTCAAATGAGATCCATGATGACATACTTTCGAGTTGTTCGTTGCACAAGTATTCATACCTTGTCATTCAAGTATTCATATATCATCGAACAAGTATTCATACCTCATCAATATTTCACAAATAAAAAACTAGACACATAATTCACTCATTTTTTACCGATTGAAATTTCGTTACCACTCAATTACTGGAAGTGTCAAGTACACTCTATCTTAGGTATGAATACTTGTTCGACGAGGTATGAATACTTGCTCGACGTGGTATGAATACTTGCATGACGAGATATAAATAATTTTACGAGATATGAATACTTGCGCGACGGATAACTCAAAAGTATTTCATCATGGATCTCATTTGAAAGATAAAATTGCGTAGAAGACGTTTGTGATTTTAGATTCGCAAAATTCTTCATAAATTGTAAGAAATATTAGTTAGAGTGAACGGAGAAAAAAAACCACCTCTAAAAACGTGTAAAAGATGGGTGGGTGATGTGTCCAGTTTTTTTTAAATACTTGATATATTAGATATGAATACTTAGTGTATTATATATGAACACTTGATGTATTATATATGAATACTTATGCGCGTCAGTTATAAAAATTTTCAAATATAAGTGGTCCCCCACGTAATTAATGATTGATACACGTTTTCTTTTGTCTTTTTGTACTTGAAGTTGTGGTCCCCTACATAATTAATAATTGGGAGATGAATGGAGGATAGGAGCCGGGGGAAAAAAATCTTTATCCTTATTTTTATTGTTGATTGTGATTTGTTTGATCTTTTGATTAGTGTGATAAGTGGATGGAGATGTCTATTCCGTCAGTTCATTCCTGTCATTTTTATGAGACGAGATTTCATAGGAATGAACCCATTTTTCACTATTTTTTTTTTTCTTTTTTCTATTAATAAAAGTTGGTATATTTTGAACCGGCTAAACTACTTGTATAAGTATATTATGACATATGCTTATAAAGTTACTAGTAACGTGCCCGTGCGTTGCAACGGGATATTATAAAATTTGACATTTCACTCAAAATTAAGAAAAAATATATAAATGAAAATAAAAAACACAAATGTCAGAAAAAAACAAAGAGAAATAATAAATAACAGTAAAAGAAACAACAACAAATGAAAAAAAAATGGATCAAATATAACATGAAAAAAATCTTGAAGTATCATTGCTAGTGTGATTCTCTTCGATGTAGTCCAATATTTCTGAAAATGAACAAAAAAAATATGAAAAATAGATTATAATTGCTCCAATTGAAAAAATATAATAAAATTAGAAAAGCAATATTTCTATTCTTGATTTTCTCGATGATTCCAGGTGTGGGGTGATTTGTATAGAAACAACTTCAATCAAATATATTCTAGATTTTTCTATTATGCTGTTGGGATCTATATAGAAACAAACAAAGAAAAATATGGAAACAAAGAAAAAATTAATTTTCATTTTATGTCGTGATAATTTGTATAGAAACAAAGGAGATATAGGAAACCAAAAATAAGGAAACGAAGAAGTTGCTAAACGTAGGAGAAATAAGGAAAAAAATGTCGCTACAAGGCAGTATATTCAATTTTAATTGTAATATATTGTGTGATTGTACGTGTAGCGAATATGTTTTTAACTAAATATAGACTTTTACACTTAAAAAAATACATTTAATCAAAACAAGACAGATTATTTGATTAGAGAGTTGAGATTAAATCTGAAATTTCATCTTTCAATCATAGCCGTTGGCGGATCGGACACCCAACGTGCTTAATAATGGAATGGAGATAAGTCATTTATCTATTTTCAAAATTCAAACAGTTCAAATCGATATCTTTCTCGAGAATTTCATTTATATATAAAATTTTAAAATGTTCGAATTAATTTAGCATCAAGTCAAGCAGTCAAAAAATGAAAATTTTTGTGCGCATCTTGATGCATTATTTTTCTAAAAAATCTTCATTTTTAAAAATAAAAAGATAGTAAGAAATTTACAAAAAAAGTGTCAAAATTTGGTCTCCAATCACATTTTAATATGGAGATCAAATTAAATAATTTGGGTCAACTGTTTGGATTTTGAAAATATATATATGACCTGTAAACATATGTCATGATATGCTTATATAAGTAGCCTAGCCAGACTCCTATAATTTATATATTATATGTAAAATATTATAAAATCTAATAAAAATGTTACCGTTCATCAAAATGATCTAAATAATTATAACGATTCATATTTTTTTAGCATTTGACGGAATCAAAGACGACAATTCAATGATATTGATCTAAAAAATTATAATGATTCATATTTTTTTTATTATTTGATGGAATCAAAGACGATAGTTAAATCATATACAGCCAATAAATCTATAAACATTTTTCTACTTAATTTTTTTTTTACCTAATTTGAAAAGGTATTATTAAAATTTTCAAGTTACACATCTAATATTTTGATTCAAGTGAACGAAATACTTTAGCTAAAGGCACGTGTCCAGAATAGTGGAAATACTTTAACAGAGTAGTTTTTGCTACATGCAGTGCACTAATCGTAGGTAGTATGTACTGCTGTTTTGATTCAAAAGTCCGGGCGCTGCACGAAGTTAAATCAGCTCTGTTAAAATCTTTACCCAATCCGTAGCACCAAAGCGATTATTGCCGCGGTACGAGCGACAATAACGAGGCCGTCCTTTTATTAAAATCCCACTCCTTGTCACTGTCGAATTCGCATCGTCTAAGATATCTTAAACTTTGAGTGTTTTTATGAGAAATCTCAACCGTTAAAATACGTTCCGCACGAATCTTAAAGCACACATATTTCTTGCCGCCGCGCTATCCCCGAATAAGCACCGTACACGTCGGTCACGCAAAAGCTGAGGTATCTCAGAGAATACTCACTCTGTCACCTGAAATTTCTCGAATTTCAAAATCCTCCTGTAACTATTTTCCCTCCTCATTTTCCCTCATTTGCCCAAATTAATTCCTCCGACTCCGATCTGATACATACGGGAGGGAGTACGGCTACGCCCCTTCGCTCTCAGTTTCGCCATGGGAGTGAAAAATCTCTGGGATATCTTGGAGTCATGCAAGAAAACCCTCCCCCTCCACCACCTCCAGTAAGTTCCTAGAACCGCACTCTCCAGTTCTCCTTGTATTCACCATTTTTTGCTACTGTTCTTACTCGATCCTTTCTTGTTTCTTTCTTTCCCATGGAGGAACAAGAAGCTGTGTGTGGATCTATCATGCTGGCTTGTGCAATTCGCTACTGCCTGCCGTTCGCCAGCTTGTGTGAAAGAGAAGGTTTATCTAAGGAACTTGTTTCATAGACTCAGAGCGCTTATTGCCTTGAATTGCAGTGTTATTTTTGTCACAGGTGCTCAATTTTAGTTCCTCTGCAATTTTTAATGAAATAGGAAACAGAATAAATGCCTAAAAACGGTGAAGAATTGTATGAAACATGCAAAATCTGGCCAGACACGAACCAAACCCCACCAAATCATTTTTGAAAATTCAAACCAACCTGACCTGAATTTGATAATGGCTTGAAATTGGGTGACTTAAAATTGGATATGAATTCAAAACAACCCAAAACCCGACCTGAACTTTGATCCCAGGCCGGATGACTTGACCTGAGAGGTGGCAAACTGACAAAATTTTAGTGAATCCGACCTAAATGTGAATCTGACCTGACCCGATAATTTTAGTAAGTTAAAATTAACCCAAACCTGACTAGACCAAAATTCGTGTTGATTCGGTCCAAACTCAGCAATGTTTGGATGTCGCATGACCAGCAGCGGACAACCTGAAATCCGATTAAATCTGACTGCCCAAATTGCCACCTCTAGTGTTCACCTTTTAGGAAAAAAGGACCTTCAATTTAAAAGAAGGATTAATAGTTTGACTCTATCATGGATTGCACTTTTTGGTTGATGCATAAACCTCATGAACAAATTTGGAAAGAACAGACAGTTATTTAGAAAGAGATTTCATCAGTTCAAATTTGCAGTGGTTTTTCATTGCATATGTACATGAATCATACGCTGAAATTTAGGCAATATATCATGAGCATGCATTATTTAATATTTTTTACTTGTCTTTACAACTGTAGATGGGTCAATTCCTTCAATTAAGTTGGCTACTTATAGACGGCGACTTGGTTTACAGGTCCCGGTTAGCACTGCCACCTTTTTTTCTTCTCCTTTCAGTCTTAGTGATTGATAACCCAAAGTATTTAGTTGCTAAAACATCAAATTATTTGAAACAGAGAGGCTTATTCTTAATCTGCATTAGAAAATACGTAGCTTTAATCGGTAAATTTGCTACATACATTCTTTTTTTGAATTAAGTATCTGCTAAATGTGAATCCTTTTAAAGATAAACTAAAAACAAGCTGTCATATCTTACAAGTTATTAAGCTAACAGATTTTATTTAATGAAATGACCTAGAAGAGTACTGACAAATTATTGCACTTGACTATTTCAGGTTGAGAGGGTAAATGAAAGCACTAAGCCACTGCCACCAGTACCATCTCTCCGTAGAAATAAGGGTTCAGAGTTTTCATGCATGATGAAAGAGGCAAAAATGCTTGGGATGGCTCTGGGCATTCCCTCTTTAGATGGGTAAATATTGTCATAATTCTGGGGTAAATTGATTTTCGAAGTACATGCACAATTTCTCAAGTTTGCAACCAGCACCCAATATTTCAAATATTCGCATTTAGCCAACAAAAAACTTATTCAAAGTACATGCACAATTTCTCAGTTTGTAATCAGCACCCAATAATTCAAATATTTGCATATTGCACTCAGCTTTGTATGGTAGTGGCATTTATGCAAGTGAAACCTACATGTGCCTTTTCTTCTTTGTCTGATTCCGTGATTTACAAAAAACCAAGCCAAGATAGAGATGGCCTCCACCAAATTTGTAATAATTTTGTTGTGAACCAACCAAGCAATTTAGTCATTCTTGACTTGGCTAAAGCTTTAAATTTTTTGCTGTTATATGACAGTTTTACTAATTCCAACAAAGAAATATTAAATGCAATTGCCAAAAAACCTTATTATAAGTATGAGGAGGAAGATATACTCTTTTATGAACTTCCGTTCTTCATGTTTATTTTTCCTTTGAACAGAATAGAGGAAGCAGAAGCACAGTGTGCAGTTCTAAATTCGGCTTCCTTGTGTGTAAGTGGGAGTTATTCTCCCATCTTTTAAAAAATTTGCCTCTTAATAGTGTTTGCCATAGCTCAATATTATATTATTATTTCATTAAGGATGGATGTTTCACTTCGGACTCAGACATCTTCCTCTTTGGAGCTAGAACTGTCTACAGAGATATCATCTTAGGTATCAATTCAAGTTTGTAACCATTTTTTTCGAATTTTTGTGGTTATTTCTTTCACTTTGGTTTTGACTTCTTCTTTTCTCTTGGACTAGCAGACAGTGGCTATGTAGTGTGCTATGAGATGGCCGATATAGAGAGAAAGCTTGGATTTGGAAGAAATTCCCTGGTTAGTTTTTCTTTGACCCAAAAATGTGACGTCATGCTTGTGTCAGACTTGTACAGTAAACTACCAGCAGATGTGGTTATTATATTATGTTGGAATTAATTATTTGCAGTCCAAACAAAGATCAGTTTTATTTTGGTATGTCTTTAGCAGTTTTCTCTAAAATGTTATGGCAATTGAGAATAATGCCAACAAACCTACTACTAGTGTGACGAACTAGCTCCTTTGCTTTGGTTGCAAACAACACTTAACATTACATAAAAATGACCTTACTGTCTCACCTTTTATTATATTTGGCTGAGCAAGTTGCTTTATTTTCTTACATTTGCGTTTTGGAAATGATGATTCTCATTCGGGCTAAAGGTAAAAAACATAATTGGTCTTTGTCATAACCCTAAATGTGCTTAGCTTTTAGCAATTGTGAAAAATTGTTGAGTTTATTTTGCAGAAAACTGTTTGTTTAATGTCTGATTACCAAAATTTGCTGCGATTATTCAGATATCTCTTTCTCTTCTTCTTGGCAGCGACTATTCCAAAGGTGTTCATGGTTTCGGCACAGTAAGTAGTAGACATATAATATTACTGGTGTGTGTGTGTGTTTGTTCATTTTTTGTTCTTTGCCTGTGTTTGTGTTAATCTCTGTGATGTCACTTTTAAGTGTTGCATGGATGGTATTCTTTGCATATTGTAGGAGACAGCATGTCGGTTTGTTAAATCAGTAGGCGATGATTCAGTCCTTAACCAGATGGCACTTGAGGGAGTTGCAGCTATAAGGAAGAAGAGAAATAAAGACAGAACAGAAAAAGATCGATTCACTGAGCACACTGAAAATGATATTTGTGTAAAAAAACCAACTAATGAAGGTAGGGTTTCAAATAGCAATAAGTGACTTGCGTATGGTTAAGACTTCTTTACAAGAACATCATGTCTTGCACTACGATGTGTAATTAAAAGTCTATACAACATTACATGTTTTTTTCATATATTTTCACTACATTTACGTATTGGACCCTCAATAATCAATAGTGTTCTATTAGTGAGCACTAATAGGTACAGACAATGAAAGCTCCACTGTAGATATGTAGAATTTGCTTTTTGTTCCATATTTTACTCTGTACAAGATAACGAACGAGTGATTTTATTTTCTGGGATTAGATCCTAATGCCGTTAATTCTTGTTTTTTGTGTGTAGAACATGGGCTTGTAGGATCTGAAAGTCAGTTTACTGAAGTTATAGATGCATTTCTGAACCCAAAATGCCACTCACCTGATTCTGAGGCAGTGCAAAGGTAAAGGGCTACTATGTAAGGAAAATATAATGTTGCAACAATGATTAAATGACCATGCAGTTTGAGATGAACATTAACAATCGTATTACTTGTTAGCATACACCCTTGTTTTACTGCAATCATTCGATCAGCAACCATTTGTCATTTTTCATGGACGACATAGCTCCAATTTATTTCATGGTTCCTCCTTGTTCTCCATTCCAATAAATACTCGAGATTTTGGAAGCGTCAATATATATAATAGAACAATAATATGTGCTGACCAATTTGGTATTATACTTCATTTTTCTAGGGCATGTACTGACCTGCCTTTCTTGAGATCAGAGCTTCATCAGCTGTGTGAAATGTTCTTTGGTTGGAGCCCTGAAAAAACAGGTAGCTGCATGGTCCTCTTAAGACTTAACGTTTCAAAATCATCCCTATCTATCAGTTCAAGCTATTGGAGCAAATGCGTTGAAACTTAAATCCTGGAAAACTCAAATTTTATTACCATTTGTAATATTTGAACATCTGAGGGTTAAACTGAAAATTTTCTTATTTAGATGAATATATCTTGCCGAAGATAGCAGAGAGAGATCTCAGACGATTTAGGAACCTCACACATACATCATCAGCTTTGGGAGTTGACATGGTAATTTTACTTTTCTGTAGTCAGCTTGGGGTGGAAATTTTGCAAATCAGACCGCTATATCAAAAATGTTGTAGGAAAAATCTCAAAGGTAACATTTTGCAGAAAAAATGAACTTAAAATCTTGCAAAAAAATGACCCCTTGTTATAATTTGTGTAGGAAACCCTATATGTTGCTGGAAAATTTTAAGCTACTTTCTTACAGAAAAATTGTCATTCCATTATTTGCAAAAAAACACTATGTTTTTGCTGGAAAATTTGAAGCTAAGCTCTTCCATTTAGGTATTCTTCTGCATTTGGACGAGTTTGCTTTAGTAAAGAGACTAGAGTATTGACATAATTGCTCCACCTTTTAAATGACACCTAAAGTGTTATACAATTGCAAAAGGCAGAGAAAATCAAATCAAATTGTATTATATGCTACAATTTTTGTCAATTTATGACATTTAAATATTTAATGAAGGAGTCAGCAAAAGTACTTATTTTAATATTAATAGTGTTGGACTTTTTTCAGAAAATGTGGACCGCTTCACTATTTTTTCCCAACTATGTAGGGATTATTTTTTTAAGTTGGAATATTTCTGCGATAGTTTTTTTCACATTCTTGTATAAATTTTGCTAACAAAAGTGGTACAGCGGACCATCTATTTCCAATTTTTGAACATGTTTTAAATTCTCTCACTACATGAATGTTTTTTTTTTGAAAAGCTTGGCAGCGGCTGCCAAGGTTAGTATATTGATAATGTTTAAAAGTGCATCTTACATCAAGAGACCAGTCTCTTACTTGTAGCATATTACATATACTCCATCTAAAAATAGTGATACATCTGACCACTTAACCTCACTACAGCCAGAATAAGAAAAAAACAGCCCCAAGTATTTGGCCCTCAACAGTTCGTCCTCCATAATTCGAACTCCTGCCACACACGATCTGCTAATATCTGCGGATGTATCCTTTCATTAGGAAAAATTCTAGAATTTCGCTGCTTCCAAGTCATCCAGCAGGTACACAAGAACAGGCCAGTACCATTGTTCTTCCAGTGCTCCCCTCTGCTTCCCAAGTTGCGGATGGACCGATCCCATGTGGATAGAACGCCGGCTCCTCTCTGAACCAGATTGAATACCACTCTTGTACTCAGAATGAACCACACATGCACAACATATGGGCATAGAAAAAACACATGGAAGGCGGATTCCATTGGGCAATTCAGACATAAAGCGCACACCACAAATCATATAGAAGAAAAACAGGATGCCTTGCTAACCATCATTCTTGTATAAACTAATTTCAGGTTCCGGTGACATGTCCCGTGTCTGCTATTTTGAAGCCTAGAAAAGTTCATGGGGAAGAGTACTATGATGTGTCATGGACAAACATGGAAGGGTTGAAAGTTTCTTCGGTGCCGGCTGATTTGGTTCAAAGGTTCCTTTTGTTTTCTCTAAAGTTTCTATGATTTGTCAATTGCTAAAACCTTTTTTTTTTTTTATGTTAATATGCTATTTGTTTGGTATGTTCACTTTAGACTAAAATTGTGGGGCCGGTGGCATCCCAATAACCAGCACTTCAGCAAACTTATTTTTAACGGGGAATTTCTATGTCCACCCCTCAACAACTTTGAAATTACGTATTTCCCCGTGTAAAATTCGTAATATCGTATTTAACCTTCCAAATTTAAAAAACTCACAAATTTACCCAATTTATTGACTTTTCTATTTAATTCATTTTAAATTTGTAATGTACACATTTCACCCTTCATTAAAAATAAATAAAAAAATAGTCTGTGTAAGGAAAATGTTTTGTCATCTAATTGGTCGGTTTCTGTGGTCAAATGGTTTATTTCTCTACTTGTGACGAGTGCACACTGATATTTAGACATGCTTGTGTGTACTCACAAGTAAGAAAATGAACCATTTGCTATCACAACCGACTAATTAGAAGACCGGCGTGCATGGAATTGCCTCTATTTTTAATCATTTTTAGTATGCAGAGACTTGATTAAGTATTGGCATGCTAAGTGTTTTTTTTGGCCAAATTAAGTGTCTGAGTGCCAATTAGCACAGACAGAATCGCATTAAATATTAGGTTTTGTGTTAATTTATCAATTATTTGGTGCAATGCAGTGCGTGCTCAGAAAAGATTGCTGAATTTCTTTCTAAGAAGGATGAGGAAAAGCACAACAAACAAAAGAGAAAACCTAAACCCGCAAAACAAACCAATAAAGCTGCTATTAATGAAGTAGACAAACAATTCAAGGAATTGCTTATAACTATCAAAGACGGAGCGAGAAATCCTCTAACCGACATCTCTAACAATTCTCGAGAAAACTATGTTAAAGATATTTTGGAACCAGATTTTTTTGATCTGTGCACCCCTTCTCCACCTCCCCGTGCATCTAAGGTAGTGAAGAGTTGCAAGCCTATTGCCCAGAGTGTGCATTTAATAGAAATAATTGATTCCGAGAGTGATGTTTCGCCAGGAGCATGCTAAGGATCGAGTTGACTATCTCGGTATAGTAATAGAGTTGATTTGTGTAAGCCACTTGCTTAATTAGTGTTTATAGTTTATTCAAAGCTTAGGATGGGCAAGCTAATTGTTTACTTAGAGAGGAACTCTTTAATTCCAAATATGTATGGAGATGTTGAAAGATAATTTAATTTTATTGGATTCACATTTGATCTAGTAGGATCCGAGTCTTAATTCATTATCAATACCCTCTAACTTTTTAAATAAAAGTATATTATTTTGTAGTGATTAATTATGATTGTAATCTAGAGCTTAGTCTTGTAATCATCACCATTTTGTTACCTTATTCTATCTAGTTTTCAATTTTTTTTTTTTTTATGGTTGAATGCTATAATAGAACACTTTTATTATGATCATGAAGTCGTTCATTTTTCTGACATGCAGGTTAGTTTATTTTTGAGTTCCATTCTCAATTTGTAGTTCTATTATACAAAAATGACACATTTATTCATGTCAAGCATGCATTTTGTTATTTTGAACATTTAATACAAAAATCGAAATATGATTCGAATCTAACCAATATCCACTAAGATGATGGATACAAATTTACATTTGGATCTTCATATTTTAATTAGATATCAATTCAAATGTAATATATTGACAACCCTATCAACACTGCAAACTTCGCCGAGCGCAAAACTTTTTTTTTTTTTTTTTTGGTAGGAATTGTTTTATTTAACACGTTAAACTAACTCTTTTACTTCAGTTAAGTTAGGGGTGCAAACGGATTGGATAGCGGTGAAAATCATATCTGTATCTGCTTTTATTTTTCAAATACGGATACATATTAGATATTAGAAGGATATAGATACAAAATCCTAAAAATTATGAAACTTGACAATAACATAGTTTACAAACTCCTTAACAAGTCCATGAAAAGAAACAGGAGCATTGTTGACAAAATCAATCAAAAAAAAATCATGTTTTAAATGTTATGAAATAAACAAAATAAGTGATGGAATGAACATATAACTCGAAACCTATCCTCAAACCCAACCAACCCCAAGTTGACATTGAGCAAACCCAAACTTGCGTAGACATACCAATCTCAGAGCCAAATTACAACAGAAACAAGTTAAAATTGCAAAGAAAAACAACTCACAGTCCCAACCCAAGTTGTCAGAAACCAAAACTTGCTCAAAACCAAATTAAACCCGAAATTGAAGCCACCTATCTCTCAGGAACCCTAAAAAGAAATCGACCAGGAAGGCTCCTCTCTGAGCCGAAACCCTTAAATCAATGGAAATGGTGGCCAAACAAGAATTAGTCTAATTAATAAGGCAATTTTATTTGTAAAAGTAACAAAGCAATTAAATAGATTGATTCAGTTACTCTTATTATCAGATTATCAGATTCGCTCATTTACTTATTTCGTTGTGCAAATGCAGGTATTTGTTTTCTAAGCTGCTGAATATGAGAACATAAAAGAACTCCCTCAAGACTTATTATATCATAAAATTAAGAATGCACATTCACATTCATAAGTGTGTTACTTGAGTGCGCGTGCACACACACACACACACACATGCACACACCCCTTACAATTTTTTATGATACTTTAAACTTTGAGCATTTAATCCTGTGCTGGAGCAGCAGTGAATTGAATGAGAATTTGGCATCACTGGTTTCTGTGGTTGTTGTTGCTCGTAAATGTAAGCATACTGAATATCTGACTTGAGCATTTCTATGAAAACACCGAAAGTAAAAGCTGTGACAAAAGCTAGAAATGCCAGAACCACGGCTAGCAGAATAGTCTCCTCCTGCAGATCAGCATCTGGTATAGCATTATATACAATTGACAAGCAAAAGGCACCACAGGAACACATGAAAGCTAGCGAAGCATTCAGAGCCATTTTCACTGGTACCCGTCTTAGCTCAGCTGATTCATACGAGTAAATTTTCACGCATTGTATGAAAGGTATGGGAGACAGAATCGTAAGGCAGTAGGTGGCACGCAAAAACATATCGTCTTCACTGAATTGGTACAGACTTATTACACCCCATAGGATTAACACATATATAGCGGTGTTGCTCAGGATGTTGCCTATATGACGGTCTGAATCGTGCTTATGGGGTGTTTCTTCATCATCCGTCAAATCAGTTGTTAGAAAAAAACAAGACCATTCCAATAGTGCAAAGACGACAATTGCAAGAATTGCCGCTCCATAGATTGTCATGCCGGCTCCCAAAATTCCATAGCAGAAGGTGTCGTTTGAAATCATAAAGGTGAGCGAACAATACAGCGTGAATTTTAACTGCTTCAGTGTTTTGACATCGTCTTCTTCAATGTTGCACATTTTTTTCATGCACCATAAGAACGGTGCAGGATACGTAACCATAACGCAGTAAGCCGCTCTCTTAATTGGATCGATGCCAAATCGATACAAAGTTACTGCACCCCATATAAGAAATGCACATGTAGCCATACAGCACAAGACTTGTACAATGCTTTTGAACCATGTTGATTTTTTTCGCTTTTCCTTCTTATCTAGTACTGCAAATTAATAAAAGATGAATGAATTAATGGAGGAATCTTATTGTAATTAATTAATACAACATGCAGCTAGGAAACAAAATTAATTAATTAATTAATTACATAGTGCAAGCATCTGTTCTTCCTGAACCTCAAGAAGTTTAGTTAGGAAACAAAAGTCAAGGAATAGAAGGATGAACCAACGGATGCTATTGAAACCCATTTCTGACAAGCATATGTTGGTCTCGCGTGCTGATATAAGCATCGCATGCGGTATGAAAACCATCAAATGAAAGAACCCAATTCGAAACAATTCTGGATCCATAATAAATCTACTCTTTATCTATTGATCCTGCAAAATTAAATAAGCAAAGGGTTTTAATCTCATGATGATGAAGTTACAGATGCAATACATATCAAAGAAAAAGAAAAATTAAGGTACCTTATGTTATGATAAAAAATAATAACGCACCTGAAATTCCAATTTAGAACGAAAACTAGTAGCTAGGAGAGAAGAGGTGGAAAGAACTATGCAAAACGACTTGAAAGATTATATTATAATATTATATATATAGGGTTTTGTCTCAAATTTTAGCACTCCCAAATAAAACGAGACATGCATATTTACAAAGTTAGAACATATTTATTTTCCATTAAAAATTAGGAATGCTCTCAAAATAGTATATTAACAGCTAAAGAGGGTTTCTTTCCTAAATTCCAGTTTTACTCTCAATTAATAACTTCTTATTTTGATTTCATCAAATTGTGTCCTTCCTTAAATAAGCTAGAATTAATTATCTCAATTAATAACTTCTGAATGATCCTCTCAAGAGCAAACTCTTTATATTAAGTGTTATCATGTGAGAGTTTTAGTTATTTTGGTTTTCCAATATTAATACCACACTAAATCTAATCCGTTCATTTGGTATTTGATGGATGTGCCAGATTAAAGATAAACGACTATAAATATATCATGTCGCTACGTACCCATTAAAGGTTACAAAAATACTATTCCATTATAAAAGTTTTGTAACATTAAGAGAAAGAGAGCTAAGGGAGAGAAAGTGTTTATACATCAAGTTGAAGTTTAATGAGAACTTGCCTTTGATCTAGTAGCAAAGACACATGACTCCTATGTGAGAGGTCATGGATTCGAAACCACAAAGTGGGAAATCCTCTATATTTTTTTTTTTTGAGAAACTTGGTAGATGCTACCAAGGGATATATTATATAAAAAACATTCTTACATGAGCCAATAACAAAATTACATCAATACAAAAATGTAAATTGACAAACACAGTCCCTAGCTTTCTCTAGATGTCATCCTTTACACCTAGACGTCTAACAAAATTTCAACCAAAGTTTAACTTCTGACTCAATCTTACTCGCCAGTAGAAGAGGCGGTAACCATTCATCTCGGAAGATCATAGCATTTCTCTGTTTCCATATCTCCCATACCGTGCACATAAACCAAACCATCCACACATCCTCTTTCATTGTTTTTTCACTTAAAACCCTTGATTTAGATAATTCCCAAACCAGTCCCATTTTTATTCCAGGTACCATGATACGAAATCCCAGATTCTGAGTAAGAGAATGCCAAACCTGCCTTGCATAAGAACAACGAATTAGAAGGTGAAGAGCTGTCTCAAGCGAGCATGAGTTGCACATGACGCATTGTGGCTGACAGTTGATGTGCCGCCTGAGCAGTATATCATGAGTCAAGATTTTCCTCTGCATCATTAAGAAAACAAAGATCTTCACCGTTGGAGGGCATTTAGCCGACCAGGCCTTAAAGTATCTCCATTTAATTCTCCCTCCCCCCATTAGAACAGAATAGGTTGACTTCGCTGTATACACACCGCTGGTACTCCATCTCCATTGTAGGCTGTCTCGTTCATTCAATACAATAGAAGGAGTAGGACCTTGAAAGTCTGGTACCAGTAATTGAATTCTTGGGAGTGCATCACGTAAGGCTAGATTCTGTTGAGTAGGTCTCGGATTGTTATCTCTGTAACTTTTAATTGGAGCCCCATTCCATGAGTCGAACCAGAACGCAATCAAGGAGCCGTCTCCAATATTCCAAGTAGTACTCCAATGGAACAAGCCTTTGAGGTTTAGTAACTGTGACCAAAAAAATGATCCTGTGACCATCCAAATTAGTGGTCCAATCCTCCTTTGATTACGAGGCGCATGCAATCTTGTTTGAAATGTGTTGGATGGCTTGACTCCCAACTCATATTTTCAAAAAATGTATGACCGTATCTTCCGCATCAGATATTTTTATATTTGTGAAAATTATATTATATTGTTCAATCTATGTTAATGCACAGAAACTTACATGTAATAGCATAGTCTAAGATTTGAACATATTAATTCGTCAGACACCATAATATATAAAATATAATTATTTTATGTAACCATAGTTTGTTATACTTACTATTAGTATGACAACTAATTACATATATATTGTTGGGTAATTATATGTTACCCCTTGATTCCTTCCCCCATTTTTCCTCCAACTAATTAACTTCCTTTTCTAACTATAATAATCAATTATAACTAACTAGTGGTCCCTACAAATTAATTGTAGATTTTCTCCTTCTATTTCTTTCCTCTCTCCCTCCCTCTCCCTCTTCCACCTCCGCCTTCCCCTTCTACCTCTGCCTCCGCCCGTCTCTCCCACCTTCGCCTCTCCCTCTCCGCCTCCGCTTCCGACTCCCACCTCCGCCTCTCCGCCTCTCCGCCTCCACCTCCGCCTCACACGACGAGGATGAATAATTGTTCAATGATAGATGAATACTTGCATGACGAGAGTGAATACTTGTGTAACGAATAACTCGAAAGTATGTCATCATGGATCTCATTTTAAAGAGAAAATTATGTAGAAGACGTTCGTGGTTTTAGATTTGCAAAATTTCTCACAGATCGTTAAAAATATTAGTTAGATTGAACGGAGAAAAAAAAAACCACCTCTAAAAACGTGTAAAAGATGGGTGTGATATGTCCAGTTTTTTTTAAAAATACTTGATATATCAGGGTGAATACTTGATGTATTACATGTGAATACTTGTTCAATGATAGATGAATACTTGCATGACGAGATTGAATACTTGTGCAACGAATAACTCGAAAGTATGTCATCATGGATCTCATTTTAAAGAGAAAATATGTAGAAGACATTCGTGGTTTAGATTTGCAAAATTCCTCACAGATCGTTAGAAATATTAGTTAGATTGAACGGAGAAAAAGAAAACTACCTCTAAAAACGTGTAAAAGATGAGTGTGATATGTCCAGTTTTTTTTTAAAATACTTGATATATCAGGGTGAATACTTGATGTATTACATGTGAATACTTCATGTATTATAGATGAATACTTGATGTTGTTTCCACTTGCGGTAACGGTTATGCGGTCCCCCCACTTAATTACGCGTTTTCTTTTATTTTTAGCGGACGGCAGTTGTGGTACCCTACTATCTCCGCGTAATTAATGCTCTTAATGTCGTAATATTTTCATATATAATTCTTTCTCAAAGATGAGTACTTTTATTTATATGGATGAATACAACTCGTGTTAAGTGTGAATACTTTTTCGCAAATCGTCCCCTACTAATTCCACCACTTATCTCCGCATATTACTGTGGTCCCCTACTCTTTACACTTAGGTGACTAGGATGAATACTTGTTAAATGAGAGATGAATACTTGCGTACGATGTGTGAATACTTGCGTAACGGATAACTCGAAAGTATGTCATCATGGATCTCATTTGAAAGAGAAAATTGCGTAGAAGACTTTCGTGATTTTAGATTTGAAAAATTCCTCACAGATCGTCGGAAAAATTAGTTAGAGTGAACGTAAAAAAAAAAACCACCTCTAAAAACGTGTCAAATATGGGTGGTAATGTTTCCTTATATAGTTATTTCTCAAAGATGAGTACTTTTCTTTACATGGATGAATACTTGAGTTTACAAGGGTGAATACTTGTGCGCAATCTATCCGCCTGTAATGCTGTGGAGGCATTAACGGTTTACTGTGGTCCCCTACTTATTTCAACGGTTATTAACGGTTTACTGTGGTCCCCTACTTATTTTCAGTTGGGGAAAAGTGGAGGATGGATGGCGGGGAAATGTTAGGCCCTCCCTATATTGTTATACCTATTTGTTATATTTGCGTGAAGTGAAGTAAATTAAATTTAGTCATAAATTTGACTAAGTGATTTGCGCATTCTCTCTATTTCCAAAAAGTAATACTTACTGTTAGTATTATTATTTTTACTACACAAATAGGTAATTAGTTGCCAATTAAGTTTAGTCAAAATAATATATGTACCTTGAACGCTTATATCTATATAATATTATCTTGATTTATTACTTGAATGCATGAATCAACCAAGGCACTTGAACCCGTACTGTACGCTCATAATTACTTGAACGAATACTTGATTGATTTATTGCTTGAATTCTTAGGTTATATTATTGCTTGTAAAACTGATGCCCATTCTGTAATTGAATATAGAGTAGGGTTAAAATATTCTATTGGTTTTGTGTTAAGTATAAATAATCAATTCAAATTATTCAACATGATCTTCAAACTTAAATGTGTTTGGATAACAAATTTTAGAAATTTTAGAATTTTTTTTACTAATTGTTTAGAGAGGCACAAAATCACTATTTTTGAATGGTCCAGAATCTTCTAAAAACAGTGATTTTGTATCTATCTTAAAAAATAAATAAATAATTCAAAAAATATAAAATTTTGTATTCAATCACATTTTAATATGAAGATCATATTGAGTGGTTCGAATCGATCACAACAAGAATTCTGGGCTTCCGCGAGGCTAATAATATACATCTGCGAGGAAAATTTAATTAGCCTCGCGGATAAATTATTACCGAGGCTAATGAAATTGGGTCGGCAATAATTGGATGAAACGCTCGGGGATAAAAGGTATCTGCGAGGCTAATAAATTACCTCGCAGATAAGTTATACGTACATTAAATAAATTTTGTGCCTAAATTTTGTGCCTAAACTATGCACGGTAATAATACGCAACAGAAAATAATTACCATAGTTATTATATACACGGGAATAAAATAATTACCAAGGTGATAATATTTTCTTTTTTGTTTTTCTTAGAATATAATTAGCATCTTCTGTGAGCGCATATAGAACCTGAAAATGAATATATTTCTGCGCCAATGTATATTACCGACAAACAAATTTAACTAATTAATTTATAAATTATAAATACTTTGAATCCAAATGCTTAAGAGCCAAAAATATTAATAGAGCTAACTGACAAAATAAATGTACTAATTAGGCACATCATCTTCGCTTTCAGACCCATTGTCGCCAACATCTGATTCTGTGTTACTGCGAGATCTTCTGGGTGCTACTGTGAGATCTTCTGGATCCACCGGGTCTAGAACACCTTGTCGTACCAAAACAGAAGGTACATCTAGTTCGTCTCCGGCAGAAACCACGTAGTCGCAGCTCTGCATCTCCTCTTGAAAAATATTAAGGTCTTCTGTTTCCCCTTCATGACTAAAATTTGGTTTGCGTCTAGTCTTGTAGGGTACCCACCAATCAGATCGATCAGGTGATGCATACGGTAGGTAGTAGACTTGAATTGCTTGGCAAGCCAGGAAATAGGGGTCATAATTTCGAAGTCTAGATCTATGGTTGACCTCAACAAGACCATGGTTCTTATCTACCTTGACTCCATTTATTGGGTCAAACCAAGTGCAATTGAATAGCACAACCTTGCTACCACATCCTGAGTAATGTAACTCGACTACCTCTTCTAGAAATCCGTAGTAGTCAATACCGCCCTCTCCTCGGATGCAAACCCCGCAGTTGTCCACTGATTTGTGCTGGCCGTATGACCTGGTGTGAAATCGGAAACCATTGATGTCATATGCGCCATAACATCTGACATGTTTATCAGGTCCATGACATATGTTTTTGACATGCGTGTCGGTAACACGATCAATCAGAAGCTTCTTCCTTACCCATTCAGGGAACTTTTCACCCCAGATTCGCTCCCGAACTGATGGATTCCGACGATTTCCTAAAAATTCTGCATCAAAGGCACTGAAAAATACGCAGCGAAATAAAATTAAAGATCAGTTCGAGAAGAAGTTTTCTATGGTATGGGGGTAGTACAGTCAGTAAAAAAGTAACTGTTGTTGATTGGAAGTTAGTATGTGCTTAATTTGGACACTACAAACATTGACCTTCATTCTAAATGGTGCTATAGGTAGGGGTGATCCTCACATATATTACTGGTATATACTTTAATGGTTGGTGATTATGAATTGGAAATATGGTTCTCAGATGGTACCAGCTTCCAGCATACTTTCAGCTTTTGTGCAGTATTGATAACATCGAGAGATCGATGTAGTAGAAGTTGTCAGGTACAATTCAGGACTGACAGGTGTATGGGGGCGTGTGCTTAATGCATAGTGTGTACAAATTTATTTTAGTTAGTGATTCACTAGTAAGGGGTCAAATTAGGTTAGAATGCTCAGCAGCTGTCAGAACAATTAGTGAATTAAGCACAGTTCATTTAATTCCTGATCAATTATATATTTTGCATTGACTATGGGCTGGCTCCATCTGGTCATTTTTTTGTGCATTCCTTGCATAAGTGTGGTAGGAGTTTTGGGGAATAACAAATTGAATAGTTACATATGCATTTGGAAGGCTAATGTATTTTAAAAATTAGGATATTACTATGCTTAGTTAAAATGACCAGGGTGATAATTAACTCGAGTGAATCTAAGTAAGAGGGGATGGCAGGGAGAACTTACTCCATGTAATGTCGAATATCTTCGAAATTATACAACACATGGCGGTTTGCAGCACTGTACTCTCGGTCATCTAGAAGTCTTCGAACCCCCTGATGGTGAGCACGACCCGGGTAGTTTAAGATCGGAGGTTTCCCATCTAACGGGGTCTCCGGGCCAACGTCATGTCTTTCCTTGCGCAATCTTCGTATGCCTTGATCATGATCGAAATAATGAGCACAAGTGCTAGTTATCTCTTTTGCGACATATGCCTCAACAATGGATCCCTCTACCCGTGCCTTGTTGGTGATGCTGGCCCTTGCATCTTTGTTTCGCCTACAAATCATTCCACATAATTATGTTGAGACTATTACATTAAGTTGACGAGAATGAGTAAAACAAATGTATGTCCTTCAAGGGTTAAAAGGAGTACCGTTCAGACGAATACATCCAGCGAAATTGGACGGGTCCACCCATTCTGGCCTCATGTGCAACATGAACTACAAGGTGTTCCATAGAGTCAAAAAAGGAAGGTGGAAAGATCTTCTCTAGTTTACATATCGTAACAATAATGTCCTTCTCCAACTTGTCCACCATACCACAATCCAACTCCTTTGCACAAATCTCCCTAAAGAAAATTGAAATTTCATTCAGAGCCTCCCATACGCCATTCGGAACAAAGTCTCGAAATGCAAGGGGCATGAGGCGCTCGACAAAGACATGAACATCGTGGCTTTTCAACCCAGTGAGCGTACACTTCTCCAAGTTAATGCATCTTGCCCAATTCGAGGCGTATCCATCAGGAAACTTGATTTCCTCCTGGAGCCATTTCAACACTTTCCTCTTCTCGGCGAGGCCTAAAGCAAAGGTTGCTCTCGGTTTGCTCTTCCGTGCCTGCCCTTGAAGATGCAATTCTGGACGGTTGCAATAAAGAGCCAAGTCAAGACGGGCCTTGGGATTGTCTTTGGTTTTTTTTTTAAAGTCAAAAACCGTGTTCATGATGTTGTCTCCAAAGTTTTTCTCTATGTGCATCATATCTAAGTTATGGCGAATATTCAAAGTTGACCAATATGGTAAATCCCAAAATATACTTTTCTTTTGCCAATGGTGTGTGACTCCATATCCATCAAGTTGGTCGAGATCACCTGTCTTCCCCCATTTGATGGCTCGTAGACCACCAACGATCTCCTTGACCTCCTCCCCCGACAATCGCCTCGGGGCTGTACCGGTCTCTCTTCTGTTTTTTAAGAACTTGTTAGTTTGATACCGGAAATGGTGTCCTTCGGGTAAGAATTGACGGTGGCAATCGAACCAAACAGCCTTCCTTCCATGTTTTAGTCTGAATGCCTTTGTGTCCCCTATGCAATGTGGGCAAGCGAGTCTGCCCTTGGTACCCCACCCGCTTAACAGCTCATATGCCGGGAAGTCATTAATCGTCCAAATCAAGGCAGCCTTCATTGTGAAATTTTGCTTACGTGAGATATCATACGTCTCCAGCCCACTGTTCCATAGATCCTTCAATTCATCGATCAACGGTTGAAGGAAGATGTCAATGTCCCGTCCTGGATGTTTGGGTCCAGGAATAAGTAGAGCTAAGAACATGGTGTCCTCCTTTAATACCATATCTGGAGGCAAATTGTACGGGAAAAGGAACACAGGCCAACAAGTGTACGGGCCGACATTGCCAGTGTACGGGGCGAATCCATCGGCTGAGAAGCCGAGGACCACATTTCTAGGATCAGCAGAAAAATTTTTATGAGCGGCGACAAATTGTTTCCAATCTTCGCCATCAGCCGGGTGCACCATTACTCCCGTTTTTGCGCGAAACCCCTCCTTGTGCCACCGCATATGTGATGCAGTAGCTTCGGTCATGTACATCCTTTGCAGCCTGGGGCCTATTGGTAAGTATCTCAATTGTTTCTGCGCGGACAACTTTCCATCCTTGTTCGGATTAGGCTTGTATCTCGGCTCGCCACAGATATCGCATTTATCCTTGTTCTCATTAACTGGTTTGTAGTAAAGCATGCAATTATTGGGGCATACATCAATTTTCTTATAACCGAGCCCCAAACCTGCAACAACCTTTTTTGCTTGGTACAAATTGTCCGGTAATAATCTGCCCTGGTCGGGAAGCATGGTTTTGACTAGCGACAACCATCGACTGAAGCATTTCTCACTCATATGGTACTCTGATTTCAAAGCCAAACATTCTGTAATGGCGGAGAGGACAGAATGCTTTTCACAACTTATTGTATCTGTCCTCGCCGAACAATCTATTTCCCACAGGGGCTGCTCGCAAGCCTTCACCATGTCATAAAATTTCTTGGCCTCTGCATTTGGTGGTTCCTCCACATCATGGCGACGATCCCAATCATAGTCAGGACCTGCGAGATTTTGTAGCATTGCACTCATTCCAGTTGCAGCTCCATTCGAAGGAAAGGCAGTATGATGATCTTGCGCCCTAAGACGAGGTTCTCCATGGTGGAACCATCTACTATAACCGGGACAGAACCCGGCTGACAAGAGATGCTCAGTAACCGTCACCTCATCCTTAAGAACTGTGTTGTCGCATCGCCTACAAGGGCATTTAATAAATTTTATGCCTTGCCTTACAGAGAAGACACCAGGCTGGTTGAATGCGTGACCAATAAAATGTTCCACACCATTCACAAATGCTAGGTTGATAGCTCCATTCAAAATCCGTCCGTACATCCAGGAACGGTCGGTGGCCATTGATGTGTACGTATGACAGATAGCCTACCTACGTACAGAAACGATCTGTTATGATTAATTTGTATACATCTCAATTTCACCCCTTGTACTTTCTTCTCTGATCAAGACAAATTAAACAAAAAAAGGATGTACATTGTTAGTCAATTTAGATGCTTACCAATTAGCAATATAAATCACTGTTGCCGGGAATGCCGGGAATATGTGAGATAGATCAACACTTCCATCGAAGAAACGGTGCATGCATGGGCATTATGTTGTCATCTAGCCTAAATCAGGCGGGGTAACTGTGATCAGAAGATGTACGTACATTATTTATAGTGTGTGTGTGTGTGTGGAATCAATTGCTCTAGATTTCCTAAGATAACTGGGGAATTTAGCGAAGTAACCCAATCAATAAATGCTGAACTGGGTATGGGTAGGAAATTAATGTGATGTGCTCGATGTGGTGTATATATATTGCAATGTGTTAGGACTGCTCCATGCCACCAGATCAGTATACTGCTATATGTACATTGTCTACATTGGTGAGGAGATTACTGATCACAGTACAACAGAAAAAAAATATTTATGTTAAAACATTTCATCAAACAGTGGAAGTGCATTTGATCCATTTATAACATTAACCCAAATTTTTAGATTTGAAATGGTCCATCAATTTGATTTCAATGATTACACAAGAAATTACACTTACTGTACAAGAAGCTCATGATCGACAGCTATTTCTGTCCCATCTTTTCACCCTAAGCGTTGAAAAATGAAGAGCAGACGCCTGTGGGGTACGTAGATCAAGCCGTGCAATGTTACTGTGCAGTGCCGCTTAGATAAAATTAGCTAGAAATGACACTGAGCAACCCAATGTAACAATTACCACTGCTAATTAGAAAATTGAAACAAAAAGAATACAAACAGAAGGAGATCATAATATGGTTTAAAATGGGCCTAATGGTTATTAGTTTGGACTGAATGCTGATTATTCTATATGGCATTAGTATAAGGTTTTGCAATTAAAAATTATAAGGCATATTGAATATAATATTAGCCACAAAAATGATGATTTAGAGTAAGAACAGACACAGAGAAGGCACGGTTGAAGCCTTGAAGGTCAAGGAGCAATTTTTTGTGTCATACGTTAAATAAAAATTGAGCCCGGTAAAAGTTTGCCTAAAATTTGTGATATAGATTCTTGAAACCAGTGGCATGTTGTACATCAGTACTATCTAAACTCTAAACCCTAAATTATGAATTCTGAATTCCAAATCCCTAAACCCTATACAGCCAACAAAAGAAGAAGAAACAACAAGAACAAAAGAATAATAACTGCTGCAAAGGCACTGTACCGGTATCAGTTTATCTTACAGCACAAATAAAATCACATATCTAGGCAATTTAAATTAATCTCAACTCAGAACTGGTACCAATACCAAAATCGTACCAGTTCCAGTTTTAGGTTCTGCACCAGTACCGATTGAACAAGAAATTGGTATTGAATCGTACAAATGGCAAGATTCAGCATGGCTGTTACCTATTTGCAGATTAGTCCTTCTTCCCTCACTATTTGCATACATATCCTTTAATTTCTCAATTTTCATGTAAGCATGTACATGAATATTGATTAATTAACCTTTATATTTGCAAAATAGGCTCTTTTAAAGAGGATTTCATAGGGAGCTGTCAAGCTCTATATTTCATGTTTATTAATTTCCATTTATTACTCTTAATTCTTTAAATAAAATGATTTAAATAGGTTAGATACAAGTGGAGCTGTCAAGCTTCTACTCTCATATCCTTGCTACTTAGTCATTTTACAAAAGAATTAAAGAGAGCACTTAAAGAGAAAAGACAAGAAAGAGGCAGCAAAGGCCAATTATTCTGTTTTATTTGCAAACTCAAACCAGATCAGGGATAAAAGCTTCCTCAAAGCTGCAATAGCAAATTCATGGAATAAAAGGGAAAAGGGCAAAGAGAAGGACACCAACGAAAAGGGCAAAGAGATGCACATAATTTTCACAAATGCAATAAACACTTTCCAATGAAAAAGAAAGTCAACCGGGATAGGTAGGATCTCAATTCATATGTGGTAGATTTTCATCAAAGGAAACATGGCAGCTTTGGGACCTAGGGTTCTCAATGAGGTCAATTTTATCTCACCCCAAATCGCTGAAACTCCAAATCACTACTATAATTAATTAATTTCCTACTATATTTAATTAATTTCCTACTATAATTAATAAAATCTCATCCCAAATTGCTGAAACCTTCTTCAATAAAAGTTCAGAATTCTAAAACCAGTTCACCCTAATTCTGAATTCTGAATTCTAAAACCCTAAACCCTAATTTACTGATCTCTAAATTGGTTTATCCGTGATTCAACCTTGGTACCTCACCTTTGTCAAATTCTAAGGTCCTTCCTTCCTAATTACAAAATGATTTGTTATTATACAGTGGTGTATTGTTAATTTATCTCAAAACTGGAATTGAGCCTGTTATTTTTCCAGCTTAGAAAAATAGGTGAAGTCCAAGAGTTGAAACACTTTTTTGCAAAGAGGGAAAAGTTAGAGAGAGAGAATTAGAAAAGGAAAAATTACCTTATTGAAGAGAGAAATGCAGACCTTGGAATAAAGAGAGAAAATGGAGCTGATGAAGAGGTGATTTTTCTCGAGCTGGAAGAGCGTAGAATGTTCAAGAGGAGACAGAAATCAAAGGGACTGTAGGATGTTCAAAAGAGAGGAATCAGAAGATTACTGTTATATGATTGTGAGTGGAGGGTAACAGAGAACAAATTCTGTCGAATTGGTTCAGGGACTGCCACTAAATTTCTCTGAAGCAACCATGTTCATCACAGTTAAGCCGAACGCCGCTGCTAAGACCAAATGGAATGCAACAACCACAGTCAATACTGGTACCAGACAGGGCAAGGCTCATTTTGGTGAATGAATCATGGGATGCCACGCATGGGGCGGGTACTGGTATGACCGTCTTTAACAGGAGATGAGACTTAGTTTATATGCAGTATGGTAAGATAGAAGCTAGGGATCCTTTTCATGCAGGAAGGCCTTGTTTCAAGCAATACAGTATGTGCTAGAAGGGGAAAACAATGGAAACTTTGTTATTTTCTCTGACAGAAAGATACTGGTACAGGCCGTATTGGCAAAAAGGATGGAGGAGTTACCGTCCTGGAGGGCTGCAGAATCAGTCATGAAGTCTATACAGCCGGAATATAGTACGAACTGGCACAAGATAACCATACGATATGTACAAGAAAGGCAGTAAGCACTCCACACCGATTGGCGAACTGGGCTAGAAGAAAAGGAAAAATGCAACTGGTACCCCACTACAAGCAGTGTCTCACATCTGGAGATTGAGCAAACACTTAACAAATTGCATTTCTCGTTTGCACCAGACTAGAACATACAGAGAGGTGGCTATGGGGGATTCTGAAATGAGGCAATGAAAAAAGATTTCAGTCGGCATCATTTAAGATTATCTTCGTCAAAAGGATTTTTCGGAGGTGCTAGCTTGTAAATGGGAAAGGGGATGTTAGAAGAAGGGAGGAGGAAACTTACAGACCGACCCCCCATCTTTTTATTTTGCCGGTTGAAAGAAGTTAAAGAGGTTGTGGAGCGGAGTTAAGTTTTTTATTTGAGAGATGCTTCTATGGACACAAGGACCTATTTGTAAAATTAACATATTTTCATTTTCAAAGTTCAAACAGTCAATCCGACCGTTCAACATTATCTCCATATTAAAATGTACTTGGAAGTCAAATTTTACATTTTTTGAACTTTTTTACTATTTATTAAGTATTTTACAAAAACTAGTCAAATTCAGACCATTGAATTTTGTAAAATACTTAATAAATAGTAAACAAATTCAAAAAAATGTAAAATTTGACCTCCAAGTACATTTTAATATGGAGATAATGTTGAACGGTCGGATCGACTGCTTGAACTTTGAAAATGAAAATATGTTCATTTTACAAATAAGTCCTTGTGTCCATAGAAGAATTTGCCTTTTTATTTTATGAGTTTTTTATATTTTAGTTTGTCGCTATCTCATACTCTAGTAGATTTAATTTGTAATTTTATTTGGAAATGATGTAATCGGATATGACTATTTTCAATATATTCAATATCAAAACTTTATGATCTAGAAGATGGCGGAAACCCTAATAGCGATCGAAAGGCGATTCTCAACGGCGAAAGGACAAGTGACAGACGAAGAACAAGACACTTCTACATCGTAATGCTGAGTCAGGACATTGCGACAAGGAGGTCAATAAGACCATCGATGAAGAGATCCCTGCAATGATCGATTGTGCCAAATCTGGAGAATCTTCACAAAGAGGGAAGTTTATTTCGGATAGGAGATCTCCCGATTCTTAGGCTAGTTCCTCCAACAAATTATGAGGATCAAGACTCTTTCAAGAGCTTTCAAAATCAAGCTCGTGGTCCTAATAATACTCTACAAAATACAATTGACGTAATATTTCTCAGAAGGGATTATTACTTCACAAAGCTGAAACCATCCAATTTGGTGCGCGGACTGGGTACGCGTGGGTGGTACCTTTTGAAATAGCCCTACAGGGGTGGTAATCATTTAATTTTTATTTTATTTTGTGGTAACTATTGTTCATGCACCCCCCTCAAAAACTTCAATATTACGTATATCCCCCTCAAAATTTTGTAATATCATATTAACCCTTCAAAATAGTTGAAACTCACATATTTACCCAAAAGCAATAAAACAACAAAATTAAATACTTAAAATTTAATAACAATATTACTTAAAAAAAAAATCATTATACCCTCCATCCTTTCTCTCTTCTCTCTCTCCGTCACTTCTCTAGTTCCTGCCGCCAAAACAAATTGCTCTAGAGACTGTTCTCCTTCCATCGTTTCTACTTCCCTTCCTCCATCGTCTAATATTACATGTTACCACTTACCAGCCAACAAGCTAAAGAGATACAAAACAATAAAAGACCAAAACAACAACTAAAAACAAAAGAAAGGATGGAGTGACCTGGTATATATGGTACCAGTACCAGTTCTAATTTCCTAAAAATAAACAACAACTACACTGAGAATAAAGACTGAAAACTAAAAGAGATAATAAACTAAAAAAAGGCAACACATTCTTGGATGACTGTGTGGACCTGGTATAGTACCGGTACCAACCTCAATCCTTAAGAAGAAATATGAACTATCTTAGCAGGAAAAAGTCTGGATTTAATTAATGCTCAAGCTCTAATTGTGTTACAGGAACCTGCAACTGTGTCCCTCGTGTTGACTGCCCAGTCCTTCTCGCCCAATTGGCCATTTGATGTGGTGTCTGTACCACTCTCCTTGTGACATATTGGACCAGGATTTTTGAGCTGTTGCTATTGTAGTATTGTATATATACACATATGTTTTAATTAAAATTGTATCACAAATTGATTTTAAATTATATCGCTTTCTTAAACACCACTACATTTTGGTCACATTAAAATTCTTATTAATGTGACTTGCTCCATGAATAAATCAAATTAACAATTTTGACTTAATACAAATGTAGTTCTATGGTATTTTAAAGAAAAAATAGTGAGGCCCAGAGAGTACTGATTTGGTACATACTTCTCAATTGCCACAAAAGGGGGAAACTATCATATACATTTCAAAAATCAAAAAAAAAAGAAAAAAGTTTGAATGACCTCTCAGAGAAAGAGACACCATGGTAGCCAATAATTGTATAATGGTGGAAGAGGAGTAGAGACGATGGAAGGAGAACAATCTCTAAATCAATTTGTTTCGATGCCAAGAACTAGAGAAGTCACAGAGAGAGAAGAGAGAAAGGATGGAGGGTATAATGGTCTTATTTTTTTTATTAATATTGTTTTATTAAATTTTGAGTGTTAAATTTTATTGTTTTATTAGTTTTGGGTAAATATGTGAGTTTCAACTATTTTGAAGGGTAAATATGATATTACAAAATTTTGAGGGGGCAATACGTAATATTTAAGTTTTTGAGGGGGATACATGAAATTCCCCCAAAAAAAAAACGGCCCAAGCGTCTGTACAAAGAAGAAACCAGCAGGTTCATGCTTCCAAACTAAGACAACAACGGAAATGCTTCAAATGCCTGATGAAAGGTCACATCCAAGCGGTGTGTGCGAATCCAAGGCGCTGCCTTCACTGCAATACGACTGGGCACATTGTTCGGAACTGTCCATCAGCCTAAAGACGCAAGCTTTCCTGCTATTCCTAATCAATTAACAGTCGCACAGGATGGAAAGGTTTTCTATAAAAGGGGAGCATCTCTGCCTAAAGACGCAAGCTTTCCTGCTATTCCTAATCAGAAACCTCCCGGAAAATCCTCTGGCAAGCCTTTTGTCCAAAAACAAGACCTTTCAAGAAATTAAAAGTATATATGGAGGCACCAACGAATTGGTTAACTATGAACATGAATGAACCAGGAGATCTTTGGCAACAACGACCTCACCACCTTAATGTCTATTTAGCACCGAGGGATGAACTCAGCCCAGCCAACCTCTTCTTGGAAAGATCAGCTTTCATTTTTGCTGGTCCGGGTCGTACTGACCCATATCTTAGGCAAAGGATTGCCAATTGCATGTGTCGGCAATTCCACTGTGACGCAACTGAGTTTGGAGTGTATGTCATTGATGAAGATTTTGGAGATGTCCTCGTCATTTTTCCTAATGCTGATATGGCAGAAGCAGCCATTGGTCGTGGGTCTTTCTATGCCGGCAACAACATTGAGATTACCCTCCACCCTTACTCTCCAGACATTCAGTTGGCTTTTGACCCTCTTGGAGGAAGAGCCCGTATCAGGCTGTTCGGAGTGCCTTTAAACCACTGGAACAAAATCGACATGGCAACACTAGTGGCTGGTTTTGGCTACCCTCTGCGGGTGGCTCCTTACTTCAATGATGGGAATTATCAATACCTAACGATGCTGGTTGCGTGTAAGAAGGCTGAGGAGATACCTTTCTATCTCAAACTCAAAGTCAATCCACATAAGAAAGACATCAGGGTTAATTTAGACGGCTGGCTCAGTCACCAGAGACCCCAACCGCCACATCATGGTGATGACAATCAGGACAGACGGGACAGGGGACGAAGGAGTCACAGGGGTCGTAGTAGCGGGGCAAGGTACAATTCACCACGAAGGTCTCCAGTGGGAAGAAGAAGCAGGGATCAAGAAGGAAACAGGGGTCCAAGGAATGATGGCAATTGCTCCAGCACTGGATCAAACCGATCTGGAGCAGTGTTAGGATGGGTTGATGATTTGAGAGAGAAACTGGTAGCAGCAGGTCTCCTACCGGGTGTGGGACAGGTGCAGCAGGGAGGCATTCAGATTCTCACTGCCCCAGGCTACTGTAATGATGAGGTTACAAATACAGAGCAAGGGAGCAAGGACAAAGGAAAAGCTGTCACCCTTTACAAGCCAGGTACTGTTATGCCTACAACTGACAAGATGGGCACTAAAGTTCTATTTTCACAACCAACTGTGCATGATGATGGTCAAGCTTATACTGGTACGTTGGTTGTTGCCACCCATGATCAAATGTCAAAAGGGGGAGTTAAGTTTGTCTGTTTTAAAAAGGGAATGCTCAATGAGAGAGCGAACTCAGTTGAGTATATCCAAGAAACTGAACTGGGATATAACATGGTTTTTGGGAATGGAAATAGAAATACTGGCCCAAAAGGGGCTTCCCTACAATTGATTGAAGAAAGTAACACCTCTGGACTGGTTTTAGAGCAAGGGCAAAGCAGTACCGCACCAAATTCTGGTATTGATCAGCAGGTGATACAAGACTTGAGAAAGCGGGTAAATGATACAAACCAGGGCCCTCCCCCGGGCTTTGGGTCTCTAGATTCTACAGCAAAGGAGGGTACTCATGTGAATAAGGGAAGCAACATCATCCCAGTTGTACAAGAAGAAATTGTTCAGCAGGACAGAAATGCGGTTACTCAGCAAGTCAGAAAGAGTAGGAGGCTGACTGAAAAGTACTCGGAGGGCAGGCTCAGGTATGATTATGGGAAGAGGAAGTATAATAGGAGCACTGTGAAGGTCAAGCCAGTGAGATTGGAATATCAGGACACTTTGGACCCACTAGCCAAGGAGCAGGCAGAAATGGTAGTCAAAATGGCAGGGGTGTAGAACTGTAGATGCTGGGAAGGATCGAAGAAGAGGTGGAGAAGACGTTTTTAAGTAAAGAGGAAGCAGCTATCAAGTTCTAAGAAGTTTTTTTTTTTTTAGTTTTTACATTGTTATCAGTGTTTTGTTTTTTATGTTTTAGTATGAAGGTCTTTTTTATAAGTATGTTAGTAATGAGTTCAATTTGCCTATTCGATCAAGCTAAATAACATCCATTGTATCAGCAACAAACTAAGGAATCCACGACATACAAGTCTGCAAAGTCCAATCGTACATCCACAAATTTAGCAGAAATTATTACAAACAAAGTTGTTACAACAACCTAAATCAAATTTATTTCCCTATTTATAACCATTTATAAACCAATAACTCGTCCCACTAGAAAAATTTTCTGGTAACTTCGCACTCCCAATCGCCACTACAGATTTTTATTTCCGGCTTGTGCATCTTGCCTTGTACCAGATGTACCCTGCGCGCGTAAATTATGAAGGCATTTAAATTAAGCCACTTGCACGAAGTTACTGAATATGTTACCGTAGGAAAAGTAATAGGAGATAATTCATCCGGTAGTGGTACTTACAGGAATCACAGGATCAGGAGTTAACACGCCCCGATCATACAGTGTCTTGATGAGTGATTTATATTGAGACGTTGTCTTATTCATCTTGTCCAACTCCGCACGGTGAATGGCCTCTTGCTTGGCCAGCACCTCCTGCATCATTAAAGCAGTCTGTTCTGCGGTGAAGTATGCAGGGTCCTCTGCAGAGGTTGTGGTGCTCTTCGTTGGTCCAGTCTCCGAAACGCATGTGGGAGCAATTTGAATTGACCGACCACCAAGCCCAAAAATTCTTCCATTGATTGGCCCACCGACAATTTCTGTCCACACATCGATATCTTTCATGCCTTCTGCTTGCGGATGCCGTCTGCACCAATCAAACATTACCTACAATAGTACAATTTAATCAAGTGTCATCCTTCATATTAATAAAATAGGGCCATCACACATTTGATTCTATCGAGTTTGATTTACCCACCGAAACTGTCTTTGCTCGTTTATTGACATACACAGGACCCTCCGGTCCCTTTCTTATGTGGGTCTTGTCAAACACATCTTTCAGTGAAACATCACCTCCTTTCTGATCACGCTACAATGCATGGTTGCAACAGAGTTAAAACTTGGAAAAAAATTTAATCAGAAAAAACAAATTTTCTCAATAATGCAAATACAATTTCTTAAGATCTTACCAGGGCCTCCATGTGGTTAAAAGTGCTCCTCGAGCCAGCGACGTGGTGTACTACAGCTTTGTTGTGTTTGCATTTCTCGCTCCACTCTTGCCAGCCCTTTGTCTTCCAAATGTCGCAAAGTTCTCGCCAATAGTTCGGCACCGGGCACCAATGAGGAGGCATCAATTTCCACTCCTCTATGTTTTTACCAAATTTTTTTGTGAGCTCTTGTCGCCTCTCAGTAAGTTCCCGACAGTACCCATCGGAAGCAATGTTCTCGAACACATCTATGCAAGCTGCGACATCTTCATCTTTACCCCAAGAGTAGATCGTCAAGAACCTGTCTAAGATCTCCTTCCGAGTATTTTCGGAAAATTGGTGGTAGCTGCGGCAAGGTCCCGGCATTGCCCGGCAAGTGAGTATCCGGATTGTAGTGACAATCTTCGTGCACTTGGGGACTGCCCGGAATTCTTTCTGACCAACAACATAAAGAAGTGGTCTTTTCCCAAGGGTTGCTGGTTCACGGGGTTTGCTCGGGCCACGTTCCCCCCTTTTTTTCTTCTGTCGTGGTTGTTCCGAAAAAACACCATCAGGACTACGAGGTTGCCCCCCCACACTCAAATCTGGTTGGGCTGTCTCGTCATCACCATTTCTGGCATGACCAGGATTCACAACACGTGCCTTTCTTTTCTTGCTCTGTGCAGGTTTGCTCGAACTCCCAACATCAAAACACTGAGCTTGGCTCTCCACACAGAAATCTAGTTGGTGTGACTCACCACATATATTATCTGTCTGATGAGGATCCGCGCAACGTGGCCTCTTTTTCTGGCTCATAGCAGGTTCCTCAGAACTACCACTCTCAGATTGCTGATCATGGCTCTCCACACTCAAAGCCGGTTGGGACGGCTCGCGTTGAACATTTGAGGTGCGATCAGTAGTTGCCGCATTCATTGTTGATATCCTTTGAAGACGGTACCTCATACGACCATCATCTGCCGTTGATGGAGGGGAATTTTGTATTTCTAGCCCGAAGAACAAGTCCCTAAGGCTTTTTTTTCTTCAAAACACAGGGACGACCTGCACAATTCTTGTGCACCCGCAGTGGGTTTCCTCGAACAGCATCTTTGTCTCGCTGTTGTTGCTGTGACTGATTTGGCTCAACATTGAGGTCATCGTCACCGGGCACAACCTCCTGCTGGTGACAAGTTTTCTGCTGTTGGGCTGCCTCATTCTGGTCCTCGGAAACTTGCTGATCGCCAGCCTGATGTTGTTCTGGCCTGTCTTCCTGATGTGGCTGTTCGGACTCATCAGCCTGATATGGTGGACATGTCTCATTAACGGTAATATGCTCCACATGAGTTTGCTGATGTTGGGCTGCCTCATACTGGTCCTGAAAAACTTGCTGATCGCCGGCTTGATGTGGTTCTGGCCGGTCTTCCTGATATGGCTGTTCGGGCTCGTATGCCTGGTCTCGCTGGCATGTCTCCTCAACGGTCGTATGCTCCACATGAGTTTGCTGCTGTTGGGCTGCCTCATGCTGGTCCTCAAAAACTTGTTGATCACTGGCCTGATGTTGTTCTGCCTGGTCTTCCTGATATGGCTGTTCAGGCTCGTCTGCCTGGTCTCGCTGGTATGTCTCATCAACGGTCATATGCTCCACATGATCCGGCTGCTGTTGGTGTGCCTCATGCTGGTCAACATTCCCCTGTTAAGAACAGTTTTACATTAGTGCGCATCATAGTAAACCAATCCTGTAGTTGACAAAACAAAGTAAGATTGTCATATATTTCGAATAACTTGTCTCGCGCGTATTACCCTACAATTCCAGATATTGATGTATATATATATCTGCGACAAAGCTAGGGTGTGAAGTGCTCACCAAGAGGGTTTGGTGAGCACAACTCCAAAAGTATATCGGATCGGCTTCAAATGGCGAATCCAAACCATTAAAATCCATGTACTTCATGAGTTATGCACCTACATGCAAAATTTTGAAAGTTTCGAATTTATTTGCTACAAGGTCAAGCGGTCAAACAAATGAACATTGTATAAGTTATTTTATAAATTGTTTTATATGTTCATTTTTCATCATTTCTTTGACCGCTTGACCTAGTAGCAAATAAATTCAAAAATTTCAATGGTTTGGGTTCGTCGTTTGAACCCAATCCGATATACTGTTGGAGTTGTGCTCACCAAACCCTCTTGGTGAGCACTTCACACCCTAGCTTTGTCGCAGATATATATATCTGAACATTACTAGATAAACGTTGCCATATATAACAATAACCTACATTAATTCGAGATAATTGCACATTGTCAGAAAACCACTAACCCCTAATACTTTCTTTTTCTCTCCTGTATGCCTTCTCGTGTAAGTGTTACAGAATTTTCTGACTTCAGACCGGGCACCAATGTGGTCTGGCTGGTCCGGCTGCTTTTGCTCCTGCTCTAATGGCTTTGAATATGCCTTCTGTAGGGGCTCCTGCAGCTTAGGATGTAAAGTAGTCCAACTTATAATAGAGCATTGTTTAGCTAGGTAACATCACAACAAATTCAGCTTCACAAATGCCGGAGAAGTACCCTACTCATATAGAAACATGGTTTTTTTTTTAAGACAGCAAGCAACTAATTAGCAGAATCAACAACACATTTACATATGTAGCTTGCTGTAAGGAGTTAAAGCTGTTATTCCCTCAGTGGGTGTGTATGAAAATTGGAATTTTCAAAATGTTCTACTACCTTTTGTGGTCAGTGTATTACCTTATTTAAAATTTAAAATACATCTTCAGATGTTCATGTATTGCTACATTGCTACACATTGCTAGAAATTTCGCTAAAAATATTAGGTCTAAAAAGTAATAATTGGACATTTTGAAAAGGTCTTATGTATCCCTCTTACTTTTTTTCCCTCTGCTGCAAGCCTTCTCGTATACACCTCACCATTGTTGCCGACTTCATTCCCAGTGCCATTGTTAATTGGCGAGTCCAGCTGCTGTTGCTCCTGCTTAAGTGGTTGTGGAAACGCCTCTTGTTGGGCCTCCTGCAACTCAGGAGGTACAGTAGTACAACTTACTGGATCAGTATCGACCTGTGAGTTTAAAAATAGGGGTATGAAAAAAAGCTTCAGCTGTACCACACTCACATAGCATGTTATTTTGATGACAACAAGTACACCCTACATTACCTGACTATGTACCTCTGCCATTGACGCAAGAATTGTCAGCGCCGGATTGTTCTGCCCACCCTCCTTTTTACCGATACAATTCGGCCAAAGTTGTTTCTCAAGTAATAAACCAGCATTCGAGTGCACCAGAAATGGAGTGGGAGTACTCTCGGGGAAAACCACACTCCTGGTCTGCACCTCGACTTCGTTTGCTTGATGATTGCCAGCATGCTGCTCGCGCAACGCATCAGCAATCTGCCGGCGCAGCGCTTCTCCTCGTGTTGCTGGACCTCTCATACACACATTGCTTTCATTGGTCCGCATTGTTGCTGCCTCACTACCGGGTTTAACCCCAATTTGTTTCTGCTGTTCGGTAACAGCAGCGTGCTGACGAGAATGAGGCCTCCGCTGTTCGGTAACAGCAGCGTGCTGACGAGTATGAGGCCTCCGCTGTTCGGTAACAGCAGTGTGCTGACGAGTATGAGGCCTCCGCTGTTCGGTAACAGCAGTGTGCTGACGAGTATGAGGCCTCCGGCTCTTTCCATCTCCCGTACCCACCATTAGTCACTACCATAAACCACAAAACCATTTAATTAAGAAATTGTACTACAAGTTAATATTCATCAACAAGTACAACTAATGCAGTATATTCGTGCCTAGTAGTTGCCTGCAGGATGCAACTATCTGGGAAATAAAATTTGCATCAGATTAGGTTTTTTTCCCGTTGAGATTTACATTGAAGATTGTAGTAATGGTTGCATATTAGGGATTAGAGAAATTTATTGGAATTCTAAAAATGGAGTCCTGACATGTACACAAGAAATCGAGACATGTGAACACACACACACATAATATATATATATATATATATATATATAGAGAGAGAGAGAGAGAGAGAGAGAGAGAGATAGATAGACAACGGTGAGTTGTGACGCTCATATTCCCATTTTGAAAATCCAAACCATCAATCCGAACCGTTCTACTTGATCTCCATATTGAAATGTGCTTGGAGACCAAATTTTATATTTTTGGCATTTTTTCACTACTTGTTAAGCCAGTTTGAAAAGATTTGAGTGAACAGTAAAAAACAGTAAGAACTTCTGGACAGCTGAATCAGTTAAAAACAGTAATAACCTCTTACTACACAACTCACCATAGCCAAGCTCTAAATATTTATATATATATATCTATATATATAATGTTAATACCAGATCGGGACGATTTTAATGGCGTTGGAGGGTACAAACTTCTGGGTGTCGGACTAATCCTCTGCTTTGCGATCCAGTGATTCTCTTTGCAAATGGTTTCCCTTGAGGTCGCTCTTTCCGGACTGTACTAATTGAACGTCGGATCCGCCTCGATCGGAATGTGCCGTGATAGTGGGCCGGGAGGTAGCTAGGGTTTTGGGTAAATTCCTCTGAACGGAACCTTGGAGATGTGAGGTGCGCCTCCAAACTTACTTTCTGGCGAAGAACCATGTGGATTGCTCCAACTTTCATTTTCCTAGCGCACATTAATTACGCCTTGAGCTCTCCATTTGCTCGAAACGGCCGCCTAATCCGTTCCCTCAAATTGCTACATAGACGATTTAGATTTCCGTACCAACTTAAAGTTCTATGTGAAAATGGACACATTACAACCGGACTGTAACGTTGTTTACTTTCAGTGCTCTTGGTTCTTGGAAGCTTACTAACACCAAGAGATTGCATTCGCCTGTCCCAGCGACCGTTTATTTCTGTCATTAAATTTGGGCACATGTGCTCTTAGTGCATGCATAGTATATTTCAGTGCTTATTATCAGAAACCATCCGCGAGGGTACCTATATCCGCGAGGTGTGCCTTCATTATATTCGCGAGGTGTGCCTTTGGACAACCGGTCCCACCAATTTTCAACGAGTCCAATTTCATCAAGTCCCGCCAAGGCGCCAAGTATTAAATTCATTATCGAGGAGGACAAACCCTCGGGAATAATCTGGACAGAGAGATCCACTATAACCCCAATTGATATTTAATCTAAAATTGTATTTAAAATTAATATAATTTGATATTTTATTTAAAGTAATATTATATAATATTTAATCTAACATTTTATTAAAAACTAATCTAATTTGATATTTTGTTTATTTAATACTAATTTAATAGTTAACGTAATTTTATATTACATTTAACATTTAACTAATATTATATTACATTTAATATTTAAACTAATATTATATTATATTTAATATAATATTTTATTTACCGTGATTTTTATTTTTACCCAAAAACAAAATTATTTTAATATAAATAACCAAGTTTGTGGAAAAATTTTATTTCTGCCCAAGCCGTACAGATTATTTACGGTTTGAATTCTCTTAATTCAAACCGTAAATATTCTGTACGGTTTGAATTCTGAACACAATTCCAAATCTCTCTCTCTCTCTCGAATTCATCCATGCTACCTGTCTCTGTCCATTTCTCTTCTTTTGAGAATAATAGAGGCTGGATGGTTTCGTACTAACAAAAAGCTGTTTCTCTCTCTTATCACTTGTCACCATTTCCCTCCTCTCTCTTTCTTTCTCTCCCCAGCCCATATTCTTTTTTCTTCTTTGTAACAGGAGGTATATGCTTCAATGGTTTTTATCTACCAGTAATAACATTCTAAACTTTATGACGAAGAAAACATAGGTGCGACTAAAAATATGAACATGAATTTTATACATAATCTCATAAATCTAGTGGACTTAATTGAATATACACAATATATTTTTTTTTGACAAAATTCAAAACTGAAAGTGAGTATCAAATATCAATGCTTGCATTAGTCATAAATCGAGCACTAAACCTTATACTTTTCATAATGTAAAAACAAATATGTAATTGATCAAAATAAATTAATTAATTTGGAAACACTGGGAAATTTAATGAAATAACTACAAACTATTGACTACACTGTGGATCATTAATAATGCGTTGTTTTATTGTCATTTGTGCAGTGCTGCATTCTTTGAATAAGAGATGCATCGTTTGTTGTTTTATTTGAAGGGGAATGCATCATTTATTGTTGGTTGCAGTCTGACAATATTGGAACTCATCAAGTTTTAACTTTATTTCTGGAGAGGTAAAATCTGTCGCTTTATATATAGGAACACTCCAGCTTCTATGACCTCCTAAATTTGAATTTTATATTTAAGCCTCCACTTAAAGTTTAGGGACCGACTATTTACGGCTATTAATTCAAACCGTACATAATATGTATGGTTTGAATTAAGAATTCAACCGTAAATAATATTTACGGCTTGGGTAGAAATAAATTTTTTACAAAATCTTGGTTATTTATATTAAAATAATTTTGTTTTGTGGGTAAAAATAAAAATCACGGTTTTATTTAATACTAATATAATATGATATTATAATTATTTAATACTAATCTAATATGACTACAATATGATATTTAATCTAACATTTTATTTAATATTAATCTTTTTGTAGTACGTAGCCATTTATTTAATACTAGCTAGTCTATATTTTAAATTAATATTATATTACATTTAATATCACAAACTAAAATTTTATTTAATACTAATCTAATCTAAGAATGTATTTGTTTAATACAAATCAAATATTTTACTCAATACGAATTTGATATTTAAACAAATTATAATTGAGAGGAATCAAATATTTTATTACTATTAATAACTCACTCCCTTTATTTTTGTTAACCCATCATTTCTATGGGTTAGTATAGAATTATAGAATTATTAATTATTTAAGCTAACTCAATTAGCTAATTTGAGTTTGAATTACCAAGCTTTGAAAATAGGGAAGTTAACTCAAGATACGCTCTAGATGATCCAAAATGCACCACAAATTAAGTTGGCTTTTCATGAAAACATTTACCCTTTAATTTGTTATATATATATTAATATAATATGTGAGGGATGCTTCGGTAGTTCTAAATCCTACTTAAATTTCGAACCAATTTGGTTCAAAACTAGTTCGAATCGATTCAAATCAAACCAGTTCAGTTCGAAATGGTTCGAATCGAACTCGAAACTGAGATAAGTTCAATTCGGTTTAATTCGTTTGCATCCCTACAGCAAAAGTATGTAATTTACTTCAATTAATATAATTCCGACTAATTAATGGGCCACCTAACAGGGCGCCAACTTCCAGGGCCTCGTTTAAAAATGTGGTTTCGTAGTCCGGATCAGATAAAACCACTTCCTGTGCCAGAATGCACACGATCGCCCATTCCCGAGTCTCGAGCGGACTAGATCAAACTAAAACTAGAGGATTTCCGCAAAAGATCAACTGCAGCAAATCCGATCTGCTACAGATGCAGTTCTCGGAGGCCATATTGCTATCGATTGTCGCAATTCACCGTTTGTGCCTGGTGTGTAATAAAAATGGACACCGATCACGAGATCGTGTTGTTTAACAGAGGGAGGCACGCAGCGTTTCACCTTCTTCCCAAATCGATCACCCTACCCCGGCCTCCTCTGTCGTTTCTCCACTTCTTCTTTGATCTCCATGGCGGGAAGCCGACATCCGATCCTACTCTTCAACTCTACTCCCGAATCGGAAGCTCAGCTGAGTGAATTTCAACAAAGTTCATACTCTCTGATGTGGCCAAATGGGGACCCGATAGGGTGGAACGTACGCTCCTCCGGTTGTGGATCAACCTACTTGGAAGGTGACGATCTTTGATGACTACAAGTATCTGATTAGAGCCCCGTCTCTCGACTGGCAACGGTCTTCTACAACAACAGGCATGCTCCGCCTTGACGGGATTAAGTTCCCGGTGGTGCCTTGGGAACCCTGCTATATCGAAGGTAAAAAACTTACATCTCTCTGGGTAAAGATCAAGGGTTATCCACACATGCTCTGGCAATGGGTAGAGATAGATCGGATGCTCAATTCGTTGGGGGCGGTTCTCCTCGAAATGGACCCAGGAGCTGGCCAACGATGTAACTGGAAGATTGTTAGGGTTTCGTATTGGGATCTGTGATAAAGATCTGCTCCCCAAAAAACACTGGATGATGCATCACAATGCGTCTGGTTATGTCTCGGGTTTTGATCTCCAGTTTGAGATCGAATCTGAGAAGGTGGATCATCCTCCAGGTAGAAAAGAAGGGGTTCAGGACCTAATCGGCAATCCCCAAGAACCTGAGGGCCCTCAAGGCACCTCCAAACCAAGGGGTCCAATACTTAACCATTCTGGTACGGTTTCTGGTACTTGGACTCAATGGTACAGCCGTGCACAGCAAAGACCAGATCATGCAAGAGGTTAGAAAAGGTAAAGCACCCAATACCACTTCAGGTTGTCATCTTGATACCTCTAGATACGATGGTAATGATTATGATTCATCTGATGATGAAAGTTTGCTGGCTCACTTCAAGAATTAAACTATGGTACTGAGGGCCCTCATTGTGCTGGTCCATGCAAAAAAACATCCACGGTGGAGGATCCACCCCACCTGTCAATGACCCACCAGTTGACAGTGCAGACGAACCCATTTGCAGTAGTGATGAACCTATGCGGCCCAGGGCAGAGGACATGGGGCTATATGATGATCCCACCGTTGCTAGTGATACTGATGAAGAACCAATTTTACAGATGGCTGCTCGACTGGGCCTGACAACTAACACTCAGACTCCTCAAAGTCCATGCAAAAAATCATCCACAGCGGAGGCTCCACCCCCACATGTCAATGATCCACCAGCTGACAGTCCAGACAAACCCATTCACAGTGATGAACCTATGCTGCCCAGGGCTGAGGACATGGGGCTACATGATCACCCAACCATTACTAGTGATAGTGATGAAGAACCAATTTTACAGATGGCTGCTCGACTGGGCCTGACAACAGACACTCAGACTCCTCGAATGAAGGCTAAGACTACAGGGAAGCGTTGTCGCAGTGCTAGCCCCAAGTGTACTAGTGCTCCAGTTGCACAAGGCAATATATCTCATATCCAGAAAATGTGGGCAGACAAACTGAAACAATTTCCCTCTATTCCCAAAAAGAAGTACACTTGGGGCAGACAGAAACCTAACCCACACCATGTATCAGTGAAGAAAAAATGCACCAGTGCCCCCAAATTCTCTGGTCCAGGATCTGCCACTGGTGGTG
The DNA here is from genome assembly GCA_025461125.1 of Carex kokanica. Lineage (NCBI taxonomy): Eukaryota > Viridiplantae > Streptophyta > Magnoliopsida > Poales > Cyperaceae > Carex > Carex kokanica. The sequence continues at coordinate 374 of JAJGRX010000090.1, read as the reverse complement.
GTATGAGCAGGCAGCTTAGAAGTTCCACCAAAGCCCGAAGGGAGGGCCCTGGATCCACACCATCCAAAGCCATTCCACTCTCTGATTCCGATACTGAACTCCCTACTCCTAAAACTGCTGAAGCTCCTACCAAACCACCTCCCCCTCCTGGACCCAGAAGAAGCCCTCGGTTCACAGCTCAAGGTGACCCTACCTCTACCACGAGTAAGGCCCAGAAGAGAAGAAGCCCTCGGTTCACAGCTCAAGGTGACCCTACCTCTACCACGAGTAAGGCCCAGAAGAGAAAGCACAACTCAGGTAATTAACTCACTAATCAATAGTTAATTTTCCTTAATCTAGATTGACTATAGATCAAATAGGAAAAACCAATTGCC